>OY735209.1:16661112-16688612 GCA_963457665.1 Thysanoteuthis rhombus
CTTGAACTTTTAGATGTTGTAATAAACTGCAATGTGTAGTTTTATGGATTTCTACACGAAGTAAATATCTATTGCAAAAGAAAAAAATATTGTAAATGTTTCTGTCTAATTCATTTCATTTCTACAATTGTTGTGCTGCACCGTCATACGATAAAGTTTAAGAAACACTTGTGTTGCAAACTTCGAACTTGTTGCGTATCGCCCACTGGCGTCAATGGTTGCTCATCGAGCTCAAGATTAAAGGTGGGGTTTCGAATGCTGATTTTCAAGGCAAGTAAAGCCCCTTCCGTATGGAAGATTGCCACTATGCAATCTTCTTTTTACCTTCATTTGGCGTCAACATGCATGAATCTTAGCATAGTATATGCCCTCAGTTTTGTATCTTCATCCAACATAAGAGACTTTGGGGGTTGCTAGTGCCTTTACAATAGAAATGCATTAAAATCAAGAAGAAAGGAATTGTCAGTGGTCAGGAAATAAGTAAAGAGAATAGAGCTATTATATTTATTATGTAAATGTATTACTAATGATTTTATTACAGAAATGCATTGAAAATTAGGAAAAAAGTTGTTCGTGGTCAGGAATTAAACCAAGCATTATTGACAGAAGAATGTTATTATATGTATAAGTGCCTGTAGATACTTTTTAAACGATTTCACAATAGAAATGTATTGGAAATCAGAAAGAAGGGAAGTCTCAGGGGTCAGGAATAAACGTAAGCATTACGGACAGAATAGGATTATTATCACAGTTTCCTCTGGGCTGTGTGTGTGTGCGACCACATTTGCAACCTGCACACAAAGAAAATTATTGCACACACAAAAGGTTTATACCTAAAATAATGAAGTAATCAATGTTTATACTTATAATACTTATAATAATAATATTGTCACTCAGCCTTCAGCGATAACCACTGGGCAACCGGTGTGAAACTGTAAATCGTAGAATTACTGCGACCTATGAGTACTAGGAGAGGAGGGCTGGAGACTTGAGGAGACTTGCTGTCACTCAAACTCCAGCGGTTACCACCAGGCAACTGGTGTGAGATTCCAAAATAATAATAATAATAATAATAATAATAATAATAATAATAATAATAATAATAATAATAATAGAAGAAGAAACTTGAGGAGACTTGCTGTCACTCAACCCCCTGCGGTAACCACCAGGCAACTGGTGTGAGATTGCATAATAATGATCTGTTTGAGCGGGGTTACGGGGAAAGTTAGCGCGTAATATTAGTGAGAGGAGTGGAGATTAGTCTGTTTTTATGACATAAGTTGAGGGCGATGAGAAATGGAAAAATCAAGGTATTAGCAGCAGTAGTAGTAGTAGTAGTAGTAGTAGTAGTAGTAGTAGTAGAGAGATTAAGTAACAGCAATAGCATCGGTGTTGTATATTACAAGCAGAGGCCGGAGAATGGGATAGAGAGAGACTGACAGACAATGAGTGAGAGAGAGAGAGAAAGAAGGAATCGATAAGTTTTGAAGTGTGATCTGTAAATAGAGGAAAGAAATAGTGAGATGAATTTTAGTGATGGGTTCTTTGAAATAAGCATCATAGATGCCTTTGTAGCAGAGAGTCTCTAATGTTTATTTCACCCACGTGATGGGTGCACAGAGAAAGTTATTGATATTCTGTTCAATGGAATAACAAACTGTACTAAGTACAGAAGTATCTTGGAGGGTGCGGTTTTGATTAATAAGGGTTTTAATGTAGTAAGATTAAGGTATTGCTGTACACGTTAATGTGACTTAGTATAAACTGAAAAAAAAACCTTAGATTATAGAAAGATCTTGAACAGTACGATTTTAAACAGTGCAGAAAATTTTGAAACGTATTAACCGCACTAATCAAGATATACACGTAGTTCAAATTACAGAATAAAATATTCACTAAGAGCGTTACTGCGTAGAATGTAATCATACGTGTATTTCATTAGAACCGTGGTTCTCAACCTTTTTAATACTAAGTACCGCTTCTTTTAAAATGAGTTTTCCTACGGATCTATTCAGGCTTTCGAAAGGTCTGGCTACTCAACACTGTCACGGACCCGAAAAAAACTTATGTGGATCTCCTCCCCCAGGTTGGGAACCGCTGCAGAAACATTCAGTGCTCGCACATGTTTGTTTAAAATTTTTAAAAACATCACAAGTGAAAATTGGCAAAACATTTTTTCTCCACAATAACTATTATAAAGTAGTGTGAAAATTGTTTTTTATATGTGTACATCAAATGCACTTTAAATTATTTTACTATAGAAACGTATTGAAAATTAAGAAGAAAGGGGTTTCCAATGGTCTGAAATCAAGGCAAGCCTTACTAACAGAATACGGTTATCATATAAAATCATCATGTTTTTTTTGTGACCCGGCCAATCCAAGACTGGAATAACTGTCGACTTCACTGCGGTAGTAAAATGTTCTGTCCACGCCAACACAGCTATCCTGCACAGCGTTACCTGCTTAGCTCTGATTTGATATTGCGCTTCTTTTTTTATATATATTTTTCGTAATAAATTTAGTGCTGTTAAATTTCCATAATAAATAATGATTAAAGACAGTATCGTGGCAAGTATCCGAATTAACTCCGCACTGTGACCTTTGACCAATGCATCACATACGTGAGATTAATACACATACACATACACATACACATATACAATAATTTATCATACGCATGAACAATAAATTCTCATGTAGCAATATACATATATCGACAGCGAGTGATATTTCACCAGCTCTGGAAGTTGCTTCTAGGTGACATACGCAGTACTAGTCCATTCTGTCTTGTTGAGGCTCAATAGCGACATCATATATTTTAAAATGGTTGCCGGCACAATCTCTATTTAAGCTATGTTATAAAAGACCCCCGGTATAACACTGTTTCGTTTGGCGTGGCTTCTTCTAAGAACCTTTTTTTCTAGAGCACCAACCGATGTGTCATTGTATTGAAGACACGGAGGATTTGGTCGCTAATCTTTATGTTCAGAATACGAATATTATTTTCCCAAATCTGTGACAGAGCAGAAAATATTTCTTCTTCCAGAGGCTTAATTCAGTCAAGTGCAAACACCGCAAACAAATTGTGATCATGCAGTTTGTCTTTTGTCTGGGAGAAAAGTTGAATTTTCACACAAGTATATAACGGTCTATTAAACAAATACTGGCCGAAATCTCCAGACTGGAATACTGATTTAACGATTTCCACAAAGCATGTGCGCTGTTTCCTTCAATCTCCTTTCTCCAAAATTCGGCGGCTGAAATGTTGTCATGAAACAGAAACTGGCCCAATAAGATCAATGAATTATAATAACAATATGAGAAAAGCCAGAGGATAACGCGGCGAAAATGTTGTGATAAAGATGGAAAGTCAAAGAAACTGGTCCAAAACGATCAGCATATCATGACAATATGAGGAAGGTCAGAGGACACATCAGTCGAAACGTTGTGATACTGAAAGTAAAAACAATTATACTGGTCAGATAAGGTCAATGTATAATATGAGAAGGGCGGGAGTGTACAGCGGCCAAAACGTTTCCCCGGGATCCGCCACAATTCTCTATGAAGGGCATCTCAGGGCCAGCGTCTTCTGAATTTGTCCAGTTCATCTCTCCATCTTGTATTTTGTCGGCCTCGGTTTCGCATGTGGTCTCTAGGAATCCATGTTGTGAGTCGTGATGTCTATCGGTTGTCTTTCATTCTCGCAACATGACCAGCCCATTGCCATTTGAGTTTTGTAATAGATTCTATGATGTCTCGCACCCCGTTTTCTTCGTGATATACTGTGCTGTTTTGTGATCTCTCCAGATAAGGTTGAGCAAGATTCTCTCATGCACGCGTTGTATGCTTCTCAGTTTGCAGGCTTGTCTCTTAGTTAGGTCACATGTTTCAGCTCCATAAGTGACTATTGGGAGGATGCATTGGTTGTATACTTTTCTCTTTATGATTATTGGGATCCTCTTGTTTTTAAAAGTTGAGCTTGCTTTGCCAAAAGCTTGCCATCCGAAGGTGATTCTCCGCTTGATTTCTACTTCTTTTGAGGGCCTCATGGAGATTCGTTGTCCTGGGTAGATGAAGTGGTCTACTTTCCCCAGTTTTGGATCTCCAGTTATGTCCTTATTCTTGATGTGATAGTTAAATGAAGTGATAAATATAACAAAGACGAGAAAAGATCAGTAAACAAATAATAACAATATAAGGAAGGTCGAAAAGTACAGTAAACTCTACGGCCTTCCTCACATTCTTATTACTCTACATTGATCCTCTGGGGCCAGTTTCCTCGTCTACGTTTTCTTTATCGCAACGTTCTAGCTGCTGTATCCCCGCACTTCATCATATTGCTCTTATTATGCATTGGTCCGTTCGATGAAACTAGTCCGTAAAGATCAATTTATAACTGTAAGATAAGCTCGTTTCACACATATTGCTGGATAGTTCAACGGCTGAAACCTTGCGATAAAGACAGATGAAAATACAAATATTTATCAATGAATTGCGTAAGGCGTTTTATGATTTTTTTTTATCAAAAGTGTACCATTGTCTACGTAGCCAGTATTGAGTAAAACCCACGCCTGTCAAATTGAAATTGCCTCAATATGTGGATTGAATTCACTACTCCAAGACAGAGTTTCTAATCTATTCGAAAATAATCTCGTCATTTTTTTTTACGGATATCATGCTAATGATCTCATTATATGAATACCACTGTCATGAAATTTTGCAGAAATTTTACGCGGAAATGAGAGACAACAGCTTTAAATAAAGGAAGGAAGTAAAGCTATGCGGTTGACTTTTGATATTCTGTGTCTGTTAATGCACGCGTATACACAGCAGGTTCTCTAGAGTAAGGGTCCCGACCCATTACTGGGTCACGAGGTCCAGTTTGCTGGGTCTTGGGTTCACAGTAAGTACATGAATAAATAAAGAGACAATGGAATAATTAACATTTGAAATGTGAATACATCAAATAATCTTTTGTCATCAATGATTTATTCGCCTAACTATTGAATCATAATTGTAATAGTATCCTTTGCGTGGTTTTAAAAACGACAACAGAGGTTTAATGAGAGTGAACGAGCGAGGGGTACAGGGACATAATAGGATATGGTGAATGATAGATTACAAGCCAAATAAGATCCATACGTGTACAGTATGACGAGTATGTTCCACACACCTACACCTTTGATACGAAAACATTAGTTATTTGCTACATTTTATTGATTCTCCCAAACTGACAGATAGTTTGTTACGATGTAATAAGAATTCCAAATTGCTTTTCATTGTTTTGAATTAGATTAACGTAGAAGAGGAACGCCGTGCCAAGTACTTGTGGCGATTCCTCAGGGTTACTATGAATAGTAAAGAATCATATAATTGAAGCCCAAGACCAAATTGCGTTGGGCACTCAGTTTCTCGTAGGATCACCGAAGTTGAGCTACGTAAAACCTGGTCACTGGTCAGTACTTGTATGGGTGACCGTCTGAGATTATCAGGTGCTGTAAGCAGTAAAGGGGTGAACCATGACAGAAAATGCAGAGGGCGTCACCTGAAGTCATTTGATGGAGAGATGCTGTATGACATCGTTATCTGGTGGTACCCACCCCAATCCTAGCAGACATGCTGGTCTCCAAACGTATTGGACACTTCTCCCCTTGGGAAGCCTCCAGCACGGTTGACAGGGAGAATGTGGAACTTGGGGGACAACGTTTCCTCCGTAATGACCCCCCAGGCATAGCAGCTGAGACCGTTTGCCGAGACGAAAAGAACCAACCTGATATACTTGGAACTTTCTGAGCAGCGACTCCGACATACCCTCCCCGTTTCAACGGCGACCATTTTCCAACCTGCATCCGTCAGTGTTTACGAATCATTTACTCCTGCCAATAGAGTTTCGAAGAAGTACAGGTCAAGTTAGTCACTCACTAGAAACCGTCACGTGACTAACGTCTTTTTCGCAGCATGCTGTGTTGGGGATGATCAATGAGAAAGTTGTTATGATGCAGTGATCAATAGATAAGTTACTTTTCTCGCCTTTTGTTTGAATCACTGAAAAATTATCATTTTCAAAAAAACAAAACAAGTGGCCAATTTAGCATAAACAAACAAGTGGCCAATTTAGCATAAACAAACAAGTGGCCAATTTAGCATAAATTACATTGTAAATTGTCCCTGCATTGAAAAGCTATTATGGCGGGGGGGGGAGAAGGTTGAAAAAGATTTAATAAAGAGTTGAAAATGTTACCCCTCTTGCCACATTAGTGAGGACTGCTGAAGTGATATATACATATATACATAGCCGGCTGGACCAACTTGAAAACTGTAGAAACCTATTTTGACAGTTTTTGGTGGGTAGTTTCTGATATAAATTGACTAGCGTCTGTCTCAATCAAATACAATGCTATATCGTGGAAGGGTAGGCAATGTATTACGGAGGAAGTGGTTAAATTTGGGTGCGGATCCAGGAATATTTCCCTCCCCTGCATCGTAGATACATGTCTACACCATGCAATATTTCCAAAAGTTCTCAATAAATTTTGATAACATCTTATGACGGACTTGGGCAATCAGATACAGAGGAAGTGGTGAAATTTGGGGTGCATCCAGCAGTTTTCGCACAGTTATCTCTCCAACATCGCAGTCGTATACCCACACAATATCTCCTAAAATTCCTAATAAAATTCAATGACATTTTCTGTAATGTTGAACCATGGGCTGAGTAAAGATTTCTGAAATTTGGGGGCGGATCCAGGATTTTTTCTTTTCGATTGAGAGAGATTTTTTTCTAATTTTTTTTCTCATCCATCTATGTATTCACAAATGTCCATCATTACAAAATCTCCAAAAGCTCTAATTTTTCTTCTTTACATTTTTCTTCCTTGCATCTTAGCTGTATATGATCTGATTTTCATTGGTTTTAGTGACAATTGCTTTGACAAAGGTATGCACTCTATACGTGCTTTCTAGTTTTGGGCTGCGACCAGAGGTTTTAAAATCGACAGATCACGAAAGTGACCTTTCTTTTTCCCCGCTCTCGATGAATCAGAGATGTGTATTTCAAGTTATGATGGGGACGAGGCGAAAAGGTCAGAGAATCAGATGTTCGATGCTTAAAGCGACATCAGATAGAACATGAATCACGGAAAAGTTGCGTTGGGAAATGGTCGGTGGCAAAGTGCTGGGGTGGTCAGGAGCGGATTCTGTCTGTACGTTAAGGAAGAGCCATGAAGATTCCTGTTTTTAAGGGAATTCTCAATGGTGCAGGGTTACCAAATTAGACTTTTTCCGGCTAAATCTGGCTGGGATTTTTTTATTTTTCATTTTAGCCGAAAATAATCTATGATAGCTGTTTAAAAAAATGAATAGTAAGTTTAATTAGAATCAAATGTACAATATGTATTAATAATTTGTTCTGGAATCTTGAGGCACATTTACTATTTTTTATGTGTGTTCGAAATGAGTGTTTATGACATTTTCAGTTATATAGTTGATATATATTTGTATCTGTTCTGACTCAGGAATGACAAGTACAGTCATACGCTATGACGGATCATCTCTCCCTGTCGGGTCCCTACGCAGGGCTTTAATAAGGCACTCCCAAAACTTACCCTGTCCTACTCTTCATTGAATAGAGAAGAGTGACTTCAAATCATAACATGTTAACGACGTCATGTTGAACGAAATCTCGCGACTAATTTAAAAAACAGGATATTACTTGTGATGTTGCAGATATAAAATGAAAATACTCGCAAAAGCGCAGAAAAATCATCCCAAAGATTAACGTGTTCACATTACCGTTTTTTGTACATTGGAACCGTTTTTTCACTTTCAGCACCCTTCACTTCCGGGCTCCTAATTGTTGATCTGCCACTTTTCATACATTTTTTTTAGAAGTCCGCCTGATTACTTATAACTACATTTAACATCCTTACACACATAAAAAAATTTTTTTTTAGACTTGCTTCTTGGGGATCTAAATCTACCTTTCGAGATTTACAGCATAATTTTTTAACTGTTGGTGATTTATTTTGATAGATATCAAAAAACTGTGTCGATCGAGAAGAGTGAATGAAAACTGAGAAGTGCAAACAACAAGATCTTCCAATTTTCCGAGCTTTATTGATGTGCCGGTCAGAACGGAGAACAATAGGAAAAGTGAAGTTGTTTGCAAAGAAAAGCACCTTGCGGGAGAACGTACTATCAGAGGAATTCCTTTGTCGAGTTTGGACTTGTGATGGGCCTTGCCCAGCCACGCTGTCTGTCGAGATTTTTTTTTGTTTTGTTTGAATTGATGAATTTTTCGTACATTTCTTGCATTTGAAGTTCGAGTTGCGTTGAAGTTGTAGATCAGAAGATCCCATTAAAAAGGGTGTCCCGAAGTGTTGACGCTTCAAGTATTAGTAAGGTTCTCAGTTCAGTGAATTCCAACCAATGAAACAAAATGTGTCCTTAACTCCAGAGTTCCTTTTCAAGACGAGATAGATGATAAAAAAGAGGGGAAGATACCATAAAGTTTTAATGAAACACAATTTATGTTCTAAATTTCAACCAACACACAGACTTTTAAATTCTAACCAACCGATAGAATTGAATTTCAACCAACGCACAGAATGTAGTAAAAATCACTTGTGTTTCAGTCTGAAATTTTAAACTTAGTTTGCTACTAATCGAGGACGTTTCCTGGAACTAGTGGATTGGTACAAAAGGTACTGATAAGTACGAAGGGAGCTTAAAAGCGTGAATCATCTACTGCTATCCACGAAAGTTTTAGTCGTGGTCGATTGGTAAAAGCAGATGGGTGTAAAGTAGTACTTCCTCAGATAATAACGGTGTAATCGAGAATAATCGAGACGAGAATTAGGAGTGAAAGCAGTTATTTGGGCTCCTGCATTACCAGCTCAATGGTAAGAGCTTCGCTACGTTGAAGCAGGTACCCTATCCGTCTACACGATATCACAAAAGTTCTAAATAAATTTCAATGAAAGTTTATGGAAAGGTGGCAATAGGCTATGAAAGTTGTGATTAAATCTTTTGATTGATCTTTGCAAAATCACTTCCGTACCGTCGTAATTCTATGTATACATTACATAACATCACCAAGATCCCATGACAGTCAACACGATATCTGAAAGAGTTCTTGATGAATCGAAATTTGAAATAACGAAATTCTTCAAATTAAACAAAATCAGTCACTTTTTGATAAAACCTCACATAAAATTGATTTGACATAAACATCTGTTAACACTGTTTTGAAATTGTGAACCATCAAGTCTTAAAGTAAGTAAGAGAATGTTAAGAAATCACTCGAACTCCACAGAAACACGGGTAAAGTAAAACTTAGACTCAGTTGCTCTTGTGTTGCATGATACGTGGGACAATAGATTTGTCTTTATTCCTCGAATGATCTATGGAGACCCAACCATTTTCCTGTAGAAATTCGGGATTTTTCAACGGGACCGGGGCCACTAACCCGACAACCAAGATTGACTACATTTCAAAGCTAAAATGCTCCAACTGTCTTGCTGTCAACCTATACCTGGTGGGAGAGAAGTATATTTATGCAACTAACCGTTGGGCGCCGTACATCTTTCCTTTTTTTTTTTTTTTTCAGTAAACCTTTATCTACGAATGCATGTTTCAGATCACAGGGATTGAATGTTTTTCTAAGAAATCCTCGACATTTCCTACCAGGACCGTATCACAAAAAAGGAGTGGAAAACAAAATCAGGCACACCATCGGGTTCTACTAAGACCTCCAAATCTCAGTAAAGAGATGCAAATCAATTTGGTATGACCACGTCTCACAATTAACAGGGCTAACCAAGACAATCCTGCAAGACACAGTACAAAGAAGGAAAAAGAGAAACAGATAGAAAAGGAGATCGAACGACACCATCCCAGAATAGACAGGCATGAAGTAAATCAAATCCCTTAGAGCACACATGGGCAACCATAGGCCAGATTTGGCCCATGGCACTGGCTTTATGGCCTGCAGTCTACGTAGGCATTTATTTTGAACCGTATATCATTTTCTTCAAAGAGTCTATTTTATAAAATTATATTGCAAAATGACGATTTTTTTACTTCAAAAATCAATAATCTCATAATTCTAATGTATGTCTAAAATAGATACCAAATATGCTTTCTGCGATACGATCTATATTTTCTCAAGTAAATGAGTGGCCCGAATAAAGGTGGAAAATGTCTTGCGAGGACTGATAGATGAAAAAAAAATTTACCGAAGCATGCCTTGGAGACTTCCAGAACAAAGGAGGTTAGAGGAAGATGGCCGCCAATTCAATGTTGGTGCCTCGATGGTCGGCCAGACTTGGAAATTGGATGAATGAAAAGGGTGGATATTTCTCAGAATGGTTACATCTTCGTCTGGAGAGCGAGTCACTCAATAGTTTCTACGAACTGGGCCCGTGGACACATGGATGTGAACAACTGAGATTACCCATTATTTCATGCCTCTGCTCATCTCCCAACCTATGCC
Source organism: Thysanoteuthis rhombus (assembly GCA_963457665.1). Lineage (NCBI taxonomy): Eukaryota > Metazoa > Mollusca > Cephalopoda > Oegopsida > Thysanoteuthidae > Thysanoteuthis > Thysanoteuthis major. The sequence goes on from OY735209.1 coordinate 16,671,607, forward strand.
TGTATCTTCTCATTCTCTCCCTTATCCCTAACAATCTTAGTTGCTGGTCATTTATCTAAATGTTTTATAAACATGAATTAGTTTCACACGCGAAAATTTTCCTATCCCATCCTCGAGTGAACTACCCAAAATTCTTTTCTGTCCTCTCCCTTCCTATCCTATTTTTCAAACAATCTAACTATATTTTCTCAGCTTTCTCTTCCTGCTCCCTCAGTGAACAACCTCACTTTCTTTTATCTCCCCTCTTCGTACCCTCTTAATTTCCTTTTCTCCTCTAACTCACTCCCTACCCCTTCGATAAACTACATAACTTCCCTTTCTCTCCTTTTTCTTTCTCAACAAAATAAGGGATATTTTAAAGGATTAAGTAATTTTTTTATTTTTTTATAATAAAAGGATAAGTAATATGTGGATAAAATAAGTAATATTTTAACTTACTTTATTTTAATGAATAGTATTTTTGATAAAATTAGTAATATTTTTATTTAGTTAGTTAACAGTAAAAGAAAAATATGCAATACATTTTAAGAAAAAATACTCTAGTTTTCTAAACCTAAAATTTTGATCCAGACTTTTTACAAACTTGGTTTTTGTGACAAAACAGAGGAAAGAACAAAGAAAATCTGTTCGTCTACTACATTTAAATTTCCGCATTCAAAGATTTTCTCTCTCTCTCTCTCTCTCTCTCTCTCTCTCTGATCAGCTTGACAATCGTAGCTACCAAAGATGGTGGCCGTACTATTTTTTCTACTGACAAATTGGCATCAGTACTCCACTACGAACCCCATGAAAAATAATTTTAATTGTTTTTGTAAAAAAAAAAACTTTTAGACTGGGGGGGGGCTTCATTTTGACGGGGTTTTTTTTCTAGGTGTTTTTTTTTTTCATACTAACCCGGACGTTTTCCAGTCGAAAACACCACTGATGCCATAATTAGCATTTATCATGACCATATTCATTCTTCAATGGAATCTTTTCGACGCTACGGTAGTTCAGCTATTGACTGTGATGACGGGTTTCCTTCATTGAACAATTAGAACGTGATGGTCGTAGATCGTGACAAGCAGAATAATAGTATAGATTCTTTCCACCTAGTTGCATAACGATAAAACAGCTGATAGGAAATATGTACAAGGGAGAGATCGATTCAGAACACTTGTGCGTATCTATTTCAAACTAACAAGCCGAACCGAATTTGTGTTTGTTTGAGTTAACCATGACTCAGTAAGAAATTCTCTTTCTATATTAACACTGACAATTCTGCAAACGTGTAGGATGTGAAAGTTTAAAATAGGACGAGCAGACTGTCTAGACAATTTTTGAATTATACATGTCCTTGTTGACTGACCATGGAATAGTGGTTAGGAGACGAGTTTTGTAGATCATTAAAACTGTTGTGAGTTCGATCTTCACTGGGTACTCCACAATATTTGCCTTGTGTCAGACAAAACCAAGTTTGATAAATAAAGATCATTGGATACGCAAATTGATTGGCCAGCTTGCCATAAAGCTATTTTTATTTTGTAGATCATTCATTCTGTAGTTCGATCCGATATAGATATATATATATAGGACTTATTGCTTATATATATATATATATATATATATATATATATATATATATATATATATATATATATATATGCAACCCCGTTAAATAAAAAAAAACACAACAACTAAGCAAAACATATATGAATAGGATAAAAGGGAGATCCTGCCACCTAGAAAAATAGACACACACCAAAGTCCTAAATAGGAATCTTAAATAAAGAGCAGAAAAATAAACGATCGTTGGCAGGTTCAATTCCTGCGGCAGCCCCATTTCTTTTTATTGTTTATTCTATTTACGTTGTCAAAATTGAATGATATATCAATCGTGTTACGACGGGAGATCATTTCAAATAAGTTTCTATATAATATAACGCAGTTAATAATCCATTTTGTCGGACGAAATACATCCTTTCCTTATATACATATATACTGTCAGGTTGAAAGACACGGAAAAGACCGAGAATAAACGAGATGAGAATTTGGGTTGAAAGAATATATATATATATATATATATATATATATACCAGGGTTGATCTGACCCTAAATGGACCATTATTGGTCACCAGAGGTCTTTACTGCCTCCCCTTTCTTCACCCTGGAATCAATTTATACGTCTACACAAATTTGCAGGCCCAAGGGCGCAGCTGTCTCTGTTAGATTTTCTAAATCTCTGCCCAAATTGACCTGACCTTATATTGACCTTGCACGACCACCACCTATCCAATGTTAATCCTGGGGAAAATTTATGCTTGTACATTAATAGACAGCCTTCCTCCATCAGATTTGATAATACTGAAATTGATCCCGCCCAACCAACATCGACCTTTAGAGGTCATCAGAGGTCAGCCCCACCTATCGTACGTTCGAATAGTCAAGCTATCCTCGGAGGCAACTCTGCAGCCTGTAGGATTCACGGCCACCCATCGTCATTCAAAAATGCGTGAATCGACCTTTAGAGGTCACTAGAGGTCACTGTCACCTATCCTCCATCCTGGGGTCAAGTTATTCATTTACGCTAATTTACAGCCGCTCAGAGAGCAGCTGTCTCACATAGAAAACGCGTAAATTGACAAATCAAACAGAGGTCAGTGCGACCTATTTCATTTTTGTATACTTTGGAGCACATTCGGCGCATCTGTCTCTATTAGATTACGGAATTGTTCTTTTTTGAAAAAAGGCCAAAATTGACCTGACCCTAAAAGGTCACCAGAGGTTAACGTCACCCATCCTATGTTCATCCTCTGACCAAGTTACCCTTGTTGCAGCCTGTAGAGAACAGCCATCTCCCTTAAATTTAAAAATACCAGAATTGACCTGACCTTCAATACCTTCCATTGACACCTTTCCTATGTTCATGCTAGGGTCAAGTTACGCTTGCACACAAATCTGCAGGTTGTAGGGTACAGCTGTCTTCCTTGGGCTTGAAAAAGCCAAAATGGACCATTCGAAAAATGTCAATATTGACCTGGCCAAAAATTTAGGTTTAGAAATCACCTGAGGTCAGAAACTACATATCCTATGTTCATCCTGGGATCAAGTAACATTCATACTCATTTTTGTAGCTCGTAGAAGTTTTTGCTAAATTTGAGAATACCAAAATTGACCTGTCACTGAATTGACCGTTATGGGTCATCAGGAGTCATTATCCCCATCTTACGTTGATCTTCGAATCAAGCTAAACTTGTGCACAAGTTTGAGGACCATAGGGTGCTGCTGTGTCTGTTAGATTTGCAAATGACTGGCAAAATTGAGCTGATGTTAAAATGACTGGTCACCAGGGGTCAGCATGACTAATCCTATCTTCATTCTGTACCAAGTTACACTTGTACACAAATCCGCAGCCTTAAGGGTGAAGCTCAAATCGACCTTTAGAGGTCACCAGAGGTAAACGCCATCTCTATACAGAAAAAGAAACATTCTTTGTTTTTATATTGTCGTGAGTTGCGATGACCATCAGTTGTCTGCCATTCTTGCAACATGGCCAGCCCACTGCTATTAGAGATTTTTAATGGATTCTATATTCTGTGCTGTCTTGTGGTCTCTCCATGTGAGGCCCTGAATAATTATTTCATGTGCACGTTGCATGGTCCTCAATTTGCGGATCTGTCTCTTGGTTAGGTTCCATGTTTCAGCTCCATAAGTGACTATTTGGAGGATGCGTTGGTTATGATTGTGCGTATATGTGTGTGTGTGTCATTTAACTGAGTATTAATATTTACTAGACTTAGCCTAGGAAGGCACAAGGCCAAGTGAGGCTCATTTTCACTTCAGTAGTTATTGTCTGTGAGACTGACATACTGATCATCGCTTCACTGCGATGCATCCATTTATTTGCTAAACTTACTTGAGAGTGGCCTAGATCTATATACAGTTGTATGCGAAGGGGGGCTCCAGAATCAGGACAAGTAATTTTTCTCAATGTGTGGTTGTCTCTTATATTCAACTGATAACCCATATACATCAAACGTAATGTTTTTCCACACAGTAAGACAGATACACACGCACACACGTCCCTAGGTCCATCATCCCAAAAACTTCCCATCATCTTTTACCTTCAAAATACCCAAACACATTATAAATTAAACATCAAGATTAATATTATCCACTAGAGCTACAGAGGATACCAACAGGGGCAATAAAACCCAATGTCAAGATGGAAAATACTCCCAGACCACTACTAAGCATCCTTGCAGAGATGACCCCTATATGGAGTTCACACCTCTGACAAAATGAATATCCCATACCACCCACTATAACACTCACAACATTCTCACCAAATTTCCAATAAATAGACAAAAAAAAAACATGATGAGGCCCAAAGAGGGCAAAAACATGAGCTAGTTTGTGTAGCGAATCCATATTCTACTATATATATATATATATATATATATATATATATATATATATATATATATATATATATATATATATAATGTGCAACATTTTTCAATGAGTGCACAGATACAACACCTTGACAGAAGTACCACGAAGCAACACTTCGATCCTAGGTGGAGTGCCCAGACACTCTGATCCGAGGCAGGAGTGCCGATACCTACGTGTTTTTTTTGTTTTTTTTTTTGTTTTTTTGAGCGTCCGCTAGTGGTTGGGGCCGACAGATAATGGTGCCGTGCGATTGTTTTATGTAATCTCAACGTAATGCACTGACATAAAAAGATGATTTTATTCTTCGCTGGTAACAGGGTTGCCGCTAGGATATATTCAGAATATGTATGTGTTGCTCCCCCTCCTGAAATATATCCTCTAGTTCACTCCCTTCCCACCTGCAAAAGCGTCATCAGACGCCCTTGCCTTCTGTACGTGTACTATGCAAGTAATGATGATATTGGACATTCTCTGAGACTTTGAAATTCAAACAGGTCACCCAGTTCAGGCCAGAAGATCAGATCATGTCATCGTAAATAAACAGAATAAGATCTTCCTCATAGTTCCAGCACACCACGGACTAAAAGTGAAAGAAAACGACAAGCTCGAAAAATATCTTGTCAAAGATCTGAAAAAGTTACGGGACCTGAAGATGACGGTTTTACTCATCATTATTGGCGAGCTTGGAATAGTGGATTAGGAGCCTTGCCAGGAGGTTTGAAGAGTTCAAAATCAGGAGAAAAATCGATAGCATCCAGACGGTAGCATTACTAAATTCAGCTCGATTATGGAGTTCTGGAGTAGTGAGAAGACTTGCTGTCGCTTGATCTCCCCGACTATAGGTGTTGTGAAGAGTCAGCAAGTACAAATAAAAAAGGCAATAACGATTTTCAAAAAAATATTTCTATTCTTTTCGCTACAGTAGAAAGCAAATTTATTTTTAATTTTATAAAAATCTTAAATGAATATTTGTGATTAATAAAGGAAAAAAGTATGAAAGGGTTTCAAGTAGCTGGGGGCAAAGATAGCACCGGACAGTAAGGGGGACAGACTGCCACTTTTTGCACCGTCTTGTTTCGCCTCTGGTTGAACTACTCACTACAAGATGTGCTTAATCTTATTGCATACCAGGTTGCATACCCGGCTTCGAATTTTAATTTAGGTTGGGGGATTATTCGTGCGTGCAGGTGTGGGCCACCGTATATGTGTCTGTGTGTCTGTCTGTACGTATGTGTGTGTATTCGTACGTATGAGTTGGCAATTTTATTTATACATACGATCTCGAAAAAAATCATTCATGGGTTGTTAAAGTGCAGGTACTCTTTGCAAGCCGAAAGTATGACAATCCAATGAAACCTTTCGTAAATTGAAATGGCACAAAGCGAAGAAGCATTTACTACTAATTTATAAGGGGGAAAATTGAGCGTTCCTAGTCCCGAAAATTGGTCGTGATGGTATATTAGGCTGAGTCGTCGGGGGTTGACTTAGTGGGGGGGTGTACAGGAGTGTAAAACGACTCGCCGCAAAACAAACGCTGAACGCTAATATCGCTTTTGTCTTTTTACGTAAAAGCAAAAGAAATGGCATAAAGCGAACTTTCCAAAAGCGGGGTACATCTGTATACTGAAGGACTGGAGATAGGTTTATTTGTTTTTTTTTCACCAAATTCTTGATTTTTTTCACGTTAGACGTGTCATTAACTTCGCGACTGAGATATGACCCGGAAAGAAAATCATACACCAAGGGACGTCACGAAGTTTTATGAAAATTGCAAGATGAGAAAAAAAAGATGATTATCTATTCAGAAGTAAAAAAGAAACCTAATTTTCGATTTTGAAATTCAAGTAACAAGTCGAACCGTCATTTCTATCGCGCGCTTGCGCTTTAGATTGGGGTTAAAACAGATATTGCGCATTCGTATCTGGAAAAAAGGGAGTATGAATAAAATTGAGTAAGAGAAAGAAATCAGGTACACTTAGGAGTATATTAACGTAAGTTTGTTTTGTTTTTCTAGATAATTTTTTTTATTTCGTTGGGTTTTTTTTTTGGGGGGGGGTTGTATTGTTTTTCTTTTTATTTATTTCATCTACTCAAAACTTGTCAAATCAATGGCTTCTTTTCAAAAAAGCCGGACCGGCTTGGTGATCGACTTTCATAATTGAAAACTTCGGTGTCTTATTTTTTACCCTAGACCAAGCAGCTTCGTAAAAAAAATCCCGATGCAAAACACAGTCTCTACCTGTATGATTATTTTTTTCCAGGTTGTAATACCAGTATTTTTTCTACGTTCTGCAACAAGGTAGAAGGTGCAAGGTGGCCAAGCGGTCAACGGCACCGAGAAGAGACAATATGTGTTAACTTTGCACTAATGCCCTTGGGAAAGGCATGAGTCCATCTCCCCTTCCCAGTTACGAACACATAGCTCAGTTAGTGGGTTGTACGACGAGCCGACTCCAAATCTCGGTGGAGACAATTTGTATTCTTTATGCACAAATGCCCTTGGGAAAGGCATGAATCCATCCTACCTCCTCGCAGTAGAGGGCAAAATAGCTAGGAATGAAGTGAGTGACGTCGCTTCGGGTGCTTGTCATATCTCGCCAGCCGGAGCTGGGACAGGGTAACCTGTTATCCATGTAGACCAGGCAGGGACGGCTGAAGCAGTTGCCAGCGTAGAGACACAAAAATACAAAAACTCACAGAGTAGCTCGGGTTGGGGGTTGGAAGGAGCCCCTAAAAGCAAAATTAGTAATTCATCAAATGAATCTATCGTAAAATTATGAAATAAATCTCTCAAGATTTTCGAAGTCGGGGGCTCAAGTAAACCGAGCCTCCATTCCCCCTCTTGGGCCCCCAAATCTCTAGCTACGCCCCTGACTGAAGTTTTTTAAAAAAAAAGTATCTTCACCTACCTGAGAGTGAATGTATCCAACCTGTGTGTAGACTTATATCGTTATCTCCCTGTCGCGTCGTTGTGGACTGAAAACTGTATCAACTTCCACTATCTTTCCTCGCCGTTTATTTTTCCAGTATTCAATTGCTTCATTCTTTCTATTCGACGCTCTTCTTTTTTTTTTCTAACTTCTCGGATCGAAGATTTCTTTTTTTGTTTACTTTATCTCCTTGTCACTTTTTACTTAATATCCAGTATTCGTGTCGCCTTTTTTCTTTCTTTTTTTTTTTTTTTTTTTTTTCATAAACCCTTCTTTTTCGATATCGTTATCTCAATAGTATTTCATCAAATAAATCCTTTGGGGAGTGAAATAAATAGATAAATAAATAAATATGATTTATCCTCTCGTTTAAAGAGCAGACGCAGAAAGTGAGGTCCCGATAATCTGTATTTCAACGACTACTTACCAACACAACTCTGAGTTCATAGACTGTTTCGTAATTATTCTTTGCCTCTCACTCCCACTCTATCTCTCCCCCTCTCTCTCTCTCTCTCTCTCTCTCTCTCTCTCTCTCTCTCTCTAGCCGCCTCTCACCAATTCATATATACTTTATACTCACTCTCTAGTATCCATTCCTCATCCTATCCTTCTCTTCAAGCCCTCCTTTCTAACTCTTTCTATATCTGCCTGTCTGTCTCTCCGTCTCTCTTCCCCCTCTCTCTCTCCCTCTCTCTAACTCTCTCTCTCTGTCTCTGTCTCTGTCTCTCTGTCTCTCTCTTGCTCTTGCTCTCTCGTTCTCTCGTTCTCTCTAGATAGATAGATTGATAGATAGATAGATAGATTGATACGTGTATCTGTCTAGATAGCCATTTAATAGACGCTTGCCTCGCTCTGGTCTTTGATAGTACTGCGAAAAAGCCGAGACGAACGAATACAAAACATCGCTATTCTCGATAACCTAAGCCTATAAAAAAAAAAAACGTATACTACCTTTTAATGGTGCCACCGTAAAACGCTATGTATTTTACAAGCACACAACAGTACTGGCCAGGTTTCGGGTGCGTCTCAATTAATTCAGGCTCCCACTTGCCGTAAAGCGTGTATCATGCGTAAAGCGTCCATGTGCGTCAACCTAGTGATGCGTGGGTGTCTGTCGTCGTAACCAAATTTATGAAAGCCTTTGCAATGCGAACTTAGTAATTTTCTGTGTGGGCGGCTGTATACATACATGTGTATTTCCAAACGTGCATGTGTATGTACAATTGTGTGTTATGTGTGTGCGCTCGCGTATGTGTGTGTGTGTGCATGTGTGCGTGTACGCGTGAAGACGTGTGCGCACTATCAAGAATAATGTGTGTGAGGTATGCAGATATGTATTTTATTTATCGAAGCATAAAAATTATACAAACCTATCTATCTATCTATCTATCTATCTATCTATCTATCTATCTATACATGGACGCGTCGCATTGAGGCATACGTTACGAGTTAGTCCTGCAGATTATTACTATTGCCTTGTGAATTCGATCCTGAGGGCACACGCACACGCATACGCAAACACACACCCATATACCTACATACTTATACGCTCACCCACCCACACAGCTGCACGCATCCAAAGCCTTGTGGCTGGGATAGTTGTGTATTCACTACGGAGGCCAGCGATCGATGTTCGAGCTTAGGCAAAAAGCCAGGATTTCCGATGCTGATTTCCGAGATCCCACACCACTTGGAGGATTGGTGCAGTATCTTCCCTCATTCCCTTAACTACACCTTGTGTCGGACTAAGCCAAGATTAGCGAGCATCTACTTTAGAAGAAAAATTATTATTATTGTTATTATTATTATTATTATTATTATTATTATTATTATTATTATTATTATTATTATTATTATGCAATCTCACACCAGTTGCCTGGTGGTAACCGCTGGAGTTTGAGTGACAGCAAGTCTCCTCAAGTCTCCAGCCTTTCTCTCCTAGTACTCATAAGTCGCAGTAATACTGCAGTTTACAGTTTCTCACCTGTTGCCCTGTGGTCATTGCTGAAGGCTGAGTGACAATAAGTCTCCTCGGGTCTTCAGCCAACGTCTCCTCTCTCTTTCGCCTATCATATCAGTGCTGCGGTTTGCAATTCCGCTTTCATTTTTCTTCCTCTGTTGGGTCACTGCTGACAATTAACGTTGCAGTATTTATATTTCTAGCACTTTCCTCAGTATCCGTGCAGTTCCTAGTAGCGCTGTGGTCTGTACATTATTATTATTATTATTATTATTATTATTATTATTATTATTATTATTATGTAATCTCACACCAGTTGCCTGGTGGTCACTGCTGGAGGTTGAGTGACAGCAAATCTCCTCAAGTCCCCAGCCCTCCTCTCCTCACTCTCACAGACCACAGTAATGCTGTGGTTTACTGTTTCACACCGGTTGCCCAGTGGTCATTGCTGATGGCTGAGTGACAATAAGTCTCCTCAGGTCTTCAGCCAACATCTCATCTCTCCCTCACCTGTCATGCCAGTGCTGTGGTTCACATCTCCGCTTCCATCTCCCTTCCTCTGTTAGGCCACTGCTAACATTTAGTGTTGCAGTCCTTATATTTCTAGCACTTTCCTTAGTATCCGTGCAGTCCCTAGCAGTGCTGTGGTCTGTACAGTCCCAATCCTTCGTATTATCCCAAGCTCCTCCAGTCTCGCGCTCAGTGTCTTTGGGACAGTTCCCAGTGCGCCTGCTATGACTGGTAATACCCTGACTTTCATGTTCTACATCTTGGTATTTTTCCAGTTTTTCACTCTCCTTTCTCTTTACTCCATAGTCCGCAGGCGCAGCCACGTCTATTATTTGGCAGGTTTTCCTCTTCTTATCTACGATTACCAAGTCCAGTCTTCTTCTTCTTCTCCTTCTTCTTCTTCTTCTTCTTCTTCTTCTTCTTCTTCTTCTTATTATTATTATTATTATTATTATTATTATTATTATTATTATTATTATTATTATTATATTTTCAAAACTTGCAGGGGTGGACAAGTCATGAGTTATTAGTTGAATTTTGATCGGGAATTTTCACCGAGTAATATTCAAGCTATTTAAGACCATTGACAAGGAAGGAGATTATGTTGAAAAATGAATATTTATTGAGTAAGAAATGCTTTATTCATCATTATGCTACGAACTTAGTAATGTACCTATGTACATAATTTTAGTAGTACCAATAGGACAGGATTATTTACGTATCAGTCGGCAATATGGCCTTGTTTCAGAGTATCTGCGCGTTCTACCAAGGATCAAAGCCTCATACCCCGGTTCTTCTACGTTGGAACCCCACATTACGGAACTCAACGTTAAACAAACCTTCTGTCACATCTTTCTCTCGTGGGCAAGCGATTAAATACGGGTCAGGGTGTAGTATCTGCTTACAGTACATTCGCTGGTAGCTTAGCGTCGGTGCAATACAGTGACCGATGATGGCCTACTGAGGCTCGGTATTTATAAGTGCAAGAGGCCTAGGATTCGTCCGGTGGCCTCCAAAAAAATAACCTTGCCAAGTCTCGGAGGATCGGTATGCCCTGGGGCAGCATCTTTCCATTGCACTAAAAAGGAAAGTTCAGGCTTGCCCTGATGCCTCTGAAACATCAGTTATGGTGACTGGAGCATTTTTTGAGCTTTACGAACGAAACCCCACATAAAACCGACTTAATACCTTATCTTTCTCTTGTGCAGAAGCGAGTAAATACGAATCAGAGTGTAGGATCAGTTTATCGTTTTGTTTCTCTATCCACCCACTACCCTATTAATATGTAAAGATTTCATAATTAAAATAATCATGTATGTATTTATGCGTCTGTTTTTTGTTTTGTTTTTTTTTTTTTGCTTTTTCTCATTTCATATTCTTAGAAATGATAATCTGCATATCTAATATTTCATGGGGTTTTTTTCTCAATCACCGTTGGGTCTCACAAGTACACACACACACACACACACACACACACACACACACACACACACACACATATATGTGTATATATATATATATCTTATTAAAAAATTTATGTATGATCCGACTTAATATAAATATATATATACATATATACATGTTCTTAAATGCCTTATCTCGGACTCCTGGCAGCCAACAGTGTTGTTTGCTCAGTTGGTGAAACAGAGTTGTGATAAGATTGCTTCCTGGTGAGTGCAGATAAGAGTCTCTCGCAACGTTTGTTTTCTTTATTCATTTACTCGGTCGGCTATCCAATTTGCTACTGGTTAACACCGGTGCTGGACGAAATATGTTTCCAAATGAAATTTAAAAAATTAAAAGTCTCAACAATTATCACATTCTATCGAACTGTTCAATCTAATTATATATATATATATATATATATATATATATATATATATATATATATATATATGTATATATATGTATATATATGTACATATATATATATATATATATATATATATATATATTACTGAAAATTAAAGCAATAATTGTTATTTATAAGTCAGATTATGATTGCTAATATGCTCGATTGGCTAGGTATACTGTGATGATGACAAAGGGCTGCAATAATGGGGCACCAAGTGAGGATCGAACGTACTACAAAATGATTTGCAAACCAACATGCTAACCATTGTGGTAATGCAGTGAGATAATCGGCTCAAATACATTATTTTGTATTTAATTCAAGAAGAGCTTCTCGTTAGGAGGATATGGTTAACGAGCTAGCCTAACAGACCACTATTAACGTGAAGTGAGTTTGAACCTCACTTGGTGGTCTGAATTGCAAGTGAATGATAATAGAGTGGGGTCTGCGTACGTACTCACCTCTATTTCAATGATCTGATTTCAATCTTACTACATTTACCTAGGACAACGAATCTTCATGAAATCCTCAAAAGAAGAAGAAATCAAGCGAAGAATCTCTCTAGGATGGCAAGCTTCCAGCAGAGAAAACTCAACCTTCAAGATCAAGAAAATCCCGTTAGTTTTAAGAAGAAGAGTATATAAAAAATGCATTTTCCTGATGGTCACCAATGGAACTGAAATATGAGACCTAACCAAGAGACTGGCCCCTCAAACTGTGAAATGTGTAACGTATGCATGAGAGAATCATGTTGGCCTCGCATTTTTTATGGCCTTTTTGGTTAATATCTGTTACCACGGCATTGCCCGAGACGCCGGTACTGACGCTTGCTAGCCAGATAGGCCGGATATTAAATGGCGAGTGGGCATAAAGACCGAGCGCACAGGTGCAATGCGTTAGCCAATAAGGGAACACTTAAGCTGCGCATTACTAAACGCATTGGATTCGTCCTTGGATTCTCTCTTTATTACTCGGCCCAGCTGCGGGGAAGCAGTACGTCTCCAGGCGGCGTTGTCCCATTGCACTAAGAGGGACAGGTCGGGCTCTTCCCGACGCCTTCGCGACTTTGGTTGCGTTGGCTGGAGCTATTTTTGAGGGTGCTCCATCTCACGTTAAACTCGACCTTGTGTCACATCTTGCTCTTTGTAGTAAATAGATGCTCAACCCCTCACGGAGAGATCACAAAACAACACAACATATTAGAAGAAAAGAAAAAAAACAGTGAAAAAGACCATATAATTGTGCACCCTTTTTAAGCGTACCCGTACGCTGAACCATTTGCTAGGGTAGTGAATTCAAACTTCATTGGATGCCCCATCATTGTAACCCAATGATTGACTGAGATGAGCTCCAGAAATATATAGGTACATTAGTCGTTTAAATACATTTCAGTAGATGTGACCAATAGGAATTTCTTCATGATGACGATGATGACAAGAAGAAGAAGAAGAGTGTCACTATCATTAGCAAATCTTAGCCCGTCACAGTCAACAAAGCATATTAAAAAGAGGGCTCGGTGTTATAACATTGAGCAGTTGTCTAATGGATGCAATATCTGTGGTTTGATAAAGATATGGACCCTCAAAACTTTTTTCCGTTTACAAGTGCATCTTCTTACACAGGAAGCTAATTGAAAACGCGTCTAACAGAAATCAACATGATGAAAAATTGTTGAAAATTCCAAACTAGTGCAGACGCAGGCGCAGTTGATTCAATTAATCTCCTTCTTCCCCTCCTTCTTCCTTTTCTCCGTCTTTTTCCTCTTCTCCTTCTTCTTTGTCTTTATTCTCTTTCTCCTTCCCACCTGCTTCTTCCCTCTTCTTCTGCAATTCTTCTTCTATTCATTTTTCACCCACACCTTATTATGACCAGAGAGAAGGACGGTCAAAATCTTGTAAATATGAACACTTGAAATACGCCAAAAAGGTTTACGAAAAACGCAGAAACGGGGGAGGGGGAACTAACAATAATGCTTTTATTTTTTATGTTCAGTGCTTCTGCTGGCTTCTTATTTTTTTCCTATTATATGGTTCGGTGTTTTAGAGATAATGATTGAAAGATGCTAACAGCGTCAATAATTTGGCCATTATCGTTGCAATGGCTTTTGGCCATTACAAGTTGGATTGATAGATAGATAGATAGATAGATAGATTGAGTATAGGGTTGGCATATCTTCTCCTATTCTATTAGGGCATTGTGTCTGCTGTAATGTTTCATAAAAGGATGACGATGTGTACATTTCTGTCTGTCTATCTATCTCCATTTCTTTCTCTCTCTCTCTTTACATCTATATACCTGTTCGTCTCTCGTTCTCTCTCTCTCTCTCTCTCTCTCTCTCTATCTATCTATATATATATATATATATATATATATATGTGTGTATATATATATATATAGTAAACAATTGATGATCCCAACAAGAAAAATTCACACATATTACCATGACTAATTCTGTGTAAAACATCCTAAGAAGACATTGAAAAAATACACATATTACATTAACAGACATTGGGAGATAATTGGCTGAAATTATATACATTTTTGAAAAGGATATTTTTGTACATTTAGTGTTTGAAGCTTACGAGACTATTCATTTTTTGAGGTGAATATAAGGTATCCCGACAAAATGAAGATAGCAATTTGACAGTGTGGAAATGAAAGAAAAAGTATGTTACCCAAATGTTTATTACCATAAAGATTACCTTGATGCATTTCGCCGAATTTCATCGGCAGCTTCAAGAAACACTTTTGCAATGCTGTGGCAAGATGCAGTTCTTCACATGTCCGGATGAGGTACTTAGCTGGAAAAAAGTCGATAGTGGGTCTGGTGTTGGTTGTTGGAGAACGGGGAGGAGTATCCTTGGTGTGAGTACAAAGTACTTGAGATATTTGCTATCACAACAGGAATGATATGGGGAAATTTTTCATCTTTGTTTAGGCTCTGAAGAATTGTGAATTGATATGTTGGGGAGGAGGGGCTGATGGTTTCTTTTATTCTTTTGGGCGTGTACGTGAGTGTGTGATTGATTGAGTGTTTCCTACCTACTTTCGGGTGTTGGTGTGTATGTGCATACGTGTGTATGGCCCAAGTGCTTGTTAACAGTGAGTATTTTCTTTTTCCAGATTTACGATTGTGTTGTAATTCACTTTCTCGAAGCGAAGAAGGCACCAAAATACATTCTCCCATCATATTCTCGTTATATGTTCCTCAGTATCGGCGTTCAAAGTCCAGTATTTCTCGATGGAAGTGCTTGCCTCGCTCTTCCGAATACGTGCAAATGTTCTCCTCAAATTTATCAAGATAAATGATAAGGATATGGACTTTGAAGGGCAGCCGACTGCTCATTTTACCGTAGTTCCTCACCAAAATCTCAACCAGTCCCACATAGTTCCCGGGTTTGTGATTGCCTTGGAAGCCACAGGCCACTGTGACAAAGCAGCACCAAGCTGCTCTCTCTTTCATAGAGAGCTTCTCAGGAAATGCTTGCACACTAGGGTCTTTCGTACCTGTCCGACGAAGACATCAGCTTTGATCGTTGCCTCAGAGAATACGCTGCTAACACTTAAGAGGCCTACAAGACAAATTTCGGCTTGTCAACCAGGGATCAGAGACAAATTCTGTTCATTTTATTTCATCTGTAATACGACAGTGTCAAGATCTTATATATATATATATATATATATATATATATATATATATATATATATATATTCATGATACGTCAAGGCGTGTAGACTTAAAGTGTCATCAGTACGGCTGGGAGGTCATCGAAGACTTTAAAATCGTGACATTCCTGATGGGTCTCCAAGTTTCCCTGCTTTCTTTGCCTTTGGGACAACAGGATCAAAAGGCAGGTCAGAATTCCACTAAGGACCGAGCAACATCACGTGGGAGCCACTGGTTGATGCCAACCCTGCACATGAAATCAGGCACTTTTGAAACTTTCTGTCATAGCTCCAGATAAGGCGTTGGCCGCTACTAAGTATCTTCCTTGTGCTGTCTAAGGGGAAATTGGTAGATTACAATATCCCAATATTGTGATTACCGAAGCAAAGTTTGAAGGGAATGATTGCCATTTACTATACTTTTTACTCATAAGTAAATAACACTTCTTACCCAGGAGCAGCAAAAAAAAAAAGTTATTTCGAAAGATTGCAGAGTATACAATGATAATGCCTTGTAAATAATTTTACTGTAGGAATGAATTGAAAATGACGTACAAAGAGATTTGTCGATCGTCAGACAAGTACCACAGAAAGAAAATTACTATTACAAGTATTGTGTGGATGCATTGCTAATTACTTTTACCATAGAGATGTATTGTAAGTCAGAAAGAAAAGAATTTTCAGTGGTTAAGAATTACTGACAGTATATGGCTGTCATATGCATTGTGTTAATGAATGGCTAACCGTTAATGATTTCGATATAAAGACCTAATGAGAGTCACGAAGAAAGACATTTCCAGTGGTTGGGAATTTATACAAGTATTACTGACAGGCCTATTATGATGGCTTGGTTCTGCGAACGGAGATCATGGAGGGTTATTAACGTCTTTTCGGGGCCTAAATCGGCAAAATAGCCAAAAGGCCTTTACAAAAGAGTTTTAAGGTAAATAGCGACGTACATAAAGCCGACCCCACCCTTTAAGCCAAGGGATTGCTTGCTATGGTCCGCTGAGGTGGCACTAATAGCAGCAAGGTTCCCCCGGTAGTAGGTTTGACAGAAATTCCTTTATGTTAGCCTATACTAGAGCTAGCTATTGAGGTATGTCACCCTTTTGCGGGAGTATTTCCGTAATAATACTGACCTGGGTATTTAAACGCAAATATAAATATCTGATAGATTCCCAAGCTGGCTTTACAGTGCTACCGACCCTTCGGGTATTATCACGACAGTGCGACTGTCGGTGAAATTTGAGCACAAACAGACTGATTGAACAGATGCTAAGTTGACTGTAGAGATCTTCTGTCCCTTCTGAAGAGAAAAGCTCGACAGTATGGATACCTGTTCATATATATATATATATATATATATATATATATTGAAATTCAAATCAGGGACACACCTTGATACATGTATATGTGTGTGAGTGTATGTGTGTGTATGGTTGTTGTGTGGATGTGAGGTGATTCGACCGAATAGTGGTAATTTGACAACTGGAAAGATAAATTAAAGAAATTCAAAAACATATTTTACATCTCAAAAAATTATTATCACATGAGCAGACTTTTATGCATTTCGTTGGTTGCCACCAGCTTTTTCAAAGAGACTTGCAATGACTACAGGAAAGCTGCATGCTGCCTACATGTTTGAGACAGA
>OY735209.1:16693612-17203612 GCA_963457665.1 Thysanoteuthis rhombus
CGTTGTAGTAAAGTTTAGTATGTATAGACAGAGCAAGTTCAGAAAGACACTCAATTGCAGCGTTACAGTAACCAACCCAGAACGTCACATATCCCCCCAAACAGAAATGCCCCCTATCTGTAACGTTGCCAAAACATTCCTTGTTAGCCGAGAAGATGGCGATTTCCCGAACGCAGATAGATTACCAGAATGTGCCGAAAAATCAAATAAGTTTTCTTGGCGAACCGGGCATAGATTTGGCTGACACAACGGGAAAATATAACATTATTATTAATTTTGACTTGTTTTTACCTTTACGGCCCGATCCAAAGTTGTGATAAAAAGCAACTTAAAGTTAGGATGAAGATTAAAAAAAAACTAGTTAAGAATTGATGATGGTGTTGCAATACTTCATTCAAAAAAAAATTTGAAAATTTTTAATATTGTCGTATCAAAAACGCAACTAGGTCTCAATTGTAAACATTAGCAGCGAGTAATATCAGTTACAAGTAGTTAGGTTTAAGGAGTAAAATAAGCTTCCGATTAACTATTAAGTCCCCGTGGCTGAGTGGTTGAAAGCGGCCAGGTGTATACAGAACTCATTTCTGGCTAGATCATCACCTTGAGCAGTTTAATCGTGGCCGTAGAAACAAAGCAACTGAAACTTAGGATAAAGGAAGAAACTAGTCAAAATAGTTCATCTAAGAACAGAAATCTAAAAAAATTGTAAGAAAATAAGCTAGGTTTCCATCAGTATCAGTATGGCGTTCTTTAAAAATACTTCGTTAATCAAAATGGTGTAAACAGAGGTAGCGATTAACATTCATTTTTATGGGAAGAATGTCTTCGCTTTACCAGATTAAACAAATGATGATTCTGGCATATTAGGCTGAGTTGTCAAAGGTTTGATTGGTCGAAGGTAGATGGGTCTGAGGTTTAGGAGAGAGATTAAGAAGTTATGCAATGCTCTATAACGCTTCATTGCAAAACAAACACTAAAAACTATTTTCGTTTTTCAGGGATTTTTTTTCTTGTTAAAGCGAAAAGGTGTCGTAAAGTGAACTATATATATATATATATATATATATATATATATATAGAGAGAGAGAGAGAGAGAGAGAGAGAGAGAGAGGGTATCAAAGTTTAAAACATGGATATCTAGTAACAAATTTTAACTTGTTTCGTGTGAAACACTTATTCAGACTTCTACTGAACTTTGTTGGTTACATTTGAAATTTCAACATTAAGCTACTCGAAAATCGAACGTCATACAGGTTTGTTCGGTAGTCCAAGAAAAAGGGGGTGGTAAGTCTGAGAGTTTGGTAGTAGTAATGGTTAGAACTATAGGACCTCAGGAAACCTACAAACCTGATTGGATGACTGTAGTATACGTTATTCAAAAGTAAATGGGCTGGTTATTCTTAGAATCCAACAAGAAAACAACAGACGACCTGTTGCTGAAGAGTGCGAGAGGTACGAAATGTTTATATTCACCGGGTACATGTCTTTGTAAATATTTTTTATATTAATAGCACTATTCACTGCGTTAGATATTGATATCAAATATTAAACATCTACAAGGGATAAAATCTGGGTCTTTTTTCTGTTTGTTTATAACAAATTGAGATAAAATATGCCTTACACACACATACACGCACACACACACATATATATATATATATATATATTAAACTCAGTTGCGTTTCGATGTTATCACATGTTTTCGACGATGATCGAAATATACGTGAAAACATCGAAAGAATTTATCAAACTGTGGCGAGTCAAATAAATGTATAAAAACAATATTATATATATATATATGTGTGTGTGTGTGTGTGTGTATTATTTCATAGTTTTGATTTCAATTTGAAATATCTAGCACTATTATTATAAACAAAACTTCTTATCATTATCATTAGAATGTATATATATATATATAGAGAGAGAGAGAGAGAGGGAGAGAGAGAGAGAATAACAAACGATTCAGACAAATGAACCGCTGGATTGTTGACGTAATCTTCTGCGCATGTGCCTCTAGGCTGGTCATAATTTCTGGCATCCCCTTTCCCTACTGATCATCTAGGAAGTAATAAAGTCCAATCATCGGATCGCCTGGAACCTGGATTGGCAGAGAAGAATGAAATGAACCCCCAGACAATCCCTTCTTAGAATAATTACCCACATGAGTGTCTGCAAATGGGGCATTTGCCCTCCATTGATCAGCGAAGGTAAATTGGTTGGAAACTTGGAACGATATATATATATATATATATATATATATATATATATATATATATATATATATATATAAAGTAGAATGTGGAAACATGAGCTAGTTTGTGTAGCGAATCTACATTCTACTATTTATTTCCAGCTCTACTCTAAAACAACTTGACTTCAAGAGTAAAAAGTTGTATGTACCGAGCACTCTATGAAATAAATCTATTGCATTTCAGAAGTGGCTCTATATTATTGGTATATTATTATATTATGTTATACTACTACCCTGATTGGTACCACAAAGACTATATACATATATATATGTGTGTGTGTATGTGTATGTGTATGTTTGTGCCTCATATTTTGGTGGTTAAGACGACACATAAAGAATTGGATTGTAAATAAAGAAAACGACAAAATATATGCTCTTATATCTTGTTCATCTATTGTATATACAATACAAAAGTTGGAATAATCATTTTCTGTCAGAATAGAGAATAGTCTTGCATTATATATTTTTATCCTTATATCCCCATACTACTCCAAAATCGATGATTATTTCCCCTAAAAAAAGATAGAATAAAGAACTCCAGAGCTTTGTTACGATTCAATCTTTGTGGCTGTTTCACTTGATTTTGTTCCTTTGGTTCTTTGGAAAAAGAATTCAAAACTGATTCCTTATCACGTTTTTTTTCTTTCTATTCCCGACGAATTTCATTCAGTAACTTTGAAAATTTATTGCAGCTTATTATTCTTATTGGTATTCAGTTTTAGGGGTTTCTATGCAGAATTTAGAGAATTCATTCCTGATAGGTAATCTAATCATTCTAATTCTTCAAATGCCTTTGATTTTTTTTATATATTTCAACAAGAAACGAAATCACAAGAAATCCAGCCCCTTCCACGTTTACATATGTGATATTTTTCTTTCTAGATGCCATTAGAAGTCGCAAGATCTGAATCATTACTTTTAGGCTTGATGGTTCCTTCATTCCTAGAAATGGAAGGTTCTCTTTATTTGCTGATCAAGGTCATAGCTTCAGGACTATCGAAGGAACTGAAAGAAAGACATTTGGATATTCCATTGACTACCATTCATAGAATAGTCCGGATTCAAGAAGAATTGGATCTGGAAGAGAATAAGCCCTCAATTCAGGATGCAAGAGAAAACTGACCAAAATTGCTTTTAATGTCAGGAAGCACACAATCGTTCTTTTGTTCAAGAATATTACTTACAGTAACTGAAAAAGGGTCTCTATAAATACTATCAAGTCTCTCAAATAATTTGGCACCCCCATTAGGTTTGTAATATACACAAAACCTTCAGTAAGAGGCGATTGTCAATGTAAATCAAAAGTAAGTTAGAATGAAAGGAGAACAATTCATAAGTTTGCAAGGAAAAATCTAGTTTTCGGGAAATCTAGTTTTTAGTTCGATTTTGTTGAGCGAAATCCACTGACATGGTAATCTCCGAACTCCACAAGATTGGTATCAGTTGCCCATTTATAATCAAATACTTCGAAACATCTTCGTACGAAATTACACATATGCTAACGCGTAGGGACTCACAGAGCAGCAGAATAAAAAGGCAATTACATATCAGACACAATATCGATTGACTATATTCAATAAGTAGATAACGGAGGTCAAAGGTTTGGGCTCACTGAAGCATGAAAATTCTACTTCAATATTCTTCCCTTTTCGGCCTGTATATTTGTCCCATAATTCGAGCAATTATTCTACGACTTTGGTCAGTGGATGCCCCCTAGAAGTCATTACTGGACAGAACACCGGACTCAAATACTACTTTGGCATTTTATGTTACTAAGAATGACGATGATAGGTAAAAAAAAATCTTCTGGAAGCTAACGTTTGATATTTTGTTATATCTATTCCTTCTGAATTTTTCTCGGACACCATTGATTATAATCATGGTGAAAGGCCTGATTTTGAATCTTGACTAATCAACTATGGATGTACGGTGACGAATAATAGTTATCCGCCGTAAGATAAAAGTAGCTGTCCATTCCAAGATAATCTATTACAAGTAATCCATTGCAAGATGAAATCCCAGACTCACAGAGAGAACACGATTAGTTGCCATCAACCACAATAGAACTAAAATAGCGCAGTTAATGGGTCAACCTATACAGGACAAATTTTCCAAAGATACAGTGCTACACAAACCCCTCATTCACGTATGTGTCTTACATCAAGTACTTGCTGGATCTTCGATTTTACTCCGCCTTAAAAAAATGCGAAACTACTTCCTGAACAACCTAATATACTGATTTGCCTCACTATCCAAAAGAAGGGCGTCCTTACAAAAGCATTTCCAAAGCCGTAAAGTAACGACGTAATTACCATTAACTTATGTGGAAAACTTTTTTTAGCCTTTACAGACTCTATATTGGTGATGATAGAATGTTACAATTAGTCTTAGGAACTTGGAGTCATCTTGCAATGGACAAGGGCTTTTATCTTGCAATGGGTAACTATCACTCTTTGCCACCAGTCATTGTTAATGGGTTGACACTGAACTCTGCAAGAAAACACAAGCAGAACATCCTTGAATTCTGGTGTTTAACTCTGGATTAAAACCGGCTTTCAAAGATGGAAAGGTTGGGTCAGTTCCAAACACGAAAAGGAGAATTCGCGATCAAAGCAAAATGAATGAAATCATCGTAATTCTTATTGCTCCTAATTTACAGGGTCTATGTAGAACAGTGTTTTCTAATCGGGAGGAGAGATTTCCCCAAGGGAGGATTTAGACAGTCCAAACAAAAGTCGAGGTGAATGCTTTTGCCGTAAAGGTAGAGGGGATTAGTTTTTCGCTGAAACAACCACAAATCGAAGAACTAGTAACAAGGGAAAAAAAACAAGGACAGAGATCACATTCATGTATACATCATTAACAACAGCAGAATTCTTTTCTCTTTTTTTGCAATAAATTGTAATTTCAAATGATGTATTCCAATTATTTTCGCTTGCTTTCTTTGAGTAACAAATACACAGCAGCAGTTGTACAATTGTAAAATTAAACTAATTCTTTTTATAAAACTGTCTAATTATACACAAAATAAAATTATCGTTTGTAATTATTCTTGGTTGGTAATTAGAAAGTAATCCTAATAACAAAAGTGGGGGATGGCCTTGAAAAGGTTGGAAACCATTGGTCTAGAAAATTCGCAGCTATTTGGTATTATTTTTTTCAAATAGCCTACTTACAGCGCTAGTACCTTAGCCCCCTTCGAAGTACCCCCGTTGGGATGTCACATGCTCATTCCAGCGTCTCTCCTACTTTGCAAAGCAGTCTGCAAAGTCCTCTTTGGGGATTGCTATCATCTGCTTCTTTGCATTCTCCTTGACCTTGAATTCAATACCAAACCCTCAGACCTTTCAACGGCCACTTTCACCTGGAAAATTGCCAGAAATTCGGAGGGGGTCGAACCTGGACTGGGTGATGTAGTGTTTTGCCAAAAATGAACCGAAACCTGCACGAGACGAGAATGGACAGTTACAGTTTAGAGACTTGAGTCTAGAAGAAATTGTGTACAAAATTGCTGGATACTTTCCTGACAGACCTCGTATACTAAAAACCACATTTTTTCTTTGTTTTCACCTATGCCAACGGAGTGGGTATATGTATTACACTGTATCCATCCATCCACACGATATCTCCGAAATTTCTCCCTGGATTTTACTGACGTTTAGGGCACTGGGCTACCAAAGAAGTAATTAAATTTGGGGCGGTTGCCCCCCTTGCGTCGTAACTATATTTCTGCATCACACAAAATCTCCCGCAAGTTTCCCATCTGTCCACACAATATTTCATAAAGTTCTCAATGACTTTTGATTACATTTTTAGCAAGATTTTCAATGGGCTATAAAAGAAGAACTCGAACTCTGGGGCGGATCCATGTTCAGTTACCCCCCCCCACACACACACACACACATTCAGCTCTTTGTGAGTGACTAAGGAGTTCTCGATGGTATGCGCTCGCTAGTTGTTTATTCTGGTTTATTCATTTTTTCTTTTTTTTCTCTTGTCATTTATTCTTTGGTTTCGTCGCTTCCAGTGAATTTCCATCAAAGCAGACACCAAGTTTCTTTCTCTTTATTGATTTTGAAGCATCTCGTTTGAAGTATACACACACACATATATATATATATATATATATATATATATATATATATATATATATATATGTGTGTGTGTGTGTGTATGTATACATACATATATTTGTATGTGTGTGTGTGTGTGCGTGCGTGTGTGTGATATTAAGATCTAATTTTTACTCACTTATCCATTGATCTATCAGTATATTGATCTTATACAAACAATGCATCATCCCGATAGTCAAATATGGAGCTGAAACATAGGACCTAACCAAGAGACAGACCTGCAAACTGAGAAGTATGCAACGTGCACATGAGAGAATCATGCTTAACCTCACATGGAGATATCACAAGACAGCACAATATATCAGGAAGAAAACAGGTGTCCGAGACATCATAGAATCTATTTAGAAAACTCAAATGTCAATGGGCTGGTCACGTTGCAAGAATGGAAGACAACCAATGGACATCACGACTCACTACATGGATCCCTAGAGACCACATGCGAAACCGAGGCCGACAAACAACAAGATGGAGAGATGAACTAGACAAATTCAGAAAATACTTGCTCTGCGACGACCATGATAATGAAATGTGATGGATCCTGGGGAAGGTCTATGTCTAACGACGGACGTTTAAAGAATGATGATGATGATGATGATGATGATATTTTACACTTCTGTCGGTTCATTTTTCATAACATCTACCCCCCGCCTTCATCTAGTGTTGTTGGTTCTGGAATGTGGAATCATTACTCAGACCGCATGCTCTATTAGACAGGAAACGTCATATTCGATGTTGTTTTGTTTTTTGTTCTTAGTATCCAGATTGTGTTATCGAGGAGCTTTCTTCCTTGCATTGAATAATCTTTTTCTTTTCTTTTTTTGCTTTATTGAGAAGTCTCTTACGGTGAGAGGCTCGCAGATGCTAGTGATATCAATGCTCAGTCGGCTAATTGAACAGGTACGAGAGACGAGGAAAATAGTCCGACCACATCATACATAATGATTGATACACACCGTCAAACAGAATTCAGACAAGGATTATCAGTTAATCTATCGATCTTTGAAAGCTTGTTGCAGTGCAACGGATAATATGCGTGGACATTTCTTCGCAGTGACTTAGATCTTCACAGGATTTACGCATGTGTGTGCACACACACAACGTGAGAATTCTTATTCTTTAATTCCTTGTTTTCGAAAACATCGAAGAATCTTGTGTTATTGTTATGTCACGGTGATATAATTCTATTCCTAGATGAAATCTAATGCAATTTTCTGTTTTTGGAGTATACAACTTTGAATAAATCTACGAGCACCTTGCCGTGGGGTAATAGTAAGCAAGCTTGTCAAGGATATTGTTATTACTCTGACGTTAATTTGAGCCTCATTCAGTGTCCCACATTTATAGCCTTGTGCCTGATTAAGCTGAGCTTAATATTAGGTAACCCAAAAAAACTGCGGCTATTCTCATTTCTCTAAAATGTATCTTCTTATGATCTCGGGTGCAGACGTATAAGTTCATCGCTTGTATCGAACCTAAATACAAGCATCTAATGTGTTTGAAGCTTATTGAATTCAATTGTAAGGGACATTGAGATCTACAAAGGAAAAGCCTAGGTGCATCTGATGGACTGAATAAAATCAGGAAGTTGACATTTCCCGATAAGCTGAAAAGGGAGTTCTTCTGAACCACTGTTATATAAGTCTCGTTTTACGGCTCCACAACTTTGGCACTAGCGAAGCAAAAGGAATCTGCTTTGGATGATGCATACAGAAGAATGCTACGAGGGGCTCTCAACATCAGCTGGAAAATATATCTGACAACGAAGCATTTAAACGTTCATCTCTCTCCAATTACAACCTCTATAAGGGAGAGAAGACTCTGCCTTTCAGGCCAATTTTGGCACAAGGATGAACTGCCGAGTGAAACATTGCTATGGTGTCCATCGCATGGAACTACCTCGGTTGACAGAACCCTATGCACATCAACTGACTGATGACGGATATCTTCCAGAAGATCTCCCTTCTGTGGTGGAGGACTGAATAGGACGGAAGGAACGTGTCTGGCGCACCCAAGAAGACCTCTCGAATTGATGATGATGAATGATGAGATTCAACAGAAGTCCCCATTTTATCGTCATCAATGCTTAATGCACACCTTTCAAGAGGGGCATTTTCGAGTCACCGATTTCGGATTGAAAAACTTCCTGATAACTTTTGTGCAGAACAATCACTACCCAACTTACATCAGACGCTATACACATTCTACGGGCTGATTCTGCAGCTTTTGTTCCAAGTTCAGATCTGTGCTGTAAATAAGGGCCAATAATCAACATTCAGACCGTCACTTGTTTCTACTGTAAAGTTTTTAAAGGTTATCTAGTACTGAAATATGAGTGTAGTTTCATGTAGCAAAAATGCTATAGACTATTGCCTTTCGAATCGTTATATTATATAAAGTTGATAACAAAAAAAGCATAACCTTGAGAGCTGCACAGACACTTATAAATAAATTTCGGCTCTCTACTCAACGATCAATATCAGTTTCTTTCTGTTTTTATATCAATCTCGGTCGTCTTATTCTGTACATATTGATCTAATAATCTATCTAATTTAATCTTCAATCCATTACTAAAAGTGTTCACCGAACTTTCTTTCTTTCTTTCTTCTTTTTTTATCTTTCTTTTCGTTTCATTCGTGTTTTATGTCTTTTGTCTTATCTGACTTCTAGGGGTGGGTCAGTTTAGCCAAGCAATAGTGCATTCCGTGATAAAAGCTTATAACCTGATACACTTATAGCCACACGCACTCTGGGTGGTACTACCCTCAGCCAGAATACCATCAAAATCATGAAAAAAAGATTCGATGACTATTTTGAGTTCAGTGTCATCATGGGTAATACCCTTTGTGGGTTTTTTTTTTCGGTGCAGACCGGGGTGAGGTAGGGATGTATCATTTCTCCTATCCTCTTCCTCATTATCAAGAATTGGATCATAAGCAACATCACAGGATCTATATACAGAGTACTCCAGTGGAACCTATTCTCCCAATTATAAGATTTCGACTTCGCCGGCGATCTTGCTCTCCTTCCAACCAACCACTTCAACAAAAGTCAGACTAAAACTGACAGGCTCACCAACTTCACCGGACAAACTGACAACTGTTTTCAGATCAGTTTTCTTATCAGCTATGGATAAAATATGAAATTGAGGACATACGTGGTTGTATTTATTTACCATATATATGTATTTGTTTTTCACTGTTAAATGATGATTTATGAGCCTCTATTGTAATCAATTATTACTGTGTGGAGAGCTTTATCCTCGCTGGGTGCCCCACACTTGTGCTAACATAACCAAGGCTTTATGCATATAGACATACATACTCAGTATGGACTCAGCATCAACATTTCCCAAGTCTGTTGAAGATTTAACTTAACTTGGCAGCCTCGTTACTAAGGAGAGCGGGAACCAAAAAGACATCGAAGCAAGGCTGGGAAGGGTCCAGAGTGCCTTCTCCCGATTCTGTCCCATCTGGAGGTCAAAGCAATTCAGGTTCAAAACGAAGATGCTCTCGTAGAACAGCAATGTTCTGCTGTATGCTTCAGAAATCTGGCGAGTGATCAAGACAGACATGAGGAAATTGGAAGATTTCCACAACGGTTACCTCAAACCAATATGACAGATTTTTGGCCGAATAAAATCTTTAACTGTACAAGAAAATAAGTGGCGACAGCATCACCAAAGAAATTACGCACAGACGTGTAAGATGGCGAGAACATGTGCTGAGAATGGAACAGGGCCGATCACAAGAATTACGTTTGGATGGACACCCACAAGCAAAAGAAAACCTGGGAGGCCCAAGGCCATGTGGCACTGAACCGTGACACTGGAGCTGGAAAGTATAAACCTGTCATGAGGAGAGGCACTAGATGCTAACAGGGATTGAATGCAATAGAGAGAGCTCATTGAAGCCTTATGTCTCATCGGGGATGAAGAGGAATGACATGATATGACAGCCAAAGGCATGAAAAAATGAATGTTGAGCCATCATGAATTTTCAGTATGTCGCAGTTTTCAAACTGACAACTGTTTCCAGATCAGTTTTCTCATCAGCTATGGATAAAATATGAAATTGAGAACATAGGTGGTTATATTTATTTACCATACATATGTATGTGTTTCTCACAGTCGGATAATAGTTAACGAGCCTCTATTTTAATCAATTATTACTGTGTGGAGTGCTTTATCCTCAATGGGTGCTCCGCACTTGTGCTAACCTAAACTTTACTCACATTTATGTACATACAAATACCCCTATACACACACGTGTGTGTACGTGTGTGTGTGATATTTTGATAAATTATATTCTTTTTGGCATGATACCGTCGATGTCGACGAAGAAAGTAGGTGAATGAACACTTGGGCAAGCTACTCTCCCATAATTGGCACTCAAGTAATAAGGTAAAAGGTAAAGCGTCATGTGTCTTGAGAGACAACCCCTAATGATGGCTGGTGACGAAGGTTTTATAACCATACCTTTGGTAGAATGCAAGTCCACCGAAGGGGGTGCCTCCGCCCTAATCACACAGCTTAGAGTGTACCCAATTAGGGAGAATCTGTCCAAATGAAGAGTTTTCTACACTCTTCGCTCATCCTGGGAATCGAACCCAGGATCTCCAGCGTGTGAAGCAGATGTGTTAACCATTATATTATCCAGGGCAGTATTAACTGTAAAAAACACCCATTACTACATCCATTGTCAACCTCGACAGAGTTTCGCATGAGCATACCCTTCTCTATTCATTCTTTCTTTCTTTCTCACTCACTCTTTCTGTTCGCCTCTAATAGATCTTTTCAATTGCATCATTTTTTCAAGCTCCCCCCCGCCCCTAATTCCACCACCACCCCCATTTCCCCGAGACTCTTCCTTCCCACGCGAATCCCTAATGCAAATCACTACTAATCAACTCGTGCCGTCGTAATCAAGCCAGCCATGATCATTTCCCAGAAAGGAAAGAAAAAACAATGACGCCTGCAGATCCCGACTAAGAATCGAGACATTATGTAAATCAGTGTTTCGTTAACCGGTGAATGATTCACTCAAGGGTGAATAGACCTATTTACGGGGATTGGGGGCTCGAACAGTGAGAGAATGGTCAATTACTTATTTTACTTTATTGCAACCCAATAAGTTCTGTACCTAATATAGTCATTTACAAAACTTACTTTAGTCTGGCAAAGGCCACAGTAGTGGAGAATCCAGGTAGCACTGAACCTACTATACAAGCGAATTGGCCTAGGGTACAATCTCGCTAACCATCGCTCCACAGGAACGTGTCCGTATATATATTCAGCAATACTTGCTTGGCCTGGCACAAGAAATAGAGTTCTCGGTGAGGATCGAAACGCAGTACCCAAGTAAAATCTATGATACTAGCTTGCTAACTACTGCTCCACGGAGAGGTGTGCATATAGACCTGGGAAAGTAGACTACTACATCTACCTAGGACAACGAATCTCCATGAAACCCTCAAAAGAAGAAGAAACCAAGCGGAGAATCACTTTACGATGGCAAGCTTTCGGTAGAGCACGCTCAACATTTAAAAGCAAAAAAAAATCCCATTAGTTTTTAAAAGAAGGCTTTGCAACCAATGAATACTACCGATAGTCACCTATGGAGCTGAAACATGGAACCTAATCTAAAGATTGATCCTCAAACTGAGAACCATGCAACGTACACATTAGAGAATCATGCACAACATCCCATAGAGAGATTCACAAAACAGCATAGTATATTAGAGGAAAAAAGGAGTCATAGAATCCATTTGAAAACTCAAAATGGCAATGGGTCAGTCATGTTGCAAGAATGTCAGACAATCGATGGACATCGTGACTCACATCGTGGAGCCCCAGTGCGAAACTTTGGCCAGCAAAATATAAGATGGCGTAAGGAGCTAGACAAGTTCAAGATGTTTGGCTCCGCGACGCCCATGATAGAGAGGACTGGCGAGACCTGAGGATGGTCTATGTCCAACGATGAGTGCTAAAAGGCTGATGATTTGATGAGGCATCATCACTGAACCCAATCCTCAAATTGAGGTCGAATTCCTACCACCGTTTCCTAGTTCTATGTATAGAAGAATATATACGAGATGACCTTCTTAAAAAAACGAATTTTCAAAACAGCGAACCAAGGATATATTTCAGCGTGCCCTGTGACTGAAATGTTATATAGAAGTGACTTTGTCTCATTGTATAAAAAAAAACCTGCATCAAGCTACGTTGGTTAGTTTTCGAGCTAAACGTATCAGAGTGAATGTGTGAGTGTAGGAGGGTGCTTTATGTTTGGCCCCAAGTTGAACAATAAAGGAGTTTGAAGGGCAACGTTTTTTGTGTGAAATTCTGTTTCAAATTGGGAAAGACTTTTCTGATGTCGCAACACACCTATTTGGGAGGATCGTCTGAGCCATACGTAATGCCACGACAATGGTTCTAGCGTTTCAAATCGGGAAGAACACCAACTGAAGACGATACCAGATCTGGACGACTTTTCTCGTCGACGGGTGACGATCGCATTAAAGAAGTATAATCGGTGGAATTCGTCGTCTGACTGTCCAAGAAGTTTCAGGAGTAGAAATCTGTAGAAGTTACTGCTACATGAACTTAAAAGACAAACTAAACCTATGACCCCTGGATAAACAGCATACACATGACCAACGCTGTGACCCAAAAGGTCAAAACGGTGTTTCTGCAGAATTTGTGCTGCGTCAGCTGACAGTAATGTTTGACGATGCTCGGGGCAACTCTTGTCCCCAGATGCCCCAGTCTCTGAATTTGGCCCCTGTCAACGTTTTTTTTGTTTCCAGAGCTGAAATCGAACCCTGAAAGGCCGCCAATTCCAGACGTAAGAAGAGATAAAAAAAAATGCACCCCGACACCTGAATATTATCCCTCAAAACGACTTCCGGAATAAGGTGTATCGACAGTCGAGGGAACTATTCGAAGGAAACAAGATTGTTGGTAAAACAATACAGTTATTATTGAAAAAAGGTGTTTTCTTTTTGGACACACCCCGTATTTTTCAGCGTAAACGCGCAACGTGAGGATAACGAATGTTATCAACCAGCTTTAGGCCCCTGGGTTTTCTCACACCATTAGACTACACCCAGCAATAATGGTTACTATTTCGGAGAATCGTGTTTATGTCGGCATGAAGTGTCAATGAGAGGTGTGGGTTGTCAAGCGGTTAACATCACGCAAGATGAGATCGGTGAGCCCACTTCAAACTCGTTCGTATTCACTACGCACTAATGCTCTCGGGAAAGACATGCATCCATCCTCCCAGTCAATTCACCATGGACCAGTAAGACCTATCATACTCAAAATTCCTACGGCACAATGGCGTTGGTCAAGTGCTTGCAGTTGACCAAGTGGTCATGATTTCAATCCATGGGTGGGGTAGAGGAATTCGTATACGTACTCTGGTTCCGCAAAACGGGCAGAGATGACATCATAGGGACGATTTAACTAAAAGAATTAATTACTACGAAATACCCTCTATGTTAAAGGAATGAGAACAGTCTGCACTCGTGGAATGAATAAAGGGTTCGATTTGATATTCCGGAAACATTACCGAATACTACAGGTACCCGAAGATGACTGGAGGGTACCACGGATAGAGCGTTGTGTTACTACCACTGCTACTGCTTCTGTTGCTACTATTTCGTCATACAATCAAATGAAGAGAATGCTCTAGGTTGGTATTATAATCCGTAGAAATGAGAATAATTTTAATCTATTAGATATGGGTTTGTTATCTCAATAGATCTTTCGTGGATATAATGTTTTAGATTCCCATCCATAGGCGTACAAAGCAACAGATGTTTTACTAGTAATAAGAAAATGTAATAC
Source organism: Thysanoteuthis rhombus (assembly GCA_963457665.1). Taxonomy (NCBI): domain Eukaryota; kingdom Metazoa; phylum Mollusca; class Cephalopoda; order Oegopsida; family Thysanoteuthidae; genus Thysanoteuthis; species Thysanoteuthis major. The sequence goes on from OY735209.1 coordinate 16,707,846, forward strand.
TCGTTGAAAGTCAGCGGGAATTGACAAATAACTCATAATTTCTGGTTAGTTAAATAAATCTTGATAACTTATTTTTCAACTGATTGAATACCATTTGAATAATAATTTTTTTTCTTCTGTTTGTATATATGTATGTGTGTGCTGCTGTAACCCTGCAAAAAAGGACATTGTAGGCAGAGTTTTATTCTTAGCGCTACACCATCCAAATGCTCCAATTCGAAGAATAAAATAAATCTGGTTGATTTCTTCCTGTTACATTATGTTTTAAAATGGGGGTTTAATTTATGATGTGAATATAATGGAGAACAAGAACTTTATTTTATATATAATTTGTATGGCGTCTAAATGGAACATTCTAGCTTCATGTGAGAATTTTATTACATCACTACAGAACGTTTTGTTCTGATCACACTCTTTTGGAGACGTTGCTTTTTTTACCCAATTTCATAGTCAGATAACCCTTTATTAAGTTGATTTTTTACTTTACTGTTACCTCATATTCGGAACTCATTTCTAAAAGTGCTTTATTACCTAGCTTCATAATCCGGTCAAACAGAAAAACCTTATTTTTTTACTTTTCAAGTGTCAAAAGCGAGGGGAATATTTTTCTTATCTTTTAGAGGTCAACGGGAGTTCAGAAACGAGGGTAAGTTATTTCCTATTTGGGAGGTCAAAAGTGAGGGTAAACTTTTTTTCTTTTCAAAGGTCAAAACATTTTTTCACTTTTAGGACTCAAAAGCGAATTGGAACTTTTTTTCACTTTTTGGTATTAAAGTTTGGGAAACATTTTTCTGTCTTTCTGGGGTCGGGGAAGGTAAGTATTTTTTGTTCACTTTCAGGTGTCAAGTTGAAAGGAACTTTTTTTATATTTTAAGGGTCTGAAAAGGGTTCATTTCTTTCTTTTCCCTTCTGGGTGCAAAAAATATAAATTATAGAGTAGTTTCTGTTATTTATTTATCTATTTGCAATTAATTGTAATATCATTTCAATATAAGTGAAGTGTCTTAATATCGAGCTTAATAGTCGACAAAAGCGGTCTATCAGTGAATAATATCTAATATAAAAACTGGATTCATCAAATATTTTACAGAATACGGCCAAAAAGAAACGAATGATTTGTGATCGATCCGATCTGTGTTATAGAGAAATTGTCTTCGTTTTGCTGCTATAGTTACACTTTTTTAATCGATATGGAATTCTGACACCTTTAAAGTGTATATGTCTTCCAATCTTTTTCGTTTTTATTCACGAAGTAAATGAAATATTGATACTTTTCGATATTGACGATCTAATCGAAAGGGAAATCACGCATTGTATAGAGGGCTTCCAAACGACGATTATTTTTTTTTATTTGTTGCCCACAAAACATTTTAACCATGAAATGAAAATAGTGATTAATATAATTATGAATTATAAATGAATAATAAGATGCATATGTGTTCGAGGATGCGTCAATTTTTATCATTAAAATTTCCCCAAAGATGAAATCTCTCCGATTTTGTAATTTATTTCAATCGACACCAATATGGAAAACAAACACCCCAAAATAACTACTATCCCCAAAAAGAAAAACAATATATCATAGAATTCATAAAAGAAAAATCACTGTTAAAGAAAAAAAAAGATTTGATTGGAAATTGTAGACACAAAAAAAACTACTAAAATATTATGACGCAAGATAATCAACATACGAATTAGACTATAAAAATAACTACAGAAACAATAAAATACATTAATCCCTATCAAAATAATCCCCGTTAAAAATAGATAAATTAAAACAATAATACTTATTTTTTTAAAACTAACCAATATTGTTGCAATCTTAAATGCATAGAATAATGAGACTAAAACATAATGAAAGTAAAACGTAATGGGTAATGTTTTAATTAAGAAACTCATCTGAAGATCGTAGGATCGTGAAACAAACCTATCATGAAGATCCATCAGTATATATATATATATATATATATATGTATTGTTTTTTAGGGTTGAGTTATCTATGAATAGAGAGTGGCCTAGAGGTCACATCTTTGGGGCTACAATATTGATAATGTGCATGGGTTCACCACTATGCACCATTTGAAACCATCTTTTTCTTTTTTTTTCAAAAGAAGTGCATTTTGTGAATCTCTACAGCCACTTTGGTTCTCACAATTCCCAAATCTTGCACTGGTATATCTTTTTAGATAATTTTAGATGAACGATCTATTTATCTATTTTTTTTTTTTTTTTTGATAAATAGTTCTGGTAGACGTACGGGCTACGGTGATTCATTTATGCAAAGTACGGATATTTTGTTTTATTTTTATATCTCCTCCATTTTAATTGATACCAGAATAGATTGGACTCTTTTTACCAATTTTTGCATCTGGTTGGCCAATCTTTTATACACGTGTGTTCCATCAATTATACCTGGATGCAGACTTTCAACTTATTCAGGTAACAGTCATGTTTCAATTCTTTTTTGTGCTTTACTTTTTTTATTCAGCCTTTATAAGCACTCCCAAAGTGTCAAGTGGAAGGGATAATATCGACTCTCTTTTCCCCTCAGGTGTTTTGAGTATTCAAGTCTCTCTCAAAGCAATGCTTAGATTTTAAATTCATAATTCCTTGACAAGATATTTTTTGAGCGAACATTCGAACACTTGCTACTTTGAGAATGAATTGAAAGTATTCTATTAATATTTCACTTCGGCAAAACATTAATATTATTACAGTATTTTTTTTTCATATTTTCTTTTCCATTTCTTCAATGAATTTTATTGGTTTTCTTTCGTACTTTTCCTTTTAACATTAAGCGACGCCCTTTTCTATATCAAGTGTTTTCCTCCTCTACTGATAAAAAAAGATATGATCTTGAACACTACCAAGACATGGTATATATATATATATATATATATATACATATACATATATATATATATATATATATATATATATATATGTGTGTGTGTGTATATATACATATATATATATGTGTGTGTGTGTGTGTGTGGAATAAATCAGAGGCAAGCAGTATAACATAATATAATAATGTATCAATAATATCAAGCCACTTCTGATATGTAATGGATTTATTTCATAGAGTGCTTGATAATTCAACTTCATACGATGAAAGTCAAGTTGTTTTAGAGTAGAGCTGGAAATAAATAGTAGAACGTGGATTCGCTGCACAAACTAGTTCATGTTTCTGCCCTCTCCGGGCCTCATCAGGCGAATGATTGTCTATGTTTTTTTTTATTCAAGTTTTGAGGAATTTGATGAGAATGTGAGTGTTGTAGTGAATGGTATGGGGATATTCATTTTGTCAAATGACCCCTAGATCCAGTTCACACCCCTTGACAAAATGAATATCCCCATACCATTCACTGCCACACTCATATATATATATATATATATATATATATATATATATATATGTGTGTGTGTGTGTGTGTGTGTGTGTGTTTATATATGTGTGTGATTATAAATCGCTTTTTATTGTATTGAAAATTCTTTTAAAATGATCTCCTGTTATTACACGGTGATGGTATCAACATTCCCAGACCAATTGAAGGTTGTCGGCATCTTTAAAAAGCAATTGATGCAAAATATAGTGAACTCATGTGATTGTATTCCATTTGGATAACTGGAAACCCGGGCAAGGCCGGCTACTTCTGCTAGTAATCTATAGAATTCCAAGCCAAGTTTGGTTTTTACACTGTAGAGGTAATTACCTCTATCTCAGGAAAGGCCTTTTGACGTGACTCGTCCAATGAAAACAACAACTCAGATAGAATCAACATTCCCGGACCAATTGAAGGTTGTCATCATCTTTTCAGGGCAATCGATACAAAGTAAAGTGAACTCATATGATTGTTTTCAATTCAGATGTTTAGAAAAACCTGAGCAAGGCTGAATACTTCTGCTAGTAATCTATAGAATTCCCAGCCAAGTTTGGCCAACTTCGGAGAGATAATTAACTCTATACCAGGAAAGGCTTTTTGACGTGACTCGTCCAATCGGCACATGCAGAAAGAATTTCCCATTGCTAACATCCAGAGTTTAGTCTCTATTTGCCTCACATCTAGCGTAAAACGAATTATTTCCACTGGGCGCAAAGGACCTTTTTAATAAGGAGTCAATTCAAAAGAGATAATTACATCTGATAACGGAGTTGTAACCGTGCGTGTCCTACTAAGAAAATCTGTTCAATGCAAACGAAGACACAGCATCGATGAGGGATGTGAACAACGAATCAGGGAATGGCAATTCATGGGAAATTCAATGAACTCAGTGGACTATGATCAGTATTTTGAACAAAAAAAAAGCATCCTAAGAATGATCCTATGTTATGAACAGGCAAATAATTCACAATAGTCTGGGATCCAAGGCACAAAAATACAACTTTGTTGTGCCAACCCTGTTGTAAAATTTCTGACCCCGGGATCATGTTTATGAGCGTGTTGATTAGCAGGAAGGTGACATTGGCAAGTCGAATAGGATTGGCTAAATTTTGTTGGACCGATTTTTTTGACTCAAACTGGCAACTGCCGAAATCAAAAAGTTAAGGGGAGGCTGATATGTTTTTTTTTTGTTTTTTTTTTTTTTGCTAATATCTCATGAATTTGATTGAATGGCCTTTGGATCTAGGAGAGGTCAGAAGGTCACGGCATCGGTTGTTCTAGAATTCCAGGGCTGAAATCAAACGAATTTCAAATTCGCTACTTAGAGAGTTATTATGCAAAATAAATGGTATGAATATGCTCTTTAAATCTCCCTAATATTCTTCAGAAAAGTTGGGTTCTTACCATTCTATCTTTCACTGTTTCCTTATGTACCCAAAGTCAGTGTTCTGGATTCATGTGGACAATTAATCTTAGATTCATGATTTAATCAGATGCTTTGAATGGCGAAATATTTACATATGAATGCGTGTCAAAACCACTCTTGAAGTCGCCACCCATGCCATTCAGCATAAGTCTCTTGGAGGAGGATTGACACACCTACTCTGTAGAAACTGTCAATTGTATATAAAAAGTGAAGGTTTCAAGCCTACCTCATGGTACTGGAAGCTATGTTGGAGAGTCTATAGCCTCACTGAGGAGTTGTAATACAACGAAACAGCTGTCTGTGTATGACACAATTATTAATTATACATATATATATATATATATATATATATATATATATATATATATATATATATATATATATAGTACAAATCAGGGGCTAGCAGTATGACATAATATAATAATATATCAATAATATAAAGCCACTTCTGAAATGCAATGGATTTATTTCATAGTGTGCTCGATACATACAACTTTTTACTCCTGAAGTTAAGTTGTTTTAGAGTAGAGCTGGAAATAAATAGTAGAATATGGATTCGCTACACAAACTAGCTCATGTTTCTACCCTCTTCAGGCCTCGTCAAGCGGATCTGATTCGCCTGATGAGGCCCAAAGAGGGCAGAAACATGAGCTAGTTTGTGTAGCGAATCCACGTTCTAATATATATATATATATATATATATATATATATATATATATATATATATATATATTGGTGGTAAAGTGTAGTTGCAGCTCATGGCTTAATTTCAGGTTCCAACAATGATAGGGACAAAGCCCTGGCTGTATGAAAGATAGACTCCGTTACCAATCTTTGCACACATATCTTTATAAAGTATTCATCATGGTAATCGAAAATACTGATCCAAGAGTTTATCAGACTTTGTAAATTAAGCTAGATTTGACTGACAGTTTATCATTATCATTGAGCTCGTCTATTAGCCGTCCACATTTGACTTGACTCTTACTGCAGGTGGAGGCAGTCATACACCTGCTTTGCCACAAGGGCAGTTCCCTCAGTCTCAAAAATAACGTTGCTATGGAGGTTTCGATGGCTATCCCTTCGTAATTGGATGTGATGTGTCATATTCCACATACCTGCCATACTTATCAAGTGGGGAAGGACTGGGTAGCTTAGTGTGACCCGTTTGTTCGTGATGAGCTGACAAGGGCTCCTTAAGAACATGAAAGCGGAATGCAGCTTCAATCGGAGACGGAGATCGCAGATCCCTTTTGTTCGAAGCGAATAAATGAGTGTGTAATTTACCTAACGATATATAGTTCAGCCTTACCGTATAGATCACGAAAAAAAAGCCGTGTGCCTCAACGAATAACTGAGATACATTCTGCCCCTGAATCACCTAGGATAAATCTCAAAAAGGCTGGCATTTTGTCGTTATGTTTTACTGTACGTGTTGCCGTCGTATTCGTGTACCGTCTGAAAGGGTTTGATATTCAGAATAGTGGGGTTTTTTTATCTGAAGTTGCACAAACGAAATAGCTCCTAGAAAACTTTGAATAGACGTCATTACATCAATGATATAAACTGTCTTAGATGCATCACCAACAAGCAATTCTTTCAATGTCACCCATGAGTCAATAGCCTCATCCTTATCCTGCAGGGTCTCCCGAAAGTCTGATTTAGGTTACTTTCCGCATCCTTGTCTGGTTCAAACAATGAAGGTGGGTAATTAAGTCATTCATAACTGGATGCGTCAATCTTTGCCTCATCACTTGAACCCCGTGTATAGTAAGGATTCTTTGAAACAGAACTTTCCTCAGATATCACTTCATCCTTTTTTTCCTCTCCCTTTTTCTGTTGTGTCGCAAATGTTATTTTGGTGACATTGTTTTTGTCTGTGCCTTCTTTGTTATTTAGTAGTAGTTCGGTCTTGGTATCCAATTTTATTTGATTTTACTCATCTTATTAGACGAAGCATCGCAAATCATTATTTTTAGGGCTTTTTTTACAATTGATTTTCATATAGAGATGAATAAAGTAAACGTGTGTTAGTTTCGCATGCAAAAAATCTTCCGACTCTTTGAGTAAACTAACTTTCTTCTCTTCCCAAGCCAATCTTACCCTCTCATCGAACTACCCTACTTCCATCTCTACTCTTTTTATCCTCGCCCTCTTATTAACATACCTAACTTTATTTTCTGTTCTCACTCTTCTTACCCTCTTTATCAAACTACTTGACACTTTCCCGACGTCACAATTGAAAGCGTAACATTCGAACTCAGATAGAAACAAGCAGAATAATATTATGGATTTTTTCCCTCTATTAGAAACTATCGGCTAAAATTGTTACCAAAAATATCAGCATAGATTTTTTTCAGTTTTTAAGGTGGTCTGGTTGTCTAGTTGTCTGTCTGGCTGTCTGGCTGACTGGCTATCCGTGAAAGTATCGGGCCTAGAGGCTGCACCAATGGAGTTAGAGGGCTGAAAATTTACACAGTTACCCCCCATCATGTTTAGAAAAACTAGGGTTATTTGTCTTTTGAAAATTACCCTCTAAATATTGGGGGGGAGTCAATTTACAATGTTAGTTTATGTTGAATTGGTCCCTTTGTGTTCGGCATTCACCTTTGCTTTTAGAAAATTCAAACTTTTTAGTGATCACTACTCAACAAAAGGTGAGAGAGATCTTATTCATTGATAACTCCTTTCTTCTATTTTTTAATTGATCCCCTCTACCAAAATACATTAGTCCCGTGACAGTTTCTATCGTGTGACTAACGAACTTAGTTTTATTTATTTAATTTGATCCTTTCCTTTTCAATTCTGTGTTCGTTCTTTTTGTCTCCTCTTGGTCTCGTCTCTTCTCTTATTCCGTCTTCGTTCTACGAATTATGTTGACTAATATCGTCATCTTCATTGTTTTGAACGCGATTTTTCCGGTCGGTGAAATATCTCCGATGTATGCCGCACCCAGCAGACTTCAAGGAGCTTTTAATGAAATCCTTTCTTACTCTCTTTACGTCAATTAATTGTTTAATTAATTATCGAGTGATTCCTAACCAGTTAGGGTCGTTCACGTAGCACTTGAACCTATCTCGCTCAGATCTCTGAACCATCCCAAATTAGATCGGTTGAGGTTATGTGTTTGTTTTGTGGGGTTTTTTATGGTTATGAGTGAGCCACCCGATTCTGTTCGAAACTCTTTTTTCTAAATAGCGAATTCGATGTAAGAGATCTGTCCGGAAAAGAAACCAGCCATTTTGAATATCTCGAGAAACGGTAATGTGGCCTCGATGTAATTTGATAACGAATCTGAGAGAGTACTTGGATGATCAGATACTCTCTTGTGGGGTTATTCAGTCGGCAGTGAGACACCATTTAGTGGGCCTGTGTACTGTGTGAGCGGCACATTCGTGGTGTTCATTCTAAACGTCTTTTTCAGAGTTTTCTTTGGGCAAAACATTGCATCGAACAGGTCTATAAGTCCTTCTACAGTCATGATTTGTCTCCCCTGACTTCAGAACTTAACATCATAATAATAGTTAGTGAATATTAAACAATTCACCGTTTGTGAAATTCTATTCATCAAACAAACTAGCATTGTAGGGGAGGGTGTGGCACGGTAGACATGTGGATACGTTCGACCATCGATAGTTCTTCTTAGAACCCGTGGTTCCTACCTCCCTTTTGGCAAGCTTTTCAACCAAATTTTTCCATCAGCCTTGGGGAAGCTACAAGTTCTCTACGATAAGTTTTGTGATTCAAGGTATTAAAAGTAAATTTTGTTGTCTCCACTCATGGTGCGATCTCTCTTTTAGTACGGAGAATCTAAACGATCTACTTATTTCTCTTAATCTGTCATGAGCTGTGTGCACAGTTGGCTTTATTTGTTTTGTGTTTACACTTTCATGTGTATTTCGGATGAGGTGCTGGAATATTGCTGTGGGGCAAGTTGGGCCATAGGTTTTAGAGTAGGTTGGACCACTTTGGTTAAGTGGTCAGACCTGCCCCATGGGATTTTCTTCGCGAAGCGAATCTATATTCAGCCATCTAAGAGAGACTACCATAGTTTTCGCTGAAAGCATTCGATATAAAGGAATTATGATTTCGTCTTTAGAAAATGTAGGTCTAGAATGTAAACCTTCTTTCAGGTAAAAATGGTTAGAAAATATTGCGAAACCAATCGTGAAAAATATGATAGTGTTTTGGTTCGACGTGTATTGGAATAGATTGGGAAGGGGAAATTTCTGAGAGATGTTTAGGAAGATCTGCCGATTCCCAAGACAATATTGATTCGATTCAGAAACGCTACACGTCAGTGATACAACTTTTGCTTGAGCTGTCAATTGAAAAGTCCAAGAGGGAATTATCGATTAAGGTATCCAAGAACATAGTGCAAGAGACCGCCTATGTTGATGACAGTGTCCTGGAAAATTAAAACAGTTCAAGGGGATGTCAGCTCTGATGCTGAACATAACGCATATATGTGCCAAAACCCCGATTTTGATGAACATGAAGTGCCGGATATTGGAGATTATTTTCCGAGGAAATCGGTTATTGGGGACTCTGTCAAACAATCTCACTGTTGCTCAAGTAGTTGACAAGGATGATAAGGAGTTCGTTGTTAGCTATATAAGGCAATCCAGAGAAATCTCCTGTAAATTTGTCCCTCGATCCAGTGTCGACATTCTTAACATCGACAAAGAGAATGTTGTCATCTGCCTGACCCCTCTCATCTCAGCTACCAGACGTGCTGAACAATGTCACTGTAGCCCAAGTAATTAAAGAAGATTGAAGCCTGACAATGTTCCTGCATCCATTTCGCCTATCTACCCATGTGATGTTCTAAATGCAAAATGGGCGAGACTTTCCCACTTGAAAGATAGGTGCAACACAATCTTCTGTACCTCTTCACGCTCATTGACCATTCTTAGTAAATGTCAAATTGGGAAAAGTGATAAGAATGCAAAAAGTACGGTTAACGCGTCGTCCATGAAAGACGAACTCCTGGCGGACGAAATGTGATAACATGTCTATTTCTTCACTAAGATTTCTTGCAGTTTAATTTTTTTCTAGTTATTATTGTAAAATGGAGAACATGCAGGCTTCCCTCTAATTTGATAACCACGAAAGTGATACACGATTCCTCGTCAACTGAACTTGAATAACGGAACATTAAATCTGAAAGCGCGCTTTCTCGGCATTGAATATATGAACAGAAAAGTCTCAGGTTTCATCCCACATCTGAGAAGTAAAATCCGGTCATCAACCTTGTTTAGTGGCCATTTGAAAATTCGTAAAGCCAGCAATACTCATGAACTATGTCATTTAAAACCTTGTTGACTAAATATAAAGGACAAGAAAGAAAAAAGATAATACCACAAACTAACGGCCACGTCATCAGAACAATGTTATGCGCAGATCAGCTTCAAATTTTCGCTGGCAGACGCACATCAGATGGAATACGACTTCTGGATAACAAGATTGTTGTGAGCAAGTCGACCGTTTTCTCATGACATGGGATTGGATACTTCTGCAAGGATGAAACTAGGAAGCATTCAGAGAGCGCATATCTATGCCAACGCAACACATAAACTAAAAACTGAATGAAAATCAATTCATGCACTATTCCTGATTCCGCCCTAGAATTTAATCAATTCTTTTGAAGTCCATGGTCCACTTTTTCTCAAAATATGATTGAAATTTATTGAAAACCTCTGGAGATATAGTGTGAACAACAGTAATAGAAATTGAGTTTTTAGAACTATATATACGATAAGACTATGTTTTGGGAACTAGGTATACGGTAATCTCTCGATTCATCATCATCATCATCGTCATCATCATCATCATCGGTCTTTCAACGTCCGTCGTTGAACATAGACCTTCCCCCAGGATTTGACACACTTCTCTATCATGGGCGTCACGGAGCCAGTGCTTCCTGAATTTGTCTAGCTCGTCTCTCCATCTAATATTCTGCCGGTTCCGGTTGTGCATGTGATCTCGGGGGATCCATGTCGTGAGTCGTGATGTCCATCGGTTGTCAGCCATTCTTGCAACATGGCCAGCCCACCGCCTTTAGAGATTTTTAATGGCTTCTATGATGTCCCTGACTCTTGTCTTTTCTTGGATGAACTGTGCTGTCTTGTGGTCTCTGCATGTGAGGCCCAGCGTAATTCTTTCATGTGCACGTTGCATGGTTCTAAATTTACAGATCTGTCTCTTGGCTTGGTTCTATGTTTCACCTCCATAAGTGACTATTGAGAGGATGCATTGGTTATACACCCTTCTCTTTAGGATTGATGGGATCTCCTTATTTTTGAAGGTTGAGCCAGCTTTGCCAAAGGCTTGCCATCCTAGTGTGATTCTTCGCTTGATTTCTTCTTTTGAGGGTCTCATGGAGATTTGTTTTCCTAGGTAGATGTAGCGGTCTACTTCCTCCAGTTCTGTGTCCTCGATCTTGATCTTAGTATTTTTATCTCCGATGTGGTCGTTGCACATGATCTTCGTCTTGGAGGTCGTGTAGGTTCTCTGCGAAAAGGGCAATGTCGTCTGCAAATGTGAGGTTGCTCAGATACTTGCCGTCTATTTTAATTCCTTTACTCTCCCAGTTAGTAGACACGAAACATTCTTTTTAAAAAACTGGACATTTGGAAGTAATTATACGCCCTTCTACCACTAATGGACAAACAGGCAGTCGACACAAATGAATACATATACCTCTTCCAACTTCGTTGGCAGTGTTGAAAAATGAAGGACAAGTTTTACCTAACGATACAAACAATTGCACTGATTTCGTAAAAGAAATACTTGTCGTAACTGAAAGGGATAAATGACATTTATATGAGATATGCACAGCAAGAAATACATTCAATAAAGTCTTCTTATGTCAGAAAAATCTGTCAAACATAAATGTTTAATCGAAGAATAAAAAGGTATTCGCAATTTTTTTCATGCTTTTTTCTTTCGTTTTTTTCTTTGTCTTCAATCTTTCTTTTCGTTTCATTTTTCTTTCACTGTTACCGTTTTCTTTCTTTCTTCCTTTTTTCCTTGTTCTTTTTGTTCTCAACTTGTTTTCTTTTCCTCATTGTTTTCACTGTTGCAATTTTAAATCCCTCCCTCCTCCCTTGGTACCTTCTTTCTTTCCTTCCTTCTTGACTTACGTCCTTCCTTCTTTCCTTCTTTACTCTCTTATTTCCCCTCTCCCCCACCCTTTTTGCTTCCTTTTCCGTCTCGCTACATTCCTCTCTTCGTATCTTCCTTCTTCCTTTCCCCCATTATTTCATCTCTCATTTCCCTTCTTCCTTCCTCCCTTCTTTACATCTACCCTTCTTCTCCTCCCTTTTATTTTCCCTTCTTTTCCTTCTTACCTACTAACCATCCTTCCTTCACTTTTTCCTCCCTTCCTACCTTCCTTCTTCTTTCTTCCATTCTTTCCCCCATCTCTTCTTTCCCTCCTTTCATTCTCTCTTTCTCCTTCATTCTTTCCCTCCTTTCATCTTTCCTTTCTCCCTCCTTTCCTTCCTCCCTTTACTTCCATTCTCCCTTGCTAACTTTCTTTCTTCGTCTTTCCCTTTCCTTCTTCCTCCTTTCCTTCCTCTCTCCCTTCCTCCCTTCATTCACTTCCATCCTCCACTAACTTCTTTCCGTCCTTTCTTCTCTTCCTCCCTTCCGTCCTTCCTTCCTTTCTTACTTCGTTCCTACTTCCCTTCCTTCCTTACATACCTCTCTCCTTTTTGGCTTCCTTCTGCCTTTCCTTTCCTTCTTCCCGTCCTCCCTTCCTTCCTTCCTTCTCTCCTTTCGTCCTCCCCTCCTTCCTTCTGTTCACATAAGTCGTATGTAAAACCTTCAAAACATTGTCTATATTGATCGATTTATCAATAACCTTTCCAGTAACAGACGACCAGAAAAAATACGAAAATATAGACCTCGACTCTTCTGGTGGTACAAACACAAAATACCAATAAAAACTAATTACGTTTTCTTATTAATATTTCAGGTAAATATACATTCCTCTACATATCGATAACTAAACCAACAAAGCACTGGAAAAAATTCATGAGAAATCTTAGAAAAAAGATTGTGTTGCATGAATCTTCCAAGTAGAAAGGGTCTCCCTGCCTAGAGACATTCGTATTCGAAATCCTGGCTTTTACCTCGACTCGAACACCAACTTCTGGTACCGGTGGAAAATACATTACTATTTCAGCCACCAGGCATAGTAGAGAATATTTAGTAACCCTAGCTTAGTCTTGCATAAGACTACAGGAGTGGGGCACCCAGTGAGAATTAAACTTACTACAACAGCGAATTGGCCCGCCTGGATAGCTTTCTAACCATTACAGAACGGTTGGTGCCCATTAACTTTATGTTCTTATAGATCAGAGGTTCCCAACCTTTTCCAAATCATTTCCAACTTTTTTCATTAAAATTACTAGTTTCCCTCCTTCCATTTAAGTAAGTTGCAACAAAGAATGATTTCAAATAATTATTCTAATTTGCGTATAATTAGACAGTTTTATAAGAAGAATTAGTTTCATATTATAATTGTACAACTACTGCCGTGTTTTTGTTACCCAAAGAAAGCAAGCGAAAATAATTGGAACACATCATTTAGAATTCCAATTTATTACAAAAACTAAGAATTCTTCTATTATAACTGATATACACAGCAATGCAGTCTCTGTTCTTGCTTTTTTTGCTACTAGTTCTTCAATTTGTGGGTTATTAGTGAGAGAACACATCTTAAATCATTATCAACGTGTGGCTTATTTCAAGCTATCGACTTTATATATAAAATTGTAGGAAATCCTATCTCAAAGAGATGTTTATTAAACAACCCTGGTATGGAAAATTCAGACTTTTGGTTGCACAGTTATATTCTGTCTTGCATTACAAACTACCTAAATCCCGGATTTACTTCATCTTGCATTGGACTACCCAAATCCTCCTTGGAAGGTATCCCCACCATCCTTGTTGGGAACCACTGTTATTAACCTTCAGATATTTACATAAACAACTTTATATAAACCGTTGAGTACACAGGTATCCCTGATTTTCGAAAGTTTGCTTCACACTACTTTTTCGCTTTTATGAAAAAAGACGAAAGGCGAAACTAGCGTTCAGCGTTTGTTTTGTAGCGATAGTTCAGCCTAATAAGCCATCATTACTGTCTATTGGGTCTGAGAACGCTCAAATATTTTCCCATTAATGATAATTACTTCTCCACTTTGCAGCATTTCGGTCTGCGAAAGAATTTTTTTTATCGAAAAGTCCTACTTTCGGATAGCGGGAGAATCCTGTGCATAGACGAAGGTGGTCCGCAGAAAGAAAAAAAAATTCAGACACTTAAATTCTATCTAATGATTATAACTAGATATTAGCTTAAACTAACCTAGTAAAATGCTACATTAGTGGCGCACCCGGTAAGAATCGTATTCACTCGCAATAGCTCTGTGAATCATCTTATGACTCGATGTTTGTCGATAGACATCCCTGATGATCATCTAATTATGAATAAGAAATATTGTGAAATGTATTCATAACATCTTGTATATCATCGACGCCGAAGTATGAACTGGTGCCAGGGAAGATATTCTATGTCACCTTTCGACTTGAGCACAGGTATATCATTGTAACTGATTTACTGATGACGGCGTCTAACATCGTGGGAAGGGATCCGTTTCTTATTCCCAGTAACAATTCTGTCCCAAAAAGACGCCTGAAGCTGCCGACTCATTACAATCAGCATGTGGCTGGTGACTCACTACGGACAGGTCATGTGAGACCAATTTTCTAACCTTTGACATTCTTCCTAGCGTCTTCGAATTGCGATAGATGGTCTTATCGCTAACATTGAGTTGTCTGCCAAGTTCCCTGACTATAACAGCAGAATTTATTACAAAGATCAGTACAAAAAACGGGCAGAACTTTCGTTATATATAATAATATGTATATACCACTCCTAGAAAATAAAAAAGAAAGGTCTCACACACCATCAATCGAAAAGATTTTAAAACAACACACACACACACACCTCCACTCCGTCCGATATATGTCACCTTCTAAAAAAAAAACAGTCATAAAACACTTTCCTGAAAACTGACCATTTTCATCCTGACTCCACCTCACGCTGATTCTTCTCATCTCAAACCAGCTTGATACTCATATAGATACAAACATCTCCTGGCCCTTCCTTCGACAGACCCTTTTTATTTCAGACCAAACCTGACTCCCACTGACACAAAAAAGTAAGTTAGGGAAAATAATCTGGTATACACCGTCATTCAACCTACAAGTAAAAACCAACATGGGAAAAATATTCTTCCGATTGATAGAAAAACACTTACCCCCGAGCGACGCACCGAGTAAGATAATTAACAAGAAAAAAACAGAAAATTGGCTGTATTTGTTCTGATAATTTCAATAAGTTCATAACAAAACATAACAACAAAATAATTAGAAATAATGCAAACGGCGAAAACATACATGAACCAGATTGCAATAGTACAAACTGAAACGGATGACCTTTGAAAAAACAAATGTCTCAAATCGAATATTGTATACCAAGCTGAAATATCAACCCCACAGAAACCCTTAGAAGTGAAATATTATCTAGGAATATCTATAGCACTATTTAAACAAAAATTAGCCAACCATATGTCATCATTTACAAACAAAAAATACAAAAACAGTACATAACTGTCGATATATTATTAGAGACTAATCGATAGCAACCTCACACCTACAGTAAAATGGAAAATATCAAAACAAATACTCATATACCAGAACATTGAAATACAATGAACCTATGCCTGAATGAAAATTTGAAATCCCCACTTTTGCCAATTGAACAAAACAAAACAAAAAGATGAATTATTATATAGAAATAATAGAGAGGCGTTAAAGCGCCGGTACTGCTCAAAATTTATATCAAAAAACAATTTAACACTCCACATACAAATGTACAAAAAATTAACCACCATATCTCTCTTATTCCCCTCGTTATTATTTACGATAGTAGTAGCAGCATTACTATACACATTAACATTATTATTATTATTCTATAGCTCTAGCCACTTTGAGAACAACCCAATCACCTTTCAATAATCATCTCAGATATGTATTAATATACCAAACCTAGAATAATTAAACTAACCACTAAGGTCATGTAAAAGTGAACCCCAACACAGGGAAACAGATTTAAGAAAGAATAAAATAATCTCTAATATGGAACATATCCCAAAGGGCTGATGTTTTACCAACATACAGATAAGGAAAATGCCTACAGTACCTCCTGCTAAGTTGTAATTTATAAATACCAGACAGCAAATCAGGAAAACATGACAAGCAATGACTAAGAAATAAACAAGGAAAAGAAAAAAGAAAAATAGTTAGATAAATAGAATAAGAGGAAAGTCCTGAACCCTATAAAAATAGATACCCACAAAAAACGTCCTAAATAGAGATACAGAATAAATCGAATCATTTGCCTGAAGAATCCCAAACAGGGCTCAAACATGAACGTGTTTGTGTAGCAAATCCTTTTTTTCGTGATATTTTATTCTTCATCCTAACTCAACTTAATGCTCATTGTTGAATGTATCGATATCGAGCACTTTATGACATAAACCCATCACACATGGTATATTGCATCATATTATATTGTATTATTTATATATATATATATATATATATATATATATATATATATATATATATATATATGATCTCAACAAAAGACAATAATAAAGCATTGGGAAAACAGAAGGGGGAAAAGTCTTTGGAAGATTACATTAATTGCATTGACAGATATTGGGAAATGGGTCACAGAAGTGACACAAAAGATCTACTGAAAAAGTTTTTTAATGCTTAGTGTTTAAAATTGTAAAGCCTTCTAGACTATCTCTCCCTCCCTTTCTCTTTCTCTCTCTCTCTCTCTCTCTCTCTCTCTCTCTCTCTCTCTCTCTCTCTCTCTCTCTCTATACACACACACACACACATATATATATATATATATATATATATATATATATATATATATATATATATACCGGATAAAGTTTATACCATTTCTATCTATTTCCTTTATCAATATATAAATATTTATATATAATCTGCATACGCGCCTTCAACTCTCTATTCAGCTGTAATGATCTGCAAAACCATCTTGCCAACCGTTACACTCCGTCAGGGCGTCATAGATTCAGTTTTGATATCAAGAGAAAAAGAAGCCGAGAAATTTACTGACGAGACTGTCAAATCTCGTTCTCACCTTTAAAAGCAAATTATGTTCCTAGGGAAAAGACTCAACCGACCACAAACGTTCAATAAACGAATTCAAAACAATATGTACTTCTGACTTTCATCAATGTTTTATTGATAACTCGATGAATGACAATCAGTTGTTTTTTATCCTATGTTTAGCCCCTCAGTGCGCACGCGCGGGTGTGTGTGTGTAAGAGACTGAGAGGGAGCACCCACGCAAGGGCGTGTGACAGACAGGATGGGTGGGAACGTACCGGCTGTTGCTTTTATCGTTGATTTTAACAATAAAAATAAAATTAGTATCATAAAAGCTGAATTTCTTTCACCAGTATAAATAACTTCTCTGCCTTTTTTATCCTTCACCAACGGGCATATAATAATTCTATTCATTCGTCTTAATTAAAAAAAATTTAAAACAAACGAACATTCGTGAAATTCATGCGACGAGATGCTCAGTTAATCCATGGGATCGAAAAGTAACCCCAGTGACACGTGTGAACTTGAGCTTACCACCATGACAATATGTAAAGTTCTGGCAAGGTCACAGATGTATAAGCAGCTGTTGATAGGACTTTAGTCTATCTTTGTGGTTTTCAAACTGTGTGCTATAATCAGCAGCAGCAGCATCTTTCAAAGTTCGTTGTTGGACATAGACCATGCCAAAGATTCACCAGTTCTCCAGCTCCCGGGGGTCACAGCACCAAATACCCTCTGAACTTGTCAAAATCGTCACGTTAATTTTTCTCGGATGTATTAAACACTAAGAGAAATTGAAACAGCATTTCATTCGCACATACGAATATACATGAATATATATACCATGCGCAAAACTTTTTAAGATTGATTTTTTTTCAAAACTGGTAATTCATATCTTCACTTTTGGCGTTAGGAGTTTGCATGTCAAATCGGACCAGCATATTTAAATAGCGTCCATGTTTTACTGCCGAATTCGGGTTAGAGTAAAGCATAAGATTAAGGTTTTTTATAATCGGGTTGGGACCAGATTTTCTTTTTCGAAATTCTACCAAACTGGCATAAGCTCTGCGAGAGAGAGAAATTCACATCCGCAGTTTCCTTCGACAACGGGAAGTAAGGGTCCGGTTTAGCATTATACCTACATTGTAAATAGAAGCCCACTCGCCTCAAAGAAGAATTTATGATTAAATTAATTGCTTGAAAGCATATAGAATGGAGAGAAAAAATGAATTTTTTTTCCTCCAAGGTTTGAAACTGATTCCATTTTCCGTACTAATCTCTCAACCATTGGCACTTCAGATGATTTTTCTTAGGTAGAAATAAATCTGTAAATATAAGCTTAAAATCAAGATGGAAAGGCAGCTCTGGTCCAAAATTTACCCGTAGAGACTTCGAAAGTCAGTGACAGCTGCCCTATGTTAATGGGGTTATAGACAAATTTAGGACGCAGACGTTTTGGAATCTGTAAGGCGTATACGAACACGATAACAAACATTTCCCGTCTCTGTAGTAATAGACTAACTTCTCTCCTAAATAAAATGTATCAAATACAATGCAAATGAAGGCGAATTTGTTCAAGATATAGCGCGCACATGCACGCAAACACACACACACACACACAAATTTACGTTTGGGATCTAAGTTGTGATGGTCAAGATGATAGAGGATAAAAGTATGTGTGTGTATATGTGTATACATATATATATATATATATATATATATATATATATATATATATATATATATATATATATGTGTGTGTGTGTGTGTGTGTGTATATATATATATATAGCCAAGAAAATAGAGGATAAAAGTTATATATATATATATATATATATATATATATAACCAAGAAAATATATATATATATATATATATATATATATATATATATAACTTTTATCCTTTATTTTCTTGGCCATCCGACTCTTCAATTTCAACTGCTCAAGGACTTTATAGTCGGCCTTTATAACATTCAAGAATAATATATTTGCTTTAATTTGTAGCTTTTCTTAAATATCTTAATAGAAAACAAGTTAATAAGAACCTTAAAGTAAAAAGGATGTGAGTTCGAGTCTCACCGAGAGCTTATTCTCTATTTTCAATCTGTGCTGTTTACTTATGACTTGTACTAAATATTCTTAGTTGTGATTTTTCAGTCACTCGGTGTATAGAAAAGACCACCCTTGTGTTCGGGAGATATGTTCAAAGATCTCCAACAGATGCCAGAAATGAGTATAGTATCGAACCCTACAGTTCGATACTTTCTGGTTCTGGCATCTGCTGAGTAACTCGGAACATATCCCCCGAGGACATCAGCAGCAGCCTTGTAGCGTCCGTCGCTGGACAGAGACTTTTCTCAAGATTCATGGGAATCACAGAGCCAGTACTTCCTGGATCTATCTAGCTTGTCACGTCATCTTACTTCCTGTCGACCACAATACTGCATATGAATTTTGGGGGTCTACGTTGTGTGTCGTGATGTCCAGCAATTGTCTGACATTCTTGCAACATCTCCAGCCCATTGCCATTTGAGTTTTTTTTTTTAACTGTTTCTTCGATATCTTGGACTCCTATCTTTTCTCTTATATACCGTGCTGTCTTTTGATCTCTCCACGTGAGGTTGATCATGATTCTCGCATCTGCACGTTGCACGGTTCTCGTTTTGAGGATCAATCTTTTGGTTAGGTCCCATATTTCAACTCCATAGGTGACTATCAAGAGGATAAATTGGTTTTATACCTTTTTTTCAGGACAAGTGGAATGGTTTACTTTATAAACTGAGCATAATTTTTTTCTATACATGTCGATGATAAAGTTTAATCAATAAATTAAGCCCAAGTATATATTGACAATGAAATATATTAATAAAATAGAATAATTATAACAATATACTGTAAAATCTATGATTCGTTCCCATGGTAAATCTTAGCATATGAATGTTTTCTATCCTTATTAAGTCAAGAATTTCCATCTTTTCACTTAAAGGGAGTACTCCACGGCTTCTCTCTGAAAAATCCCAATTGTCTGCATTACTACTCTTGTGTTTTGGGACTATTATGTAAAACTTATGAATCATTCACTTCTGAGATTCAATCCGGGTAACCGAATCTGATGAGTACGAAACCGGGGAAATCGAAGCTGTTGAGTCGTCCGGATGGGTAAAGTAGGCACTACCAACCCTGAGTGAAATGATGAAGATCAATCATTAAATACAAAAGGTTAATTATTACTTCTTTTCTTTAAAGGCCAATTATTAGATAAATATCATAAAATGTAAAAGATCTCTACAGCATAGTGGATTTGTAACCTAAAGCTCTAAATTAAATGTATTGTTCAGTAAATGTTATTATTTTCATCTTAGAATGGCAGAATCCTCCCGCGCATTTCGACTTCAGTAAATCTAAAGAGGGTTACGAAGTAAAATAATACACGAGCATAAATTCATAACGGGTCGAAATGCAGTGGAAATTATGTTTTTGGCAAGAGCCAACATTCGTGCGTTCTCTGTACGTAGGATCGGGCGGTCTGTTTCAAAGTTTGTCTCTGAGGTTAGTGGGGATGGGAAAATGTTTTATAGTGTGTTCCTTCACTCTCTATTTGATTTTAACCATGATTTTTTTATTAAATTTCTAACATTATATACAAGTTGATACAGTATTTGTTTTTATAGTTCGAGTTTGCATTTATAAAATGGAATAAATTGAATTAAATAAGACACACCAAGAAAATCAATTGGTAAAAATTACAGTGCCAAATATACGCTCGCGTATTGTTTTAAAAAACTACTTAAATCAGCAAATCAATGAAATTTAATTCAACTGTCAGAATTTATTCATTGATTACTGAAGCTACTCATTAAAAAGTCATTTTGGATAAACAATTGTGGAAATATATTTTTCTAGCGTAAATATATTTTTCCCCGTCTTACATTTAAAGGTTAATTTAAAGACTATTTAATTTTTCTGACATCAATAAATATGAATTAGAACCAAGAGGAGTTTACATTGGAAAAGACAAATCCTTGGGGAATCTAATTAGATTTGATTTTTTTCTGAGATTACTCCGATGAGGGTTGACTATTGTCCTAACTATGAAACATTCAAAACTGTAATATAAACTGAAGTAAACCTTTGTTTAACAACTTTTTAGTTTTATTTATTGAAATATATTCTTGACTCACGGTGTTTAAAGACTTTTGTTGACAATTAACTTGATAAAGGTCGGCCCACCTCCTACTACCCTGAACAGTTACTCACGGGACATTATATATATATATATATATATATATATATATATATATATATATATATATATATATATATATATATATATATATGATTTTAATGTTTAAAGTTGTAAAGCTTTGCAGACTATACATATATATATAATGAGTAAAGATTTTTTCAATGGTTCATTACAGATTGTACTTTTATTCAGGAAAAATTTCGTAATGTACAATCTGTATTGAACCAGCGACGAAAAATTCTTTACTCATTTGATAATCGCTCCACCGATGGTATCGAGGACTCTATACACGTAATACATGAATACATATACGTATGGTCGTTGCAATTTTTTTATTTTTCTATTTTATATATATATATATATATATATATATATATATATATATATATATATATATATATATATAGGATGTATGTATATATGCATGTATGTATTTGTGACTGTAGTTTTGAACGAATTCTACAAGGACATAAGAAAGTTTGAGCATTTTGGATTTTACAAGCAAGTTAGAATTACACGAATTGAAATTCGAAAGAACACTTTTGCAACCAAATAATGTTTATTTTCTGAAAGATGATACGAATCTTAAGTGGCTTGGGACAAGCCAAATTGATTGAGAATACACCCGAGTCAGTTATTAAGGAAAACAAACGATAATCTAAATTATCAGCCCGGGGAAATTCTGGAGAGGCGCCAGGTTCTCTTCAATTAGGGATAGGTAGATTTTATAGATATGGAACCATATGGTCGGTTCATTCTCAGAGATAAAACTCTTAGAGGCGGAAAATTTTCAATGTAATAATGTCTAATGTACTTGAGATTTTAAAGATAATGATTTCCGTTTTTTATTTTGCAAATATCAAACAGAAGTTGGTCAAGCTTGAAAGGTGCAACGACCTCCACCTAATAGTTATGGAGCTAGGTGCGATAAGCCGCTCTGACATGAAAACACCCTTTTGGTTGCAGTGTGAGGTCCTCAACCAATCAAATGTCGTGATGGGTGTAAAAAGAGTCAGTTTTGCCGATTAAGCCGGATTGCGTAGGTTTGGGATAAATTATCCTAACTGGACATTAGTTATCACCTCCAGAGCTCCGCCTGTTCAAAGGTCCCTGATAAGTAGATCTGAACATTAGGCGTCAAGTCAGTTTTCGCCAGTAGTTTACGATAGCAACGCTACGCGATCTCTCTGTCTCTACACATCCCCTACGACGACCTAACTTGAAATATTCTTCCCTGACATTGAGTAATTCCATGAAAAAGTCCCGAAGCGGCTTCCCTGTCTAAGACCAGCACTAATTGCTTGTGGCTGCAAATTCATAGAACACGCGTTTATTTAAAATTCTCTGACCAGTCGTGGTTCCTAAGTCAACGGGAAGTCTTAATTTGAATCTGTAACCTTGTCATCAATAGATCTTTTTGTTTAGGTTAGATTACCGTTATTTCAACACTTGGAACGCTTATTGTTCTCCACACCGTATAGACGTTTCAATCGAAACCTTCATCAGCGAGCCTTTCACCATCATCATCAGTCTTTCAACGTCCGTCGCTGGACATTGACCTTCCCTAGGATTGGCCACACTTCTCTATCGTAGGTGTCGCAGAGCCTGTTTGAATTTGAATTTGTCTGGTTCGTCTATTCATCCAATACTCTGCCGGCTTCGGTTGCACATGTGATCTCGGGGGATCTATGTTGTGAGTCGTGATGTCCATCAGTTGTCCGCCATTCTTGCAACATGGCCAGCCCACCGCCATTTGAGATTTCTAATGGATTCTATGATGTCCCTGGCTCCTGTCTTCTTCCAGATGTACTGTGCTGTCTCGTGATCTCTCTATGTGAGGCCCTGCATTATTCTTTCATGTGCACGTTGCATGGTTCTCAATTTGCAGATCTATCTCTTGGTTAGGTTCCATGTTTCAGCTCTATAAGTGACTATTGGGAAGATGCATTGGATATACACCCCTCTTTTTAGGATTAATAGGATCTTCTTATTTTTGAAGGTTGGGCTTGCTCTGCCAAAGGCTTGTCATCCTACTGTGATTCTTCGCTTGATTTCTGCTTCTTTTGAAGGTCTCATGTGGATTCGTTGTCGTCGGTAAATGTAGTGATCTAATTTCTCCAGTTCTTTGTCCTTGATTTTGATCTTAGAGTTTTTATCTCCGATGTGATTGTTGCACATGATCTTCGTCTTGCTGAAGTTCATGTGTAGGCCGACTTTATTGCTCTGTTCATTTAGTTCATCTAGCATTAGTTGGAGGTCGTGTAGGTTCTCTGCAAAAAGGGCAATGTCGTCTGCAAATCTGAGGTTGCTCAGATACTCGCTGTCTGTTCTGATTCCTGTACTCTCCAAGCTGATCTCTAAATCACAACGTGGGCACAAAGGATCTGGGACGAGGTGGAAACGATCGAGAGACCTAGGGATTGTGATGTTACATGTGTGTTTGTGTGTATATGGATTTTTGTGTTTGTATTTGTGTTTGTGTGTGTGTGTGTTCATCTACGTTTGTCGGTGATCATGTTTGTGTTCGTATTTGTCCGTAAGGTGTGAAGTTTACGCGTGGCGTGTGTATGTTATATGCCTATGTTTGTATCCGTGTGTGTTTCGTGTATGTATGAATGTATATGTGAGTGTGTGCTTGCATTCTTGTGTGCAATTTATGTCAATGTGCCTATATACACTCAATCGTCGTCCATCTTTCTCAACATCAGCAGCAGCAGAAGTAGCAACAATTCCAAGTCTACTGCTGGACAATGGCCTTTCCCGGCCTCTTCTATGTTAACCTCATCTGTGCCAACTCCTGCCATATCTTACCAGCAAACTTTCCTATCTCATCTCTCCATATACTGTCTTACATTTGGTTAATGCGAATGCCATCCCTTGGGTACCAATTAACCAACCTTTTGCACCATGTGTTATTCTTTCTTCTTGCTATGTATCAAGTCCTCCTCCATTTTTGTCACTGAATCATTTCCATAATATCTTACATCATAGTCTGTACTCAGATCCATGATGACCTCTCTTTATGTCTTGATAATTCTATTCCAGTGTTTCCCAAAGTGGGTTCCCCGGAACCCTGGGGTTCCGCTGCTACAGATTCAATTATTTGATATTAAACTAAAATTTCAGATGATGCTGGATTCCAAGAAGCAGCAACAATCTTTACATTAATTTTCCTTTAAAAACTTTAAAACAACAATTACAAATTCATTACAATTAAGAGAGTTATTTTTTTTGTTTTAATGTTTGATTCATTATTTCTTTTTATATATGAATAATTTCTCTTTCTAAAACAGAATTAGATACCATAAAAAGTCAAAGTCAAAATCTTTAAGTTAACAACATCCAACTCGACTTGATGAATAAATCTTAATGGTTCTCTTTAGTATATGTTTGAAAGGAAACGGACATGTTTCGGCTTTTTTATGCCATTGTCAATGTTTAAAACAAAAATTTCCTGATGCGTTCAGTATTCAGAAAAATCAGTTGCAAAATTCATCAAAAACCCAACGAGGACACATGCAACCCTCTTGAAGCAATTTAAATTACGCAGCGAGAACAATGTTCTTCCAAATCTCAGAGAGGGGTTATGTTTCATTTATTATATCAAATAAATCTGAGTGACGGGTGTTGTCCGTAAAATACTAGTATGGGTTCAGTGATTTTTTGGAAAATTGTATAAAGGTTCTGTGACAAAAATAATTTTGGGAATCATTCCTCAATTCAAACAGTATCTCTTTAATCTTTTGTCATCGTTTTTATTAGCGTCCAAAACTAATTCCCATTTTTGTTAACACGTTTTTATCTCGTCACGATCAGGGGCCGACATGAATTGTTCTTTTTTTCTGAATTGAATACTTAAAAGCTCTTGGCTGGTACCTCTTCCAGCTTTTGCAGGGTGCATGGTCTTTGACAATGAGCCATGTCTTCATTATTCATTGGAAGAATAAATAGTCACAAGGATCGCATCCAGTCAACCTAAGCACTCATTTCTTTATTAACACCCGACAGTGACATACGGGAATTCATATCATTGAAAGCCTCAGTAACAATGACAACTATTAAGCATACATCTGCCAGAGCCACTGTCATTACAAATCTGAATTAAAAATCAGTCTACAAATAGACACTATGCAGGGGAAGTAACTGTAAACATTTCTGGATCCGACCCAAAATGTAATCAATTCTTCCTTGCCTCATAGCCTATTCACCCGAAAAAAAATTCCTTGAAATTCCGTCAGGAATGTTGGAGAAATAGTGTGGACGAGTAGTCACGATACAGGGAGGTAACTGTATAAAATTCCTGAATTTGCCTCAAATTTTAATCTCTTCTTTGGTAGCCCATTGCACAACCTTTCACAAAATGACATTGTAGTTTTTGTTTGATGCAGATATATAGCTACGATGCAGGGGAAGAAAACATTCCTGGATCCGCCACCAAATTTAAGACCACAGACGTGGGGCACCCAAGCAGGATCGAACTGACTACAGTGTCAAAGGTATGCAAGACTAGGGTGCAAACCATTATTCATTGGCGACGCGTCCCTAAATGGAAGAATTTACTAAGCTTGGCTTAGTCTGGTACAAGAAAATTAGTTAGAGGCGCCCAGTGAAAATGAGCGACACAGTATTATGTTTTTTTTAAATCAGCTCAGTAACCCCAAAGCCAGATACCAATGCACTCAGATAGAGGTATCCTCCGCTTTTCGAAAGTTTTTTACGACACTTTTTTCTTATACGAAAAAGTGTAAAAGTGAAAATAGCTTTCAGCGTTTTGTAGCGAGTCGTTAAAGAGGCAGTGTACGTTCTCTCTCTCTCTCTCTCTCTCTCTCTCTCTCTCTCTCTCTCTCTCTCTCTCTCTCTCTCTCTCTCTCTCAACCCACTCCTGTACTCCCCACCACACCAACGTACCAGGACTTGATTTTTCCCATATAAATTAACAGTAAGAGCTTATTCGCTTTATGCCATTTCGGTTTACGAATACTTTTATAGGAACGCTCTACCTTTGAACGGTGAGGGAAACCAATAAATTGATAAATGGATTCAACTTGGCCTCTGTCTGAAATTTTAAGGTAAGGAGTTATCGCTATACATTGATCATTTATTCGCATCATTTAAGCTATTGTACCCTACGACCTTCCCCAGGCCCGTATTATGAACGAACGGGTGTCAAAATGTTGTGATGACTGACTTGCACTAGCCTATATTATTAATTGTGGCTATTTTGTTTTGGGGAGTTTTAGAAAGGTTATTCTAATCCTGCAGTATTATTTTAAAAAATTGCTGACTTCATGAATATCCATCTTGGAAAACGTGAAGGGGGAAATAACTCTCCTTTCCTTGATAACCATCAATATTTTCCTTCTTCTAGTATCCTAAAATAAATAAGTAAAAATATTGAAATTGTTTATCTATCGAAGTCTTACATCGGCGACGGTCGTAGTCTCCATTGTGTGTAAGATTATCATTTGAATTTATTGATATTTCATGTAGGCATTCCATTTTATCTATAAGTCACTGACTCTTTCTGTGCATCTCGACCAATAAATTTTTAGTTCTCAGTACAGGCTCGGTGTCACTCGTTATGATTCTTTCCGACTTACATTCTTATGTTGATAATTTTTGTCACTACCGTTTATGCAAATGTACCATCAGGATTCTCTCAGCTGTCTACCATATCCGATAACCTTCGGGGGATTTTGAATCGAACTTCGATTTCGTATCCTCATCAGCACTTTGTTACGTCAGGCGTCCTTCCTAGCGGGTTACAGGCTTCAGGATTATCATATTCGTCCTTATGCTGCCTCTCTGCATTTTCTACTCAGCTGATGTACTCCTGAAGTGCTGGACCTAGGGATTGAACTTGCAACTTTCAGGAAACGAGACTAATGTTGTTTTTTTTTTTTATCCCATAGGAAAGCCTTAAGATATAATGGACAAGCTGTATTGGATAGGCAAAGCAGATATTAGTGACACCACTTTATAAGAGTCATTTTAGGGCGAATAAATCATTAATTAACACATTCAGTGTCAACGTTTTTCACACTGATATGAGGATCTCCCAGAGACATGATAGTATCGCTAGAAAGCTGGTATAAGTCACAACCGCGTGCTGAGGACAAAATGAAGACAATGTGCGTTTTCAAAAAGGGGGATATTACATAGTTAACGTCTTTTGACGTTTAACAGGTGGCGAAAACGTAATTTAACTTGCTTTAGCACTGAACGGGTTAAAAAGATATCACTTAGAGCTTGTGATGCTTAAGGTACAGGGGTTTCGCCGTCCAAGACTAATATATTTAAATTCTAGTAATGAGATTCGTGCAGCATTTATAAACTTCTCATGGTTACAGATATTTTTTACTCATTTTTTTTCTTTTCTCGCTATTTTTCTTTCTTTTTATCGCAACTGTTTTTTAGCTGATCAGTCTATCAGAATAATAGAATAATTATAAATGAAAGTCGAGGTTGCGTCACATACTTCGAGAGCTTGACTTTCAAACAAAGGGGTCATAACTATCAGGCTACCGAAGCTGTCATGATTACACAGACTTCTAATCATTTTTCACCGTCCTCCTTCTTCCGATTCTATCCTACGCTGTATAGCCGACTAATTAGTACAAGTAATACCCTCAAGTTATTCATCAGATGAGACGTTTCACAATTACAAATACAGGGTATCTCAAAAGCAACTGTAAATTTCTTTTTCATATTTCGTTTCGAATTTCTACCCAATCTCAGCGAATTCGATAACAATCGATAGCTCGATGGGTTGGAATCTCTTTGACACTCAAGTTCCACATCGATACCGATTATTGTTATTGTTATTATTATTATCATTATCATTATTATTATTATTATTATTATTATTATTATTATTATTATAGCAATCTCACACCAGTTGCCTGGTGGTTACCGCTGGAGGATGAGTGACAGCAAATCTCCTCAGGTCTCCATCCCTCCTCTTCACACTCTCATAGACCACTGCAATACTGCAGTTTACATTTTCACATCAGTTGCCCGGTGGTTATCACTGAAGGCTCATCAGGTCTCCAGCCCTCCTTTCATATCTTCCTTATCTATCGCAGCATCGCTGTGGTTGAACAGCTTGGGGACCGTGGATCTCATAGTTCTGGTACTCTCCTCAATATTCGTCAGGTCCTCGGTAGTGTTGTGGTCTATATGGTCCCAATCCTTCCTAACATCCCCAGTTCTCGCTTTCAGTGTCTTTGGTACAGTTCAGAGTGCACTTACTATTACTGGTACTACCCTGACTTTCATGTTCCACACCTTTCGCTCACTTGCCAGGTCCTGATATTTTCCCAGCTTTTCAGTCTCTTTCCTTTCTACTCTGTGATCTGCAGATTATTATTATTATTATTATTATTATTATTATTATTATTATTATTATTATTATTATTATTATTATTATTATTATCATTATTATTATTATTATTATTATTATTATTTGGAATCTCACACCAGTTGCCCGGTGGTAACCGCTGGAGTTTGAGTGACAGCAAGTCTCCTCAAGTCTCCAGCCCTTCTCTCCTAGTTCTCATAGGCCACAGTAATACTGCAGTTCACAGTTTCACATCGGAATAATAATAATTATTATTATTATCATCATCATCATCATCATCATCATAATCATCATTATTATTATTATTATCATTATTATTATTATTTGGAATCTCACACCAGTTGCCCGGTGGTAACCGCTGGAGTTTGAGTGACAGCAAGTCTCCTCAAGTCTCCAACCCTCCTCTCCTAGTACTCATAGGTCGCAGTAATTCTACGATTTACAGTTTCACACCGGTTGCCCAGTGGTTATCGCTGAAGGCTGAGTGACAATAAGTCTCCTCGGGTCTTCAGCTAACGTCTCCTCTCTCTTTCACATATCATGACAGAGCTACAATTCGTTGCAGTACTTATATCTCTAGTACCTTCCTCAGTATCCGTGCAGTTCCCAGTAGTGCTGTGGTCTGATCTCCTCCAGTCTCTCCCTCAGCGTTTTGGGGACAGTTCCTAGTGCGCCCACTATGACCGGTACTACCCTGGTTCTCATGTTCTACATTTTCCTTAACTCCCTTGCTAGGTCCTGGTATTTTTCCCTTTTTTCACCCTCCTTCTTTTTTACTCTATAGTCTGCAGGTACAGCAACGTCTACTATTTGGCAGGCCTTCCCTTTTTTGTCTACTATTACTAAGTCCGGTCTTCTTGCCTGGATGAGGTGGTCAGTTTGGATGTCAAAGTCCCAGAGTAGTTTGTGGTTGTCATTCTCCAAAACTGCCTCTGGCTTGTGCTGATACCACTTTTCCACATGGTTGAATCCCATTTGTTTGCTTAGTTCCCAGTGTATCATCGTTGCTACTCTATCGTGTCTATGCTTATACTCCTTCTGTGTGAGTTGACTACATTCACTAGTTATGTGGTTTACTGTCTCATCTCTTTCACCGCACATGCGGCATTTGCTGTTTGTCTGTGTTCTGTCGATTTTTGTTTTTATGTAGTTTGTCCCATAGCTTTTGTTTTGGGCTGCCATGATGAGCGATTCTATTTCTCTCTTAAGGTTCCCCTTTCGTAACCACGTCCATATTATTATTATTATTTGCAATCTCACACCAGTTGCCTGGTGGTAACCGCTGGAGTTTGAGTGACAGCAAGTCTCCTCAAGTCTCCAGCCCTTCTCTCCTAGTTCTCATAGGCCACAGTAATACTGCAGTTTATAGTTTCACATCGGAATAATAATTATCATCATCATCATCATCATCATCATCATCATTATTATTATTATTATTATTATTATTATTATTATTATTATTATCATTATTATTATTAACACTAGAATATAAAATGACAAGGTAATTTGTGCATAGATCGAGTCTGGAGCTATTTTATTGTGTAATTTCTTAATAATTCAAGTATCCTAATTCCTAAGTTTTCTAACGTTTCAACTCGACTAAAGCTGTTTAATGTGTGGCGTAAGGTCTCAAGAGTTTCTATGACGTAATCTATGAGGTAATTGTTTTGTTATAATAGGAATCTAAGTTAACCAATGTGATGCGTCAGCAATAAACAGAGAAGAAATTTACACATTTGCTCGTCATATGTGGATTGCGATGACAGCAAAGTTAAAACTGAGTTGCAAAATTACAGCCTGAGTTGGGGTTAGAGATTTTTCTGTTTTTTCGAGGGGCTACGTCAAGAGCAAAGTTTATGCAGATCGAGAGACATTTATGAACTCGAGTCAAGAATCAGAGATCGTTGTGCAAACATCCGACTCAAAATGTGTGCTGGTGTCGGTGTGAATGGCTGGCTCGGCTTAATTGCTAATGAGAAGTTGGCTCACAGATAAAAGTTTTCCAGTGAAGTGATTCTTATTCGAATTTGGGGAAAATTCAAAAAACGAAATTCTCAAACGTTGTAGTTTATGTGTAACTATTTTCAAAAGTTTTCGTCTGTTCGTTTGTTTTTTTATCAACAAAAATAAGTAATTTTTTAAACATCCAGTATTGTATTGTATTTTGCTTCACCAATTTTTCTTCTTTTTTTTTTTTTTCTTCTAAACGACTATCAGATAATCCAACTTGACCGTGCTTTTTCTTCTAAAGGCAGCCATTTTTGGTTCGGTCTGTATCAAGTAGTGATATGCTTCCTTCTGAGGCGTATAGGTGTGGGTCTCGTCGAGATAACAAATCCGACCCGTCAACTCCAGCAAACCGACCATCCATTGTCCAACTCTATTCTTATGGTCAATTGGTGTCCGGATTCAATTTGCGGACATATTGTTCTGTCGTGTGACGAATTCCATTAAATATTAGCGGCAAGATCGAGAAACCGGGTCGAAATTAATCGACTGAGTGGTACCATAGTGCATAAACCACTGTCCAACACGATTCAGAAAACGTGATGGCAGAACCTTTGCCACACACGCGTGCGCACACACACACACACACACACACACACACACATACACAATGTTAATTCAAAGACATTCCGATTATTTCTTCGTTTTTTGCTCTTTTTATCTCGACGTTTCGGTCGTTGTGGCCTCCAGTCTTCATTTCTGAGGCAAGGCGTAGTTAATATTAAATATTGACTCTTCCAGGCCAGTTCCTTGTTCTTTGTTGTCATCACCCAAATGTCTTAGGCACCGTGTCCCCTGGCCTTCATTTCTTGGGCAAAATGATGTTTATAACATATATTGACATTTTCAGACCAGCTTCCTCATCTTTGTTGTTTTTTATGCCAGCGTTTCAGCCGTTGCAGTTTCCGTCCTTCCTCAGATATCTGTCCCATTGGGTAACCGTCTTTGAACTTCGAACGGAAGCCTTCACTTAATCCACAGAGTTTTGTTGTTTTCATTCTTGTGTCTGTCTCGTCTGATGTCCTTCCTTGGGGAATTCCAAAACTTCAGAAATTATATGACCATGTACGAGACTTGATTGATTATCATCGTTCTGTATACTCACCAGTGATATGCAATATATAAACCGTTTTGTATGCACGTATATTATAAACAAACTAGCATATACCCGTAAAAATGACGAGCTTATTTATGTATGGATTGTCTCTAAACATTCTAAAACTATTTTATTCGGTAATTTATTTTCAATAATTCAAGTATCCTAATTTTTTAGGATCATCTCAAAATTAAACACTTATTTCAGCCACTTACGCAGTCTTTTTTTTTTAACTTTTATTTCTATTTCGAACGTCCAACGATTCTGTGATATACTCTTTCTGGTTATGTCACAACGGCCTATCTGATTTTATTACAACTCCATCAATTGTTTTTATTAGCTCTGTTAATCTATTTCACATGGACCAATCCATTATAACTTTTAGATTATAACAGAAATCGGACAAAACAGACAACCCAATGAATATACAATTAAACATACTAATCTGCATGTACGGCTTTTATATTGGTAGATGTATGTTGACATATGTAATAACATGGTTAGATGTGTATTTATATGCTTGGATCCACTGAAGGTTGACTGTGGCGGTAACAGCTTATAGGAGTTATTGCCTGGGTATGTAGCTAAGAGAGAGTAGTTTGTCCAAGCGCTCAATCACCCACTCTTATCTCCGTCAACCATCGTGGCATGCCAATGCCGAGAGATCTTGTCAAGAAAGAACACGGGAAGAATAGATTCATGCATTTCCCTAGGAGCATTATTGCGAAGGGTGTATAAACAGCCTTCGCTATAATTCGAAGTCGGTTGGCCGATTCTGTTTTCATTGCTACCTCCCACACATTTCCTGTGTTCATAGTTATTCACTGGGTATCACAAAACAGCGCAGTATATCAGAGAGAAAACAGGAGTCAGGATTATCATTAAATCCATTAGAAAACTCTAATGGCAATGGACTGATCAAGAATGGCAGATTACCAATGGACATCACGACTCACAACTTGGGTCCCCAGAAATCATATGCGAAAGTGTGGCCAGCAAAATATAAGATAGTGTGACAAAATTGACAAGTTCAGAAAGTATCGGCTCCACGACGCCCATGATTCAGAGGTCTGGTGAATCATGGGGAAGGTTTATATCCGACGACTGACGCTAAAAGACTGATGATGATGTCTGAGTGTAACTTGGTCTGACATAAAGCTACAAAAGCGAAGAACCCGTAGGAGTTGGTCTCACCACACTAACGAATTAGTGTTTAGGATTAGCATTCTTACCATTGCATTGCAGTAGGTTCCCTTATGTGTGTGTGTGTTCTTGAATCATTATGTTTGTCCTTCGTATGAGGAGCATGGCTTCAGTTCTGAGTAAAGCCTCAACTACTGTGCACTGCATGACATGAGGCCATGACTCACGCTTGACTTAATGGAGAGTTAACGCGAGGGAGAGTTGTGCACGTCGTCAGATTCACTCTCTCATCCCTGTCTCTCTTGGTCCAGAGGCAAGACATAGTCAGGGCGGCTGGAGATCAGGATTAAGGATGCAGTGGATGACCAGAGCGTTCTGTCTATCACGGCACGCTCTTCACGCCCCACCATGTGTGGCTCTCTATAGCATAGTTTCTCTCCCTGGTTTGGAATCAGAGTTGTCCGTCTCTTAAACTGGTTGCCAACCATGGTTCGAGTGTACAACCTGCCCTGCTAATTACCGATTACCGGGTGGGAGGATTGATAGGTCTATGTCTTCCCCAAGGGTATTAGTGTGAAGTGAAAGCGAATTGTCTCATATGGGGTTCAAGCTGTGGTAGGTACGGGTGTTCTAACGATTAAGATAATTTCCTTTTTACATCCTGGTTTTATTCTTGTCGACGCCCCCACTGTAAGCGCCTCCTAGTCTATGCAGGAAATGGAATATGTTTGAATAAAGATGCCGTGGAAGAAATCGAAGAGGAGGGAAAATGAAAGCTGTTGTTGAGCAAGTACAGATGATAGATTATTGACCGACATTTTTTTTTTTTTTTTTTTGCGATGGTGATAGTCAAATTATAATTTTCCACAAAGACTGTCCCGAATCCCGCCCGCAACAGAAGTCATCCGCGCTTCGAAGCCGATCAACCGGTCCAATTGAATTCAAACCTTAAGAGCTCAGCGTCTCTTGTCGCTTCATCCGCAGCTGTCTTCTTTTCAAGTGCTAAGTGGAAGAAAAATATCATAGAATTCGGCTGACGTCATAACCAAAAAAAAAAGACGTCATGATGATGATGATGATGATGATGATGATGATGATGATGATGATGAAACCAATGTTCAGGACTTTCCAGACAAAAAAAAGGGGGGGATATGGGTTGAGGAAATTACAAACCCCTTGGAGAAGAGATTGATCCACCATAGCCATCAAATATGGCAAAGGGTCCTATCCTTTTTTTTTTATATGCGAGTATGCTTGTGTATTTGTTTGTATGTATGTTTCTTTGTGTTCCAGCGCTCCTAGCCATACTGTTTTGTCTACAGACTTGAGAATTGGCATCAATACTCTACTAGATCCCTTTTTAAAATATCTTTTTATATTTTGGGAAAAAAAAAACCTTTTTTGACCCTTTTTAGACCTTATTCATTCATCAATAACATCTAGATTCTTCTAAATTTTTTTGTTTTTTTTTTAACTCTGTTTTAGATGTTCTCCGGTGGAAAACACCAGTTATGCCATAAATAGAATTTATACCAGCCATACCTATTCTTCAATGGATTTTTTTCCAGTACGGGTATCATGTCTGTTCCGCTTCCCCCTCAGAGTGGTTTTATCACTAAATTTTGTGAGATCTGAATCTTTTCAGCAACAAATGACAGAAAAACAAAGGCTGATGAGTAAGTATATCAACATATGCTTCTATATCAACATATGCTGTAATAAAAGTTTTGTTCATTGACGACTAAATATTTTCTATTCGAACAAACATAGCCATCAAAGATTGCGAAGGGTTCTATCTTTTTCTTATATGGACATATGTTTGTTTGTTTTGTCTCCAGACTTGAAAGTTGGCATCAGTATTGCACTATGTCACTTCTATTTTTTTCATTGCTGGAAAAAGCGCTTTTGGGGGCATCATTTTCACGAGTTTATTGATAGCGTCTAGATTCTCCAGTTTTTTTTCCATTATTGACTACGATGTCGAATATATTTTAAAATTGGAAGTTTTTGTTTGTTTTTTTGAGAAAAATATTATATTCTGCAACCACATCTCAAAATTTCTTGGAAGAAAATCTTTGTTTAAATGACTAAAACCAATCAAAATATGTTTCAGCCATACTTTTAGGAGTATGTATTTGGTTGTTTTGATTTAGAAGAAAATAAGCCCTTAAACGTATCTCCACGCTTTTTGATGATTTTCGGACCCTACCCCCAGCTGGTTAATACCCCCCCCCCCGACATGGTTTGTACCGCACCGTCTTACCTTCCCAGCCATCTGCTGATAAAAGTCATGGTCATATGTGTATTATATGTCTATCTTTCTGGGGATGACCGGACTATTTCACTAGTTATCCTCTTGATTGAACACGGTCATACAATGTTACATGATGAATTGTATTAATTGCATCTAATTTAATGTTTGAAATTCAATATCAACAGAGATTTCCAGTTCTCTGATTGTCTGATACGTCCTATCTATTTCCTCTACTTCATGGGAGAACTCCAATTGCACAATTAAGAATGTTGCGTATGTGTTGACATCATAATTTTCTGCTTACTTGGACAGCGTCATAACATCGATCATTGAAACATCTTCTGTTAATTAGTTCATGTCCGTGAAAATGTACTGTTATCACATCTTGTATTGAGAAGTACATTTCGTCATCAAGAATCTGACGTACTTACCAGGCACAGCTTTTTTCAGCCCTTTAGCTCTTATCATAGTGTAGTATCTACACCATGGTGTTGTCCAAGGTGTAGAATCTGCGCTCAGATAACCATTGGGTCGGATGGGGTTGGCTAGGTGTGTCAGTCCAGGTGTGCCGGTGCAATATCATATTCGATGAGAGGTACTGGGGCTTGGCTTTGCTAAGCGCATTGAAGCCTATGGATTCGTCCTGGGACCTTAAATGCTTATTCGGCCAAGTCATGGGGGAACAGTTCGCCCTGCGATGGTGCTGTCCCATTGCACAGATAGGGATGGATCAGGCTTGTCCTGACGCCTTCACAACACTAGTTTCGGGGACTGGAGATATTTCTATGGGTGCTCCATCCCACATCAAATACAACCTTGTGTCACATCTTGCTCTCGTGAGAGCACAAGTAAATAGGACTCATCTGCCTCTTGTGCTTAGAGGGTGAATCGGTATTCAAAGCACATAACTTGGTTCTGCCGCTGGATTAGTTTCAGTATTACAATTTGGTTTATAACAAGTGTCTACATATTTTTGATTGAAAGTAAAGTAATCAAAGTTTCGTGACATCGATAACAAAGAGTCTAGACCCACCGTACACGTCCTGCATGGCGGTTGTTTTTAGTTCTATCAGGTCTAGCAACTTGTTAAAAACTGTTTTAAGTGAGAATAATGGCAGGCTGTCAAGGTCCAGTTTAGTTTTAACTGGCATGTTTAGTAATCGTGGCTTGTTTCTAACTTGAATATAGCGTTCAATACAATTCAGGAAAAGCTGATTGTAGACGTTATTTTGACTGAGGGGGAAAGTTCATTAATACTACATCGAGGTTATTGCTAACAAAGAACTTTTGGCGTGAAGCAGCATTTGTAATATGTAATCAAACCAGCAAGCGCTCCTTCTAACTGGATTACATAGAGCGATAATTAGATAATCTCATAATATTTAACGTACTTATTAATTTTTTAGTTTTTGTAAAAATAAGTATTTAGTAGTTTTGAAATATTTGCGCAGTAGGGGGTTTCACATCTTATTGATTCTTTAGAAGCAGAAGGGTGGGGAATAATTTCAGTGGTTTCTGTGCAAGTTTGATTTCGATTCTAATGTTTTTTTTGTTTTGATGCTGTTTTCTGTGTTAGTGCATGTATATTGGGGTCTGATTTTGGAATCATCATATGGGGTCCGTAGAGATATTAAATTGAAGGAGGTAATTGAGTTTTTCCTTGATAATTTTTTTTTTTTAGAGTTTCACCGGTTACTCCGGCACATTGTTCTACAGTGTTATCAAAAATTTTGTAAGGATTTCTGATCAAATTTTCTGTGACTGGCAATTCCTTCATTTTTATTATCCATCTCGATGTGTCTTGTGTAACTCAGTGAATTTATTGACGCGATTTTCTCTGAATGTGGAGCCTGCGCCAGCATGCAGTAATTTAAGCCCACATTTGACCATCAAAATTACAACGAAACGGTTATAGATAGATTGCCTATCCCAAAATAATTTAGAATACCGAGAATAGTGAGTTTCTGTTGATTAATGTTGGTTGAGTTGCGTTTTTAGATTTATCTCTTGTAAGCTGACGCATTTTTAGCAATACACATGCGAACATTCTTCATCCAAAAATATAAAGAAATATCAACAATTGTGAGTTTCAATTGATTAATACGGATTTCATTGTGTTTTGGATGTATGCACATTGCACATGTGCATTTTAGGCCATGAACTCAAAATCCTTGTTGATTAAAAAATGTCTTTGTACAATCCTATTGAGTAACTAAATTCTAAATTCGGTACACCGTGGTCAGAAATTATAGTCAGCAGCTTCCGGAAAAAATTGTCGGTCAATCTTTAGCCGTATTTTCAATGTGACTGACCACACCTGCTGAACATCTTTAACCGTATTTTTAATGTGACTGACCGCACCTGCTGAGCCTTGAAAATCAAAACTTTCAAAAATTAAAATTAAAAAATGCCATTGTGCATTAAGAGAGAGGGTGTACATTCCCAAAATGAAGTACTTGGCTCGGAAAGTGTAGCCGGAAATTTTAGCGTAAACGCCCGTATCTGTTAGGTGGCAGGGAAAATGTCCCTTGGCACAAAGTTATCTTTGACAATCGATTAGACTTTGGAAGTAGTCTCATAATTTTGCTCATCATGGCTCAGAGTCCCTACAAAATCGTATTTTTTAAGAAAAAAAAATGGCGAGCCTTTGCTTCTCTGTGCCGGCCAAAACAGGCTGGTTACGCCCACTTCGTGCGCTGCTAGCCTTTTTTTTTGATATTGACTAATCAGTACTTACTATGAACTATAATTATTTTTTATACCATGATTTTACTTCTTTTTACGCGTCAATATGGCGCCTTCTAGCTTATGTAGGAAATGCTCTCAAATAATCCTTTACCGAAAACCATTTTTAGTAATTCTACTGAACAGGCACGCAAAATACAGTGCGCCACAAAACTTTAAACTCCCTGAATTCTCCCCCCACCTAGCCAATTAATGCATAATTTGAATGTTTCAATAAATCATACGTGTATTTGGTCTTATCATGAGTTATACACATAGTTACCTTAACAAAATTGTTTTGAAAAAAGGGTTAAAATTAAGAGATATCAATCGGTTAATTGAAAAGTTCTGTAATACTTTAAACTCATAACTAATCTTTTTGTTTTATGGGAAGTTTTATTGAACTTTTAGTAGAAGAATGTTATCGTTAATACTTTGCTAAACCAACGTTATTGTTAATTATCTGAAAAACTGATTAGTCAGGTTTTGAACCAAACGATAAAGCAATTCACCCGACACTTCATCTCAAGCTGCTGCGATGGCAGGTTTGAGTTCCTTCACCGTGTGAAATTACCTCCCACCTTCGAAAATCTTCCTTGTCAACCATCTCCATACTTTTTTCAATGCTATTGTGATCGGCGCTGTTGGCTGACCAGACCAAAAGGTTTCTCCTGAAAAAATCTTTGGGTGACTCTTATAGCATGAATAGGAGCATTATCACGCTAAATATCTTCAGCTACTAAATTCGCCTTTCTTAGCAGAATCACGTATCCTGTGGCATTTAGACAAGATCTTTCTTGAAATCTCGAGTTCAGTTACAGCGAGACTTTATATTTATTACATATAATGATTGAAGAGATAACTGCTATTGGAAGTAACATAGGTTTTGACGAGGATACAGACGACTTTTTGATATGATAATGATGATGACAATGATGATGATGTGAGCATTGGTTGTTTAACATGTATGAGCGACAAGCATTTGAAGAAACACAAGAGAAAGAAGGTAAAGCATTCGAAATCACGGCTAAAGAAATCTGGATTCAAACTTATCGAAACCGTCGAGGATTTTTATTTGGAAAAAGCAATAGATAACTATATAAAAATTGCATAAGAGAAAAAGATTAAAATATGTCCCTATGAAATCAATGAAGAATACTGTATATATTTCGTCTACCTTTACAATCTTGGCATCATATTCAGCTAGAAGTTTTTTAAACTTAGTTTTATACGTCTTTATATCGAGCTGAAAGGAAGAGGATTCATTGCGATTATTCCCATTGGTTCTGTTTATCGCTTAAGGTGAATTCGTCACGCGTAAAATAACTGCCACGAATTAATCACATAAATCAGGGTTTGTCTGTATGAGAACTTTGCTCCAGCAGTCCAAGTACTGTATCAATTCTCTTCGACACATTATTGGTATTTACTATGGTTATCTTAGTATGTCACCAAGCCAATCGACTGAGAGTAGGAAAATTGCATTATGCCGATGACTAATTTACCTAAAAGAATCAGCATTCGAAATCATGACTTTTATCTGGGCTCGAACATCAACCTTTGACATGGGTGGGATAAATGATATCAGCCACGAGCCAGAGTACTGAATACGTATTTATGAAGAATAACCAAGTCTGGACCAAAGCCACAAATGTGACGCACCCAGTGAGGGTCGCACTCATTTCAATAATAATGACCCGCCGGACTCACTTGCTCATCATCTCTTTACTGATATTTTTTGTTCTTAGCCTGTTCTCTACCACTTGAGCCATACCCGCGAATGCAAATAGTTTCTGCAATCTAATATCAGTAATCTTTGAGTATAGCGAATACTGAAGGTATCAAAACTGGCTATTAGATGAAGAAATCTTTTGCTCTCTATTTTGGTTCGTATTTGTTCGACCTCTAAAGTAACCAATATAACCAGCACAGCACTCTACGTTTACAGCCTTTTTTCCAGTCCTAATATCATATCAATCTGTAACTATTTCTGTTTATACAGTGGCATTATAATAAAATACGATCGTCACAAAGTAAGTGCTGAAACTACATCTTCAAGTCTTCGCTGGATAAATTGGAATGTTTCTCCCTCTGTTTTCTCACAGCCTCTCCTTTATCCCTCTCTCCTTTCAATCTTTGGCTCGTAAACCGTTCTTGTCTTGCCGCGTGAAAAACGATTCCGGTGACAAATGTTCGATTGACTGGGTTTTCTGTTTTATTTGATCGCCCTTTGCTGCACAAAAAGGCCATTTCCACTTCTCTTCTTTCATTGGAAAGTTTGGATTATTGGGGAAAGGAGGCCATCTTCTGCCAAAAGAAGTGAAATCCGATTTGACATGCAAGATCAAGTCAATCGCTTCTGGTATAAGTGAACAGAGGGTAAGCAATTTACCGTATATAATGGGATATAACACCATTCCCCTTTATTTCAGCGTGGGCAAAAAAACGTACCAGCTGCAGATGCAAGAGGGTTCCAGGGGGCCCAGACCGCAGCCCCCGCCCCCTGCTCGGGCAGAGCCCAAGTAAAAATACTTTTCCAATATCTAGATAAAGAAATTTTATTTGATAACTTTTTTTTTAAATAATCCTGAAGAAATTTATAAATAGCCATAAAACAAAAGCTTATAATATCCATTGTCTAGTTAGACATGTGATTCCCAGCTGGGAGGATTTACCGAGTCAAAGAAAGGGATAAGGCTATTGGGTGAAAATGAAATAACTGTGCTAAGAAAGGTCTCAATTTTACCAACCAGTGTTGTCTATTGAAATAGAAATATAGATTGGTTTTATCAACTTCAATAATGATAGACCCTGCGACAATCCTAGATGAAAAAAAAATAGACTGACTCTGAAAATGTGAATGCAGACCCCATAGAATCGATTAGAAAATTTGACCAAAGAGTAGGTAGATAAATTGAGCCCTGATGATTTTGATTATGCATTTGTTCTTCGTCTGTGATGCATAGCTCTGGACCCATAAGACAACAAACATATCTTAATACTTACAGAATTTTAAAAAATAGGGTTGGGGAGCCTAGTAATCTTATTGACAAAAGTGAGAAGGGAGAGAGATCTAGAGAGAGGTCGCACGCGCGACACACATAGAGAATCAACGGGAGACGCATTCTGAGACGAGCTGACACGACGGAAGGAATGTTTGGGAGGACGTAAAGTGCGCCTCTTCCTCCCACCACCCCTCCCTGTTCTCCCATCGTCACTTCTCTTCATATATCTGCATGTATATTCCGTTGATTCTCTCTTGGAGTTGCACATGAGCCTCTCTCTCTCTCTCTCTCTCTCTCTCTCTCTCTTTGACGCTTTCCGCTAGTAGCCATATTAGATTTCGTGCACAGGCCACCACAGATCGACATCAACTTGCTAGCGTTGATTTTTGAAAATGGTATGGTCATACCTAACGTCATAGCAAGCTGAAAGTCTTTGCACCAAGTGTACGATTCTTATAAATTCCCTCTTCGCTACAAGGAAATTTAGTCATGAGTGAATAAGATTTTGTAAAAAAGTCTTGAGGGGGAATAACTCAATTTGGGAAACACTGGTGTAATAGATTGATAGTTTAACTATTGTATTGAGTGTTGATGTTTAAAATAAAGCAAAGGCTAGATTCCTAGAATTGAATTTCATGGCAGACCTATTTTGTCTGTTTGCCGAGCCAACTTGACATTTGCATTTCTATGTCCTCACTCTATAACAGGCTATTAATGGATGGCATTGTTAATGCAAAAATATGTTGCTTGTTGTTATCGGAATGGAAGTATTTTAGACATACTGTTTTCCGACCACAATCCGAAAGTAGAGCATTCCTATGGATAACTTTGGTAAGTTAAAATGGCGTAAAGCGAAGTGGCAATTACCATTCATAATTGCCATTCATTAGGGAGAAGTTTCTTAGCATTCCCAGATCAACGTGATGGTGATGGTAATGATGATGATGATATGTTGGGCTGAGTTGTCAGAAGTCGGGTGGTGGGAGGTGCAGGAAACTGGGGGGAAAGAGGGTGGAGAAGGTGTGCATTGACTATATAACGACTCGCTGCTAAAATAAATGCTGACGGCCTTTTTGCTTTTTGCTTTTCGCTTTTTTTCTTGAGAGCGAAAAGTGGCGTAAAGCGAATTTTCGAAAGGCAGCGGATAAGTACCTGTAAACCCATCTCTCTTTCATTTTCTCTCACTCTCTCTCTCTCTCTCTCTCTCTCTCTCTCTACTTCCTCTTTTGTCTCCTTTTTCGGTCCCTCTCTCTCTCTCTCTGAAAGAATAATTTACGTACTTTTAAAATCTACAATCCCATTAGAAGTAAGGGTGCCTGTTTGGAAATGATACATTTGCGACTGTGATTTAAGAAGACAGAAAGCTCTGACGTTAAACATTTCATTCTCTTCCCCCACCTCCCCCTCTTTTTCTCTCGCTTTTCGCCTTCTCATCTCTCTATCTCTCTCTCTCTCACACACACACACACACACAAACACACACACACACACATACATACATACATACACTCCCTCTTTCTTTAGTCTCCATTTCCCTTCATCTCTCTTGCAAAAGCTTTCTGCCGAATCGGATAACGGTTTATTTACGGATTCGCCTTTCGCCATTAGCTTGGTTCTTCTTCCGTCTTTCAGTTTCCGCCTGATCGTTCAAGGGAAGTAACCCTAGGCAATTTTTACGTTCGCAATCTTTGGTTTTACCTCAAGTCGTATCGATCAAACTTTCCGAAAAATAAAATCGCCAAGCGAAATAAAAATTCAACACAACTGCAGATTTTTTTTCTTTCAAAATCTACGGTCCCTTTAGAAGTGGGAGTGTCTTTTTGGAAGTAATGCATTTGCGACTATGATTTAAAAGCAGATCAGAAGATAGAAATCTTCGAGGCCAAAGATTTAATTCATTAATAATTGTTGAATAACATAGTTTGCAAAAACATGGCACCCTGCCGTGGAGTAATGGTCAACAAGTTAGTCATGCAAAGTTCGAGCCTGACGCTTTGTGCTGAATTAATCAAAGGAAAGTAAGCTTGTAGCATATTTGTTGTCTATAACACGCACCCTTTTCCCACTTATTTTTTCAAACGTAAAAATTGGGTTCGCACGCCTGTACCAAAGTTCGATTTCAATGGGTGCCCCTCACATGAGGACTTATACCAGACTAGGATAACTTTAGTAAATATTCATTTAGACTTTGCCTGGTGGCTAACATAATTGCTCATTAATTTTCCAATGGTGCCAGTCGTCAGTGTTCGAGCCCTGGTAAAAGTCAGAATTTCGAATGCTGATTTTCTAGGGAGGGAATCTCTGCACCTTTGAAGGGAGGTATAGGGGATAGAAATCTATGAGAAAAAATTATGGAGAGAAAGAAAAGAAAATCTTGGCAGAAAAGAAAGTATATATATAGTTAAAAAAAAGCCCAAGAAGGGAGAGCAAATAAACTGTTTGTTTTCCATCATGTTCCTGGTTAAACTCAGAAATATTTCAATCTCTGATGCCCAGTAAGTCAGTACTGCGCTTAGGCTAG
Organism: Thysanoteuthis rhombus; assembly: GCA_963457665.1. Taxonomy (NCBI): domain Eukaryota; kingdom Metazoa; phylum Mollusca; class Cephalopoda; order Oegopsida; family Thysanoteuthidae; genus Thysanoteuthis; species Thysanoteuthis major. Next base: position 16,751,241 of record OY735209.1, read on the forward strand.
CTATGGCCTCAACCGTTCCTGCTATGAATACCACTTATCACATTACTACCTTCTTGGGCACGTTTCTATGAATGAATTAGACTTAGAAGGGACAAACACTGTACGAAAATTCACCTATAGCTGAAGAAGAAGATAGGTTCATGCCTTTCCCAAAAGGAATTAGTTTGTAACGAACTCAAACTGTCCTAGTTAGAGTTTGAACTCGCCTCGCCAAGTCCATTCTCCGATCTGTTATCCATTCGGCTCCAGTACCTCCTCCTCCTCCTGATGCCCTGCAGCTTTAAAAAAATGAATAAATACAAACAATTTTTTGTTAATCTCAAGCCAAGGCGGTCATTCTGTCGTCACGCAAAAAATCGTTCAATTGATTTGTTCACTAGATTGATTATCAATCAACGGGTCATCAGAACGGCGTTTCCCCCCAAAGAATTATTCTTTTGAATTCAGAGCATCGAAATGCGTGTAACGTCTTTTCAACTTGTTATCTTCATTCAACAGACGAACCGCAAACACGGCTGCAGACATTCTTTTAATTCAATTTGTTTGCTGATACACGCCATGAATCATCGAAATTTCCAGGCCTTGTAAGCGTCCCTCTGTTCTCTTGCTCAACTGAAACTGTTGAAATGATTCGTACCTTTGGCTCAGTGATTAGAATAGCAGACAGCCGGCTTAAAACTACCGAGGCAAAACTGAACGAGCGAGATAACGTCTTTTTTTTTAACATATTTTTTATACTTTCAATCAATACTACTACCCTCCCCTCGGGCAATTTATCAGTTTTTAAAAACTTCATGTTGAAGATTTCAGAGTGGGGGTTCTATTTACGGTGTAACTAGAATGCTAAACTGAACCTCACTTTTCGCCATTCGTACGGAAGTATGGCTTATATGTATTATCTACTCCTTGGGAATAGTCTTTTTTCGAGCGTCATTTTACAAAAGATATTTGTTATCTTTAGGGATTAATTTTTGAAACGTCGTTTTAATTTATTTTTCACTTAATCTTGCTTATTCGAACGACGTTTTAAAATGTTCGCAAATCATTGTTTGGGCTTTCATTAAGAATTTAGCAACAGAAGGAATATTTAGGAGCTAAACTTCCGTACTAATGGTGGAAAATAAGGATCCAATTAAGTAATCTAATCAATAGAACCCCTATCTCTAATCACATTTAATCTAACATTACTAAAGATAAATGATTGATAGATAGATAGATAGATAGATAGATAGATAGATAGATAGATAGAAATAAGTTCATTCATTCCACTCCTGGGTGGAATTTCGGAGGTCGGGATTGGAACTACGAATTAATAGATTCAAACTTTGAATATCGGACTTTTAGCAATGCTTATATAGTTTATTTACTTTTCCTTTGAAGCAAATAATTCAAGTAAAGAATATTTCCTATAATAGAAAAAAATTAAAGATTTTCATTATTATATGGATATCATTCGGAATTTTTGAGTCAGACAATCTTGGAAGGGGGGTGACATTTTAAAATATAGCGAAAACGGTAAAAAGGAGGGATGAAGCGTCCTGTCTCTTGAGAGACAACTCCCAACAGAGTATGGAGACCTGTGACTAAGTCCTGGTTTCTGTTGCATGTATCAGCTTAGGAATCCTTTGAGTCTGGTCGAGAACAAAACTTTATGTTGATAAGTTTTCATGACCATGCCTTGGCAAGACGCAAATCCACTGAATGGATACCTCCACCCTGATCATACAGCTTGGAGTGTACCCAATTAGCTGTTGTTTGCAAAAGGAAATTTGTTCTAATGAAGAATTTTCAACACTTTAGTTCATACCAGGAATAGGACTTGAGGCCTTACGCTGTGAAAAGGGTGTGCGGAGAAAAATGCTTGTCAGGCAGAGTTGGCAGTGAATGTATTATTATCTTTTAGGCATAATTTTTAAAAAGTCGTTAAACTTAATTTTTTTCGGTTAATCTTGCGTATTTGAACTACGTTTTAGAAAAGGCAGAACAGAAGGTGGAAAAGAGTGCATGGGCAAAATGCACATGAGGCAAGAAGGGCGATAAAAAGAGTGCATGAGTGAAAATCTGTGTGAGGCAAAGTTGGCGGTGAAAAAAATGCACCGGCAAAAATACATGCCATGCAAAGCAAGCGATGAAAGTTAATCCTGGGCAAAGATACATGTGAAGCAGATCAGACAACGGAAAGCATTCATTGACAAAAATGAGTGTGAGGCAGAGCAGGCGATGGAAATGGTGCTGGGGCAAAAATGCACGTGAGGCAGATCGGGCGGTGAAAATGAGTTTGAGGCAGGGCAGGTGATGAAAAGGATGCATGGTAAGGATGCGCGTTAAGCATAGAACGCAATGAAAATTGAGCCTTAGCATGGATACATATGAAGCAGATCAGGCAACAGAAAAAGAATTCATTGGCAAAAATGAATGTGAGGCAGAACAGGCGATAAAAAAGATGCTTGAGCAAAAATGCATGTTAGGCAGAATGGGCGATGAAAATTGCACCTGGCAAAAATGCATGTGAAGCAAAACAGGCGATGAAAATCATGCATTTGCAAAGCAAAGCAAAGCAGGCGGTGAAAAACACGTGGGGGCGATGTATGTTAAATGGATTTGGCAGCAAGAAGAATGCATTGGCGAAAAGGTGTGGGGGCAAGAATGCACGTAGAGCAGAGTGAGCAGCAAAAACCATGGATTGACAAAAAAGAATGTGATGCAGACCAGGCGATGAAAGGGACATGTGGGCAAAAATGTTCTTGATACAGAGTGGGCAGCAAAAAGCACGCATTAGCAAAAAAGAGATTGAAGTCGAGCAGGCAACGAAGAAGGTGTGGTCAAAAATGTATGCGAAATATATTGGGCAGCAAAGAGCATGCATTGACAAAAAGGTGGATGACGCTGATCAGGCGATGAAAAGGATGTATTGGACATAATGCATATGCATCAGATAAGGCAGCAAAGACCGTGCATCGGCAAAAAGGAGTGTGATGCAGAGCAGGCGATGAAAAGGATGTGGGGGATGCATGTGAAGCATATTTGGCAGCAAAAAGCATACATTGGCAAATAAGAGGGTGACAGATTGGGCAGCGAAAAGAGAGCATTGGCAAAAGGGAGTGTGACATGAAGCAGGCAATGGATTGGTGGGCGAAAATATATGTGGAACAGATTTGGCAGCAATTAGCATGCATTTGCAAGAGGGATTATGACGCAGAACAGGCGATGAAAACGATATGTGGACAAAAATATACGTGATACAGAGTGGGCAGCGAAAAGCGTGCATGAACAAAAAGCATGTATTGACAGAAAGGAGTGTGATGCAGAGCAGGCAATGAAAAGGGTGTGTGGGCAAAAATGTATGTGGGACTGAGTGGGCAGCTAAAACTATACATTGGCAAAAAATAATGTGACGCAGAGCAGGCGATGAAAAACATATATGGGAGAAAATGCACGTGAAACAGGCATAGAACAGGTGATGGAAGGGATGTGTGGGCAAAAATGTATGTGAAACATATCGGGCAGCAAAAGGCATGCGTTAACAAAAAGGAATCTGACGCAGAACAGCCGATGAAAATGATGTGTGGGCAGAAATGCACTTGAAAGGGATTGGGAAGCAAGAGGTATACATTGGGAATAGGGAGTGTGATGCATAGCAGGCAATGAAAAAGCATGTGAGGGGGATGTATGTGAAGCAGATTTGGCAGCGAAAAACAAAAAGGGGTGTGACACAGAGCAGGCGATGAAAAAGGTGTCTGAGCGAAAATGTATTTAAATCTATTGAGCATCAAAACAATACATTAGCTAAAGGGAATGTGATGCAGATCGGGTGATGAAAATGTTGTCCTGGCAATGAAGAGGATGTGTGGGCGAAAATATATGCGGAACAGATAAAGCAGCCGAAACCATGCATTGGCAAAAAAAGGATGTGATGCAGAGCAGGCGATGAAAAAGATATCCAGGCAAAAATATATATCGAACAGATTGGGCAGAAAAAACCATGCATGAGCAAAAAAAAAAATGTGACACACACTAAGCAGTAAGAATGTTGTCCTGGGAATGAAAAAGATGTGTTGGCAAAAATGTATGTGGAACAGATCGAGCAGTTAAAACCATGTATTTGCAAAAATGACTGTGACATAAAGCAGGTGATGAAAAAGATATCTGAGCAAAAATGTATGTAGTACAGATTGCGTAGCAAAAACCATGCATTAGCGAAAAGGAAAGTGAAACCCGCCAAGAAGGGAAAACATTGTTCTGGCTATGAATAGGATACGTTGGCGAAAATGTATGTGGAACAGATTGGACAGTTAAAACCATGCATTGATAAAAATGAGAGTGATACAGAGCAGGCAATGAAAAGGACATGTGGGGAAAAATGTATGTGGAACAGATTGGGCAGCTAAATCCATGCATTGGCAGAAAAGAATGTGACGCAACCGAAGCAATGACAATGATGTCCTGGCATTGAAAATGATGTCTGCCTAAAACTGCATGTGGAACGGATTGGGCAGCTGGAAAGATCTCCTGGTGATGAAAAAGATGTCATGGCGATGAAAAACGTGTACGTTCTACGGATCGTGGCAACGGAAAACATGTTTCGGCAAAAACGAGTATTACACAGAGCAGGCGATGAAAATGATATCCTGGCAATGAAAAGAATTTACGTGGAACAGATGGTGGAGACAGAAACCATGCATTGGCAATACAGTATTACACAGACAAAAGCAATGAAAATAGTGTCTTGGCGATGAAAAAGATGTGTTGGCAAAAGTGTACGTGGAACAGATTGTTCAAGCAGAAACCATGCATTGGCAGATCGTGGCAACAGAAACAATGCAACGGCAAAAACAAGTATGACAGAGAGCAGGCAATGAAAATGATGTCCTACTGATGAAGAAGATGTAAGTGGAACAGATTGTGGCAACAGAAACCATGCATCGTCAGAAAAGAGTCTTACACAGAGCAGGATATGAAAATGATTTCCTGGCGATAGAAAATATGTATTTGGAACGGATCGTGGCAACAGAAACCATGCATCAGCAGAAAGGAGTATTGCATAGACCAGGAAATGAAAATTATGTCCTGGCGATGAAAAGATGTATTTGGAACAAATTGTGACAACAAAAACTAAGCATCGGCAGAAATGAGTATTACACAGAGCAGTCAATGAAAATGTCCTGGCAATATAAAAAAATGTGTGTGGAACAGACCATGGCGACAGAAACCATGCATTGGCAGAAACTAATATGACACAGAGAAGGCAATAAAAATGATGTCCTGGCGATGAAAATGATGTACGTAGAACAGATCATGGCAACAGAAACCTTCCATCGGCAGAGACGATTATGATACTGAGCAGGATGTAAGAATGGTGTCCTGGTAATGGAAAAGATGTCCTGGCAATGAAAAAGATGTACATGGAATAGATCGTGGCAACAGAAACCATGCATCGGCAGAAACGAGTATGACACAGAGCAGGCAATGGGAATGATGTCCTGGCGATGAAAAAGATGCGTTGGCAAAAATGTTCGTGGAACAGATCGTAGCAACTGAACCCATGCATCAGCAGAAATGATTAATACACAGGGGTAGCAATGGAAATGATGTCTTGGCAATGAAAAAGATACGTTGAACAAATTCTGGCAACAGAAACCATGCAAAGGCAGATACGACTATGAAACAGAGCAGGCAATGAAAATGATGTCCTGGCGATGAAAAAGATGTCTTAAAGATGAAAAAGGTATAAGTTGAACAAATCGTGGCAACAGAAACCATGCATCGGCAGAAGCAAGTATGATACAGAGCAGGCAATGACAAAAATGTCCTGGCAATGAAAAAGATGTCCTAGCGATGAAAAAGATGTACATGAAAAAGATTGTGGTAATATAAACCATGCATCGGCAGAACCGAGTATTCCACAGAGCATGCAATAAAAATGAAGTCCTGGTGATGAAAAAGTTGTCCTGGCGATGAAAAAAATGTACATGGAACAGATCGTGGCAACAGAAACCATGCATCGGCAGAAACGAGTATGACACAGAGCAGGCAATAAGAAAGACGTCCTGGCAAAGAAAAAGATGTCCTGGCGATGAAAAAGATTTACGTGGAACAGATTGTGGCAACAGAAACCATGCATCCCGAGAAACGGGTATGACACAGAGCAGGCAATGAAAATGATGTCCTGGCGATGAAAAAGATGTGTTTGCAATCAACCGATGTCATGGCGATGAAAAAGATGTACGTGGAACAGATCGTGGAAGCAGAAACCATGCATCGTTAGAAACGAGTATTACACAGAGCAGGCAATGAAAATGATGCCCATGCTATGAAAAAAAATGTTTCCAGAAATGTATATGGAACAGATCGTGGCAACAGAAACCATGCATCGAAACAAACGATTATAACACAGTGCAAGCAATGAAGATGATGTCCTGGCGATGAAAAAATTGTATGTGGAACAGATTTTGGCAACGGAAACCAAACATCGGCAGAAACAAGTATGACACAGAGCAGGCAATGAAAAAGATTTTTTGGTGATGACAAAGTTGTCCTGGAAATGAAAAAAAAATTTACGTGGGACAGATTGTGGCAACACGAACCATGCATTGTCTTATACGAGTACGACACAGAGCAGGCAATGGAAAAGATGTCCTGACGATGAAAAAGATGTGCATGGAACAGTTTGTGGTAACAGCAACCTTGCATCGGCAGAAACGAGTATGACACAGAGCAGGCAATCAAAATGATTTCCTGGCAATGAAAAATATGTCCTGACGATGAAAAAGATGTATGTGGAACAGATTGTGGCAACAGAAACCATGCATCGGCAGAAACGTGTATTACACTGAGCAAACAATGAAAATCATGTTCTGGCGATGGAAAAGATGTGTGAGCAAAAATGGAAACGGAGCAGATTTTAACTACAGGAACCAAGCATCGGCAGAAACAAGTATGACACAGAGCAGGCAATGAGAATGATTTCATGGCAATGAAAAACATGTACGTGGAACGGATTGTGGCAACAAAAACCCTGCATCGGCAGAAGCGAGTATTACACAGGGCAGGAAAATAAAATTATGTCTTGGCAATAAGAACGATGTGTTGGCGAATATGTATTCTAAACAGATCATGGCAACAGAAAGCATGCATTGGCAGAAACGAAAATTACACAGAGCAGACAATTAAAATGATTTCCTGGCGATGAAAAAGATGTCCTGGCGATGAAAATGATTTACGTAGAACGGATTGTGGCAATAGAAACCATGCATCGGCAGAAACGAGAATTACACAGAGTAGGCAATGAATATGATGCCCTGGCCATGAAAAAGATGTGTTAGCAAAAATGTGTATGGAACAAATCGTGGCAACAGAAACCATACATCGACAAAAATGAGTATGACACAGTGCGGGCAATGAAAATGATGTCCTGGTGATTGAAAGATGTATTAGGAACGGATCGTTGCAGCAGAAACCATGCATCAGCAGAAATAAGTATTACACAGAGCAAGCAATGAAAAGGATATCCTGGTGATGAAAAAGATGTACGAGGAACAGATTGTGACAACAGAAACAATGCATCGGCAGATACAAGAATGACACAGGGCAGGTAATGAAAAAGATGTCCTGGTAATGGAAAAGATGTACATAGAACACATCGTGGCAACAGAAACTATGCATCAGCAGATACAAGTATGATACAGAGTACAAATTGATGTCCCCATGATATAAGAGACGTGTTGGCAAAAATGTATGTGGAAAAGATCTTGACAAAAGAAACTATGAATTGGCAGACATGAGTATTACACAGGGCAAACAATGAAAACGATGTCCTGGCAATGAAAAAATGTCTTGGCGATGAAAAAGATGTACGGAAAAAAAAGATCGTGGCAACAGGAACCATGCATTGGCAGATACGAGTATGACACAGAGCAGGCAATGAGAAAGAGGTCCTGGCAATGGAGAAGATGTACGTAGAACAGATCGTGGCAACAGGAACCATGCATCGGCAGGAACAATCAGGACACAGAACAGACGATGAAAAAGATGTCCTAGTGATGAAAAAGATATCCTGGCGATGAAAAGATGTCCTTGCAATGAAAAAGATGTAGATCGAACCGATAAGGACAACAGAAACCAAGCATCAGCAGAAGCGAGTATGACACAGACCAGGCAGTGAAAATGATATCCTGGCGATGAAAAAGATGTACGTGGAACAGATTGTGGCTACAGGAACCATGCATCGGCAGAAACGAGTACGACACAGAGCAGGCAATGAAAAAGATGTCCAGGCGATGAAAAAGATATCCTGGCAATGAAAATGATGTCATAGCGATGAAAAAGATGTGTTGGCAAAAATGTATGTTGAACAGATCTTGGCAACAGAAACAATGAATCGGCAAAAACGATTATTGCACAGAGCAGGCAATGAAAATGATGTGTTGGTGATAAAAAAGTTGTCCTTGCGATGAAAAAGATGTACGTGGAACAGATCTTGGCAACAGAAACCATGCATCGGCAGAAACTAGTATGACACAGAGCAGTTAATGAAAAAGATGTCCAGGTGATGAAAAAGATATCCTTGCGATTAAAAAGATTAACGTAGAACAGATCGTGGCAACAGAAACCATGCATCGGCAGAAACGAGTGTTAAACAGAGCAGGCAATGAAAATGATGTCCTGGCAATAAAAAAAATGTGTTGGCAAAAATGTATGTGGAACAGGTCTTGGCAACAGAAACCCTGAATCGGCTAAAACGAGTATCACACAGAGCAGGCAATGAAATTGCTGTCCTTGCGATGAAAAAGATATAATTGGAATGGATCGTGGCAACAGAAACCATGTATCAGCAGAAATGAATAGGACACAGACCAGGCAATGAAAATGATGTCCTGGCAATGAAAAAGGTGTACCTGGAACAGATCGTGGTAATAGAAACCATGCATCGGCAAAAACAAGTAGGACACAGAGCAGGCGATGAAAAAGATGTCCTGGTGATAAAAATGATTTACGTAGAACACATTGTGGCAACAGAAACCATGCATCGGCAGAGATGAGTATAACACAGAGCAGGCAATGAAAATGATGTCCTGGCAATGAAAAAGATGTACGTGGAACAGATCGTGGTAACAGAAATCATGCATCTGCAGAAGCGAGTATGACACAGAGCAGGCAATGAAAAAAATGTCCCTGCGATGAAAATGATGTCCTGACTATGAAAAAGATTTACGTGGAACAGATTGTGGCAACAGAAACTGTGTATCGGTAGGAATGAATATTACACAGAGCAAGCAATGAAAATGATGTCCTGGCGATGAAAAAGATGTACGTTCAACAGATTGTGGCAACAAAAACTATGCATCGGCAGAAACGAGTATTACACAGGGCAAGTAAATAAGATGATGTCTTGGCTAAGAAAAAGATGTACGTGGAACAGATCGTGGCAACAGAAACTATGCATCGGCAGAAACGAGTATTACACAGAGCAGGCGTTGAAAATGGTTTCGTGTTAGCGAAAATGTGGAACAGATTGGGTAGCTAAAAACATGCATTGGCAAAAAAGGGTGAGATGCAGAACAAATGATGAAAAGGATATGTGAACAAAAACATACGTGTGCAACGAAAAGCATGCATTGGCAAAAGGGTGTATGACACAGAGCAGGCGATGGGAACGATGTGTGTGCAAGAATCTATGTCAAAGAAATTTCACAACGAAAAGCATTTATTGACAGAAAGGAGTGTGACGGATTGGGCAACAAAAATCATGCATTGGTGAAGATGATTGTTAAGCAGAACAGGCGATTAAAATGATGTGTTTGCAAAAATGAGTTGGACTTGGAGCGGGCGATGAAAAGGATGCAAGAGGCAGAACCAGCAATCTGAACGATGTGTGTGCGAAAATGCATAATAGGCAAAGTGGGTGATGAGGATGATGCTTTGGCAAAAATGAAGCAGATTGGGTGATAAGAAGGCAGGACAGGTGATGAAAATGGTGTTTGATCAAAAATGCTTGAGATGCATAGCGAATTGTGCCCAGTTGAAAAATACATGTGTGGCTAAGCAGGTGGTTAAAAGAATGCGTGTTTAGAAATTTGGCAGTTGCTGAGCATGCGTGTGTAAAAATGCCTGTGTGGTATGACAGGTGGTGAAACAGGTACATCGGGAAAAATGCCTTTGAGGTAGAGCAGGCTGTGAAAAGGATGTATGTATATGAATGCATGTTAGGCTGAGCAGCTGATCAAAATGTTGCTCAGGCAAAAATACGTATGAGAAAGAGTGGGCACTGAAAAAGATGCGTGTGCAAAAATGCATGTGAAACGTTCTGAGCGATGAGAAGGATGTGTGAGTAAAAACGCGTTTTAGGAGAGAGGATGATGAAATTTGTGCGTGAGAAGGGTAAAAATGCGTGTGAGGCAGACTAGGTGTTTAAGAGGAGATATGGGCAAGAATCCGTTTTAGGTAAAGCGGGTAGTGAAGAGGGTCCGTGTACAAAAATGCGTGTGAGGCACAGCAGGTGGTGATAAGTGTGATTGGGCCAGAAATGTGTGTGAGGCACATCATGTAGTTGAGACACTGTATGCGCAAAAATCTGTGTTAGGAGAGTGTGTGGTGAAATTTGTGCGTTTGCCAAAAATGTGCGTTAGGAAGAGCGGGTGGTGAAAATGAGGTGCAGACAAAAATGCACGTGAGATAGTGCAGGCGGTGAAAACGGTGCGTAGGCAAAAATGTGTGTGAGGCAGAGTGGGTGGGAAGAATAGTGCTTGGGCAAAAATGCGTGTGAGGCAGAGCAGACAGTGAAAATAGCGCTTGGGCAAAGATGCGTGTGAGGCAGAGCAGACGGTGAAAAGAGTGTTTGGGTAGAATTGGTTACCAACCGCTGAATTGAGATCTGTCACAAGTTGAAAATTGCTATGAATAGTTATGAACAAAATGATGTTTCATGAAGGGTCTACATCTGGTTCCGGATTAAAGCATAGGCTTTAGGAGCTGTGGCCCAGGGACCCTGGTCAGTTGCGAATAAGTTGAAAGTCGTTTTAGTTTATTGTGAAAGCTAAATCGATGTATAAGTACTCTAAAGTATCAACATAAAAAGTTCAATTAATATACTGTGTGTATGTGTGTGTGTGGTAAACATTGTAATGTAGGCACAAGCATGAGTCATAACAATCTTCTGATATCTACAATCTTGGCGTAAACAATGGATCAACTTCTTTATTATCTAAGGTTGAAATAGCACAACAGTTCATTTTTTAATTATTACTTATACGACTGGGGAGAGGAGTCTCTCCCAAATAAAACATTTGAAGCAGGGGTTGGCAACAATCGGTCCGCGGCCAACAAGTGGGCCATTTCATGTGCACGTTGTATGGTTCTCAATTTGTGGATCTGTCTATTGGTTAGGTTTCATGTTTCAGCTCCCTAAGTGACCATTGGGAGGATGCGTAGATAATTGTAAATAATTTATGCAGAACTTTATATTACTTTTTACTTGCAGAGTAAATATTTGAAATTTATAAGCCCCACGGGCAAATTCGTACATGTAAGATATGATATCATGTACACTTGGGTCATGGGTAAAAAAAATTTTTAAATAAAAAAATTAGGCCTTTACAAAAATAAATTACTGATCTCTGATCTAAAGAATTTTCAGATCGATAATGGTACAAAATCAAACAGATTCGTTACCTTGGCAACCGAAAAACGATGTTCTAAAGAACTTCTGATTTACTTATGTTTTGTAGAAAATTGTTTCCAAGAAATTTGATTGTTGTTAGCCGTGTGAAAATGTATGTAATTCTTAAACTTTTTTCTTCTTTTGAAAATATTACTAATGGTCTCTCAGTACCAGTAGCTCAAGGGCTTGAAAATCTTAATCCAGCACTGTAAACAGCCCAGGGGGTGACACTGCCTTGCTATCGAGTATATATCCTTGTAATTCGTATTCTTATATACTATTAGCTCGATTTACAGTGTTTCATATTGAGCACCGGGATCAAATATCATCAACAACAGATAAAATATGTTTTCTATTTGTATTCTCACATATTGAAAGAACAATATAGCTCCACTGTTTTACAACTGAAATCGTGTTGAGCACTCTAGTTGATTCAATATGAAAATATTCAAATGAAAATGGTCTTTTTGTTTCCATAATTACAAATGCGAAACATATTGCTGGTTGCTGATAGGTGCATCAGGCACAGAATGCTGACATTCATTTGGTGTATATCCAGGTAATTCTCTTATATATTATATATATATATGGGGCGGATGAGGACTCTTCTACAACAAAGACTGTGTTCGGTGGACAAAATGGGACTTGAAGACTATGCACAACAAATAATAACGTTGGTTTGTGCTGGCCCGATGAGCATTGAGATCTAGTCCATGGAGTCGCAGCTCCTCCACCATCACTACGTTAGCCTCTACCATTTGTCTCATGGTTCAAAGCTATTTATCCTATGAGCGGGACTATTTAACCTATAACTGTATTGTGAGTAATGAATTCGTGTTTTTCCTAAGGGCATTAGGACGACATGAATACAAACTATATCAACCAGAATTTGAACACTGACAGGTTATTCTATTCTCTGTACTGTAAACCGTATCCAACACTATATATTAGACTCTTAGAGGTACCGGCCTATTTCTTATATCGTAATTATAATTATATGATGTTTGTCAAACTACTTAATTAGTGTTTATTTTTCAACCCAAGAACAATCCTCAACAAATTAGGTGTGTAAATACCACATTTTCCTACCGCAATTTAAACTCACGACCAACTGATTGCCAGGAGGCAGTCATACTGACTCAACTAAATTGACAAATGCAGCATAGAGAAATACATGAGCTTATTCTATTCCAATATATACATTTATATGAAATATAATTTTTATTCATTGTGTACACAATGCAAAAGTTGCAGTAATCATCTCGAGTCGGAATAGAAGTTGAAGAAGAGTCTGGCCCTATAGCATCCAGGCTTGTTTCATTTTTCTTTTCCCTTGAATTCATGCACGAAACAGCAGCAATAACCAAACTAATACTGATGTTAGGAGGTGTGGGATAGCTGAGTGGTTTACTGTACGGAGAATAGATTCCACGAGCCGATTTCAAATTCTAGCTGAGGCAGTTTGTGTTTACTTTGCACTCTTGGGAAAGGTTCACGGTCTATTTTACGTATCGCCAACCGGGGCCAAGACAGAGAAATTCGTGACGTGTGGAAACTGGGCAATGACCGGTGAAACTACAGGCAGCGTAAGGGCACGAACTAACTAGCTAATGCCAATGTTGGAACTGATAGTCTGCATGTCTACTGTAAAACAATCCTCCGAGTCTCCTTTACTAGTTTTCACGACTCTCGACTGAAAAGAGAAACTACCATTGTATCGATTCTTACTGCATATTTTTTTTCTACAAGGTCAATTTCTCACACTCGGTCAAGGTCGCAGAGTCACATGACAGGCCGGCCAGAGATGCGTTTGCGTATCAGAAGGTTTGATTACGCAAGCCCACGGGTCAGCCATTCGATCCTGGTGGCGCCGTGAATGTTTGTCCGCAGATGATCACCCGGGGGACCTGGTCAACGATCGATATTCTGGAACATGATTCTCATCAAGCTGACTCGTGACATACGGGAGAGGGAGGAGGGTGCGTTCGTTAAAGATTTGTCCTGACCCATTTCCAGCGGATGGAGAGACGCGAAAAACCTACATATAGATTAATCCATCTTCACATAGCTCCTACCCAGCGTTACACACTTCTTCCGTTGTTTGATGCAACTGTGGAGACCTCTCTTGTAGAACTCCGAAAGTTTGGGACTGCAGCCAGGACAGCACCTCATAAATCAGTGTGTCGTCATCCTGGAAGTGCCTGCCTTTCAAACATAAGATGAAGAGTAAGATGTAAAAATTGGATAGTGTCAGGCCAGGAGAAAAGAGGAGATGGAGACGAATTTCGGAGCCACGGGATTTTAATGTGATATGGGAGTTATGTGCTGATACATTGTCTTGCAGAACCCGGATGCCTTTACTGAGCATACCGAGTCTGTGGGTTTTGATCGCTTCCCGTAACTTTAACGGCAATGAGGCATGATAGGTCCTTTTTATTGTAGTACTTTTGACAAAGAATTCAACAAGCATCATACCATTCGGTTCCTGAAGACAATGAGCATCACTTTGCCCAACTGAGTGTTGGACACGTGCCTTTGGGGATGTTGGGAAATCGCCGTGTTCCTATTGTTTGGACTGTTCTTAAGTTGCTGGGTCAAAGTGATGAACTTACGTTTAATCCTGTCTAATTCATCATCAGTCTTTTAACGTCCGTCGTTGAACATAGACCTTCCCCAGGATTCGCTACACTTCTTTATCATGGGCGTCACGAAGCAAGTACTTTCTGAATTTGTCTAGCTCGTCCCTCCATCTAATATTCTGCCAGCCTCGGTTGCGTATGTGATCTCAGGGGATCTATGTCGTGAGTCGTCATGTCCATCGGTTGTCTACTATTCTTGCAACATGTCCAGCCCAGTGCCATTTGAGATTTTTAATGGATTCTAGGATATCCCTGACTCATGTCGTTTCCCGGATGTACTATGCTGTCTTGTGGTCTCTCCATGTGGGGTCCAGCATAATTCTTTCATGTGCCTATCTAATTAGTCGGGATAAAATATTTTCTTGATTTTCCTGACACATAGCAGGGGCAATTGACTTCGGCTTCCTTCTGGAAAGGCGTGAGCGAATGTGGACCCCAGCTCGCTGACACTCTCCGCATATGCAGATGTTGACGGATGTTTTTTGTGCTTTTTCTTTTCCACAGACTCCTCAGTAATCTTGTCTCTGTCCGCTAGTTCTCCCAAAATGACCGTCTCTACTTATCGGATGGTGTCACCATCAATGGCTGAGATCGACCGGAAATAGGGACCGTTTCCACTGAAGTTCGAACATATTTGAAACACCGATACCCGTACTTGATAACACAGCAGAATAGGGGTTCCTGATCTATATACTGTTGACATCTCCTCTACAAATTGTTTGTGGCATATTGCCTTCCAAAAACGGGAACCTGATTACAGCTCTGTACTCCACTGGATCCATGGTCACGCCTTATTTACTGTACATTCATTTACATTTATCAGAACAAGCCTCCGAATGAAAATATATCCCATGAATGGATGCTTGTTTCTACATGCGCAATTTCATCTCCCTACGCTTTTTGGAAGTGGGACAGGAAATATCTTAGATGGACCCTTCTCGTAACTTGCCCGATATATGAATTTAGTTTTTGGCACATCGACACCAGTAGGAGTCATTAATCGTTACGCTTATTTGCTTGTGCATTGTCTACTTTTTTCTGTATAGATATTTGTCTGCTTCATCCGATTTTAGAAACTGAATAACACATTTGAAGAGCCGAGAGGCAAACCTTTCTTCCAGGCCATTGACAATCTACGTACATAAAACGGAAGGTGTATCCGTAAATATATATATATATATATATATATATATATATATATATATATATATATACCAGCAGAGTACCCGTAAAAAAGACGGCATTATTTATGTATATTACACATTAAAATATGGATATATATGGATACACATTGTGTTTTACACATGTGGATTTTTCGTGCGTGTAACACTTTATATGGATGCTCAGATACTACACTCTGATCCCGTATTTACTCGCTCCCCAACAAGGACAAGACGTGACGGTCGTTCTTCATGTGGAGCCCCGGTAACGGAAAAGCTAAAAAAAAAAAAGTGATCCAGTACCTGTAACTAGAGTTGCGGAGGCGTCAGGGCAAACCTGGCCAATCCCTTTTAGTGCGATGGGACCGTGCTGCTGCAGGATGCACTGCTTCCCCGAGACTGGCCTCAAAAAATAACTCTGCCCAAAGGACGTGTCCTAGGCCTCTTGCAGTTAGCAATACCGAACCTCAGTAAGCCATTATCGGCCATGTCATTGCACCGGTGCAAAGCTACCAGGGTGTATACTGCGAGCAGATAGTACTCTCTGATTCTAGGCAAGTATGTCAAGGAGTGACACTTTGATCCTAGACAGAAAGCACATATACTCTGATTCGAGACAGACGTGCTGATCGATACCCAAATAATCTACACATTATACTATGCTAGTATTTCAATAAAGTACCCACCCGATAACATTGTTCTATGATTGGCTTAGTCAAAAGAATGGGTTCAGGTCGGTCCCGAATAATGCAAAATCGAAAATATCATCATTATAATCATCAGTCTTTTAACGTCCCTCGTTGGACATAGACCTTCCCCAGGATTCGTCACAATTCTCTATCATGGGCGTCGGCCTCGGTTTCTTATATGATCTCTGGGGATCCATGTTGTGAGACGTGATGTCCATCCGTTGTCTTTCATTCTTGCAACATGGACTGCCCATTGCCATTTGAGTTTTTTATGCTTAATCAGAATTTTGTTAATGGATGTTTTGTTTTGCCAAACCCTTCAAGTCGTGCACAGAATGACAAGCGAATCAGGATTATAAACAATAAACTAGTGAACTCATTAAGTGGTAGCCACAAAAATCATCATCAGTCTTTTAACGTCCGTCGTTGGACTGACTTTCCTCAGGATCCGCTACTCTTCTCTATCGTGGGCGTCGCGGAGCCAGTATTTTCTAAATTTGTCCAGTTCATTTCTCCATCTTGTATTCTGTCGGCCTCAGTTTTGCATGCGATCTCTGGGGATCCATGTTGTGAGTTGTGATGTCGATCAGTTGTCTGCCATTCTTGCAACGTGGCCTACCCATTGCCATTCAAGTTCTGATAGATTCTATGATGTCTCTGAATCCCATTTTCTTTCTGATATGCTGTGCTATCTTGTGATCTCTCCATGTGAGGGTGAGCATGATTCTCTCATGTGTGCGTTGCATGCTTCTCAGTTTGCGAGTCTATCTCTAATTTAGGTTCAATGTTTCAGCTCCATAAGTAACTTTCGGGAGGATACATTGGTTGTATACTCTTCTTTTTAAGATTATTGAGATCGTCCTGTTTTTGAAGGTTGAGCTTGCTCTGCCGAAGGTTTGCCACCCTAGGGTGATTATCCGCTTGATTTCTTCTTCTCTTGTGGGTTTCATAGAGATTCGCTGTCCTAAGTAGATGTAGTGATCTACTTTTCTCCAGTTTTGCATCTTCGATTTTGACAGTTATGTCCTTATTCTCAATACCTAAAATCCACGGCTATTAACCTAGGTGATAATTGATCGTCGTTTTTTCTTTTGCAAAGTGCAATCGTTGGCATCAGGTATGGCTAGGGGATCTACCCTTATATATGTCTTTGTGTTCCAGTACTCCTGGCCATACCGTTTTGTCTGCAGACTTGAAAATCAGTATCAAAACTCCACTACACCCCTTCTGAGAGCATTTTTGATTTGGGGGGGGGGAGCTTTGACCTTTTTTGCTGCCTTATTTTGCTGGATTTATTGATAAGATTCCTAAGAATCTAGACGTTTCTTGACTATTTTAGATGTTTCCCAGTGGAAAACGCCAGTGATGTCATAAAAAGAATTTATTCTAACCATATTTATTATTCGTTGAAATTTTTCTTTACATAACTTCAAATTTTGACGCTACGGTTGATCAACTATCGACTGCGAGGACGAGTTTTGTTTGGTCTCTCAGTTGAAATACGCTTTTGTCCACACTTCGACATGGTGAAGAGACAAATTTCACAATTTTCCAGTTTCTTCTTAATGTTGAACACATTTTTTCCTAGATAATCCCTTTTTTTCTTTCTTGCAGTGCCATCCCAACACAAGGATATATCATTCAGAAACTCCCATTTGAACCTTTTTCCTTGAACTCAAATATTCTCCAGATCCTATGATGGCAATATCAGACAAGCACGCATGGAAATCACAACTACGGGAGTCACATGTTTGATTTGAGACTTATTACCAAAAATAAAGTTGGAGGGACACACGGTAGGAAACAGTACGTCTCAAGAGGGCAAGCTAGTTCACCTTAGATCAGCTGTAAACCTCAGGTAGGGTGAGGCCAAGTTTGCTTGAGATCAACCTGAGGGTCAACAATGGTTCAAATTATGCTTGTACAGGATACAAGGATGAATGCAGAATCCGAAATCCATAAAAACATACAATACTGTTTAGTTGAAATAAGGTTTGAAAAAGAAAAGAATCAATTTTGAAAGAAGTGCACAATAATTTAGACAATACTGTACTTCATTTGAACAGAAAGGAAAGAAAAAATTCCAAATGGCTACACGTTCTAATTGATATTACAGCTCACTCCAATTAGGAAATTCGGCTTATTTATATCCCGTTGTGAATGCCTCAGGATGAGGGTGGACAGCCACTGATAAATGTCTATTTGCTAAGGATGAGTTAAGGTTATAGTTCTTATTTCATATCGCCTACATAGATATATGTATGTATATGGCAAATAAGTTTTTTAAAAACTTCCAAAAACAAAATATAATGGTGTGGGAGTCTTCGTTCACACACACCGACATGATAACGATCCGGATTTCGTTTAAGGCTATATTACTGTGACACAATAAAACAGTACATCATAGACAGAGTTGTGCTAATAGCTAACTCCACCGTTAAACTGCGCTAACAATTTCCAGTTCAATTAGCGACCTTATAAAGATACTGTGGAGCCTGCATTCGTGCACAACACTATAATAATGATCGGATTTCTGTGTGGGTTTCTTACCGTAACACAGCAAAAATGGTAGATAGTAGCGATAGTTTTTAACGCTACCGTTAAAATGCCTTAGCTTGAAGAAAGAAGCACTATCCAGTTGAATTTGCAACTCAATCATACTGTGGGGTCTGCGTTCGCGCGTACCCCAATAAGTCATCCGATTCGTGTAGGATTTTTTTTTTTAAACTGAGAAAATCATAACATTAGAAGGTGGAAAAGGGGGAGTAAAGATTACAAATTCCTCATACCTCTACTTCGCAATACTCTTCTAAGAATAATTATTTAGATTTTTCCCACTTAAGAGGTATTATTATTCTATGCAAAATGTATTAATCTTACAATCCCTTTTCCATCAGAAACATTTCCCCACTTAATTATGTGACACCGTAAATAGTTTTGATTTTACAAGAAAGAAAAGTCCCTAATTAACGGTCGATAGGAACGGGGTTAATCTTGTAAGTTTAATGAATTTGCCTTGGAGACTTTTCACAAGTAACTTATTCTTTACAATACAGAATATACAGGTGATCAGGTAAAACCTGAGGGATATCTTCATTTGCAAAAGTAAAAAGTTTCCATGACTTGGAGAGAAAACAGAATCTGACAAAAAATATTGAAGCGAGAAAAAAAAAAAAATTCGGACGTTGGAAAAGTGTTCGTAAATGTATGAATGGTCAGTATATTCGAGAATTAGCTGAACCCTTTCATGTTCCTGTTGTGCAACAACAAATCATATTGTAGCTTGGGGGGTGTATTTGTTTTTTTGCAACAACTGAAATTAATTAGTGTACGGATGGTATCTCACTTATCTAACCAGCAGTTACCTCATTGATGGAGTTCTGAAACCGGTTGACCAGTGGCTTCGGCTCAGTTCGGTCACTTGTGAGTTGACCTTTAGATTACACCGAACTAATTTTTTTTTTTCTTCATTTTGTTTAATTACCAGAAGCTTAAGAATTGGAGTCATTTTCTAATAAGAGAATATATAGGCTCAGGTTCAGTTAGGGCCCCCCCCCCCAGTATTTCAGCAGTCTTTGCTTAGCTGGAGCATCTATTTGTTGAGACATTTGGGACACTTGCAGTCAGTATTGATCATGTTGCTTTAGGATTCCGAAAAATATCTATTACATTGCAGATTTGAATTTTTTTTTCTTTTTAATTCTCAAAATTTATTTTTCGTATCGATATGAACCTGGTGTCAACAAGCAAGCCAGGAGCTTTCGTGGAATCGCGTTAGACACCAAGTTCTCATGATCAGGTGATGACAGATGAAAATCTACACTATTGTAGGATTTGAGAAGTAATTTTCTATAAATTGGGTCCCTCTGTGGGAAGTGTCTAACACACGCATGATTGGTTGGCTATGTGACGTAAGCAGCGTGATCCAATCTCTTTGGTGATAAGAGAGAAAGGAGCCAATAAGATTAAGTAGCAAGACAGAGGCTGAACACAGGTGTGATTTGCCAAATTTAGAATAGCATGTGAAGTCATTGATGAGAACCTCAGAGGGTTCCTAGATCAACTAACAACTCTCAAAAGATACCCTGAAATTTTGAGCTCCCAGTAGAACATTCCAGAAGAGACATGCAGACCGGTCGCTTGCCCATAGGCAGCCCACCAACTCTTTGAGACGAAGTACCAATACTTCCATACAGGTGTTTTCCATCATTTTGAGAACACTAATGATTTTGTGACCAGGTAAACTCAACGACGTTTCGACCAAATCCAATAAAAGATTCCTTTAAATAAAAAATTAAAAAAATAAAAAAAAATTCATAACGTGGGAGACGAGATAGAGGACTAGCTATGATTACAAAAAATATTTTTCTAGTTTATATGTTCAAAAATCATGTAACGTTTTTCTCGTAACAACATCAACACAAGTAATGTATTAATCTGTCCCATATTCGTTAAATCTATTTACTTATGTATTTCGTCAAATCATTCCCGCGTTCATTCTTAAACTCGTACACCCTGCTTAAGAATGTTCCTTACCACAACTACTACTACATGGGAAGGGGAACCAAAAATATGCTTTGAGGTTTCTTGCACATTTTCGTTGGTTGATAGAAAGCTGCTGCTTGAGGAATTGTTGACGTACAAGTAAAACTAACAACATTTAAAATTAACTTGACTATGGACCAAACACTAGCCCAATATAAAAGTAAAATGTTGAAGTGAAAGTTGAAATATTTTTGTGTATTCCCAACTCTGGATGAACCACTTGATATTGCTCCAACATGACAGTGGAACTCTATAGACTAAAAAAAAAAAAAAAAAAAAAAAAAAAAAAAAAATAGTATAATATATATATATATATATATATATATATATATATATATATATATATATATAATAAAACTCATGAATTTAGTTTTTTTTCTTCAATTATTCAAAGTTCAAATGGGGAAGGTAGCAACTGATCATTAGTTATTTCCCTTGATACTATCATTTTTTATAGAGTAAAAGGAGCTCTGTTCTCTTTGACAGACTTGAAAACCCATTGACCTATGTTCCATCTCAAATGCAATGATTTTTCTTCCTGAAATCACAAAGCAAAATCTTTCCACTTTGAAAACATGAGCTGAGAATTGCAAATTTTCAGGATGAAGAATTTGCATCAAAGGGGGAGAGACTTATCTTTAAAGGTTTTTTTTTTTCATTTCATTTCAGTCCTGTGTGAAATAGCAATACCATTGACTTTGCAGTTTTAGATTTTTTCTTTTCAATTCGACATTCTGATAACGGTTCAACAGATTTATGCAAGACTTCTCTATATAAAGTTGCATTTGTTATTTATGACAGTCTCAACATTCTTAGATATGTCCACACATTTTTCACTCAGTTCCATTTATGAAAAGAACAGAAATAGGAAGAGAATGTGCAAGGTCATTGAAAGAAAATCTATTTCTGATCAATAGATGATGTATAAAGTTCGGGGGTTTTTTGTGACTGGTATATTCCCCCCATGATCAATTACCCTATAGTGAATTCCCCCCCCCCCATGCAAATTTCACCATTGGTAAGTTTCATCACATTAAATTCAATCAAAATATTCACTCATCACCATTTATACTTTGTATTTGGAATCAAAGGAGATTTCATATTCAATTTTTTTTTTTTTCATAAAATAATTTTTTTTAGATATATGGGAACCAATACTATGAAGATTATAATACATTTCTTTAATTATTTACACGATGCATAAACAGTGTTGAATGAAAAGCATTCCCTTCAACTCAATGAAGGGTTACAAGAATTTCACCACAGTTAATGTATTGATGTAGGTGATCCAGAAATACATACAACAAAATAATGTGAAAAATGCTAAGCCTATGAAGCAAAGCCATTACAAGTCCACTGCTGGGCAAAGTCCTTATGTAATGGAATTGACTATGGATTAATTTATGATTGGGAAATTTACCTAGAACCTATTTCTTTTAGCGCCCAAGTATCATTTGTTGTTAATAGCTGAAGCAGTTTTCAAAAGTGGCTAAAATCGGCTAAGCCTTTCAAATTCCAACTGACTTATCAGTGATTATAGGAAATCACTCTTGTATTATTAAGTTAGCTTAAAATCTTGCATCAGTCTCAAAACTGTTATGGCTTAAATACCAGCATTGAATAGTCTGTCTTTTTCATTAGCACCAGCAGACAGTTCAACTTATGGTAAATACACCAGGCACAGAATTGAATGGTATCAACAGTAGTTTCTGTCCTTGCAGGTCTGTGGCTAACTTAATTCCATCTGTGAGTCTGGGATTTTATCCTGCAATAGATAACTATTATACTTGCCACCTTCAGCAGTTGATGGATACGATGAACATTCCCTAAATGAAACTTTAGATTTGTCCAGACATTGGTCTAACGATCTGTCCCAGTTATGCTAAACAGAAATAGGAAGGTAGATATGATGCCAATGAAACAACATCTACTCCAATCATTTTTTTTTTTTATCAGTTGCTAATATCAAAGAATGAAGATCCACATGTGATTTTTTCTTATTAATCAAAGCCTGAAATGGCCATTTACAAATTATAGAAAATAATGCTCGAGTATTTCCATATTGCAATTTTTAAAGTACTAGAATCAATGGACTTGGCCATTTGCTCTTCCTGCTATAGCTTATATTACCACCATAGATGGTGGACACATTCAACTCTTGGTGCTTGATCATTTGAAAAAAAATAAAATAAATAAGTAAAATAAAAAATAAAATGAAATAAATTTAAATGTTTTCCACTTTCCTTATACCCTTTTAAAAAATTCAGACATCAAGACATAATGGGTTAGTCTTGGAAGGGTTAGCTCAGAGAAATCACAAGTTGTAAGCAACAATTCTAATTGAGGAACAAAATAACAAGAACAATTGTATTATTTTTATTAACAATGAAAGCAACCCATGAAGAGGCACCAATAGGTGTGCTAAAAAGTAATCAAGTATAGCAGTTGACCTCTTTCTTTGGGGGACTTTTTTTTTTTCCTTTAAGTACTATTGTCTAATATTCCTACACCACAAGAGAAAAAAAAAAAAAATTCAGCAGGTCCCTCCCCCCCCCCACTTTTTTTTTTTTTTTTTTTTATTTTTCCGTTTTAAAAATTGTTTCAATAAAATAAGTTCTCGGTTGAAATTCTACCAGCAAAATATCCCGAAGGTTCACCTTGAAAATTATCAATTATCCTTATTGCAAAAATTATCGATTGAAAATTGTTGTTTCACAATGAACAAGAAGTGGTTTGGCAAATATCATACACGTCTCAATACCAAAGTACGTCAATCCTCTCACATCTCCAGACAAAACTCTGCATTCCAACATGCCCCAAGGAAGCATACAGGATAAGGAGGTGGGGTCCTAGTGATATGTAACAACTTGGCACACTGGATTGAACAACAGGCCACATGGCAGGCAACCAAGGAGTTCTCTCACAAATCCACCATGTTTACTAACGAATACAATAAATAAGACATACTTGTTACATTATTCAGACAGTAAAATCACTCAATAAGGAGTGTTATTACTATATAGATGGGTGGTTCTCAAAAAGAAAACTAAAAAATGAAATGAGTTAGACGAAAACATTTCGATAGTGAATGAATGAATGAAACTTGTATCAGCATATCAACAAAACTTATTCACCACTATTCCGACACTTTATATGGCATTTAAAAAAAAAAAAAAAATACCAAAGTGGCAACTCATAACCCGTACTGGACACGTTCAAGGTTCGGAATACATGTTTGCATACCTGGAAAATTTTCCATGGCACACTTTTGAAGATAAATTGCAGGACAGTTTGAGAATCACGAATATAAACATTTTTTTTTTTTTTTCAATTTTTCCGACTACTTTATACCATCATCTCAATTCTATTAGATCTCAATCGCAATGTTTTACTATGAACAGATTACACTCCAGCAGTGAGCAGACAGCATTGATCAGGAATCAAAAGAGCAAGCCTCAGGTGAGATACAAACCTACATTCCCTAACCAAAGGGGGGGGTGCCATTTGGCCAGCACGCTCTATCAATTAAGCAACCAGGACATCAATTGGGAGCAGAAGCTTGAATAACACCCTTAAACCCATCATTCTGATCGTTTGTCAACATTCTGGCAGTTACAGAGTCTAATACATTTGGGTTTTTTTTTTTTTTCATTTTCATTAATTGAAGTATTATAAAGCACTTTAAATTTTATGACTGCTTTTCACTCAATTTTATCAATTTAGATGAAGGTAAAAAGTTAAATACAATAGTGGTCAAAAAGCAGAAAGTGAAGAGGGGAAAAAAAAAAAAAAAGCATCTGAATTTGGCCCCAAGATCCACACACAGTAACACTTTTCAATGAGCACACGGACAATACATTGATCCTAAACGGAAGTTCCAGAGGAAATACTTTGATTCTAGGCACAGATATTACACCGATTCTACATAGAGCCCAAAGATTGGCACTTCTGCCTAGGTTCAGTGTCTATCCATACATAATTAATCCTGTATTTTTACATGTGAGAGAGGGGGAGAGAGAAAAGACAGTGGATTTTGGTACGAATTTGTTTCTCAATTCTCTCAGTTCGTATATTAAACTCTCGCCAGAGGCTTGAAACACAGACATTCAAACCAAAAAAGTTACATTGAAACAACAATTGTAAAAGCTTACCATAATTTCAATCCTAATAGAAGTCCAAAACTTAAACCATAAACCCATGAAAATATGAGTACAACAAGTGTTAGAAATCAATGGAAATTTGATATAGGTTATGCTCAAAATAGAATATATATCTCCCCCCCCCATAAACACTGGTGCAGGCATATACACGTTTGTAGGAAATTCAGGATACTCCATATTTTAGAGAAAAATGATTAAAAGGTAAATAATTCAACAAAACTGAGATTATATATATATATATATATATATATATATATATATATATATATATATATATATATATAAATACACCAACAGTATATTAATATCTCTTTACTAAAGCCAAATATTACTCCTAAGGGGGAAAAAAATTTGATGTTCTAATTGTAAATTCATCATAAATAACCAAGTCAGGAAATTTTGTTAGTAAAATTTCTGAGAACCAGTTGAACACAACATTGGCTACAACATCAAGCAAAGTTCCCCCCATTTATCCAAGGTTTAAGAACAATGCCATCATAAGTGCACACACACGTGCAAGTATCCAACGAAGTGTAAAAGTTTTTAAGTTAATAGCGCTGCTGTCCACACCTCAAGTACAAAACGGACCAGTTGACCATCACATCCTCAAACTCCCGCAATGAACAGGTTAGGGTTACCGGATCTAGCAAAGAAGGGGAGATAATCCAGACTTCAAAGGGACTTACCCAACACAGGGATTGGAATAGGGTCAAAATTAGAAATCAAAATGAATCTGGAGGCAAGTATTGAACTGCTGCCTCCAGGTTTGCTAGATTTCCAAGTTTCTGCTATCAAGCTCAGATTATCACCCTCATCTCTCCAAATCTAGCAATCCTACCCACAATGCACTAGTAGACACCAGGAGCCTCACTCTAATGTGAGGAGGCACAGTTTCACAAGTGCAGAGATATTCAATAGGAGTTTATTAACCAGAATGAATGAAATCACTGGCATGTGGTGGTTATTGGTGTTTGGTAGCTTAGTGGTCAATTAATTGCACCGAGGTGTGTTTATGGACAGCAGCAAATTAACCTCAGCATCCAGCTGCAGCAATACTCAATCCACTTGCCTTTGTCGTCTGGAGGGTAGTAAATATCTGGAAAAAGAAAAATACAAGATTAGCACATAAAATAATCTCCATACTGAGAGTATGATGGTTAGCATGTCTGCCTCATCCACAGCAGGTCCTAGGTTCGATTCTCAGAATGAGCAGAGAGTGTGAAAATTCTTTAGCTGCTGACTACATACAGAAATTAGTCCTAATCGAGTACACTCTAAGCTCTGTGATTAGGGTAGAGGTATCCCTTTCTAGGGACTTGCATTCTACCAAAGGGGTGGTCATGAAAACTTGTAAGCATAAAGTCCTGGTCTCGACCAGACTTGAGACTTGCAAGGATTAGTCAGCTGATGCATGCAACAGAAAACAAGACTTCGTCACTGGCTGTCATACTCCTTGGGGGGGTGGGGTCTCTTAAGAAATTTGGAGATCTAAATATAAAGAGTAGGAACTGTTACCAAGATAACTGGCAAAGACAGGTTTTTGTTTGAATATCTAAAAGACCAATGAACCATAATGACAACAATGCCAGTATCTGATTTTTGATAAGTTCAATATTTAAAATATATTGCCCATGTAACAATACAACCTATTTTTTCCCTTTTGAAACAATTGCTATTTGTCAATATAAAAAAAAAAATATTTTTTAAAAAGTAAATAAATCTAGAAATTTGGGCTAAAGATCTAGACAATGTTAGCTT
The DNA here is from genome assembly GCA_963457665.1 of Thysanoteuthis rhombus. NCBI lineage: Eukaryota > Metazoa > Mollusca > Cephalopoda > Oegopsida > Thysanoteuthidae > Thysanoteuthis > Thysanoteuthis major. Next base: position 16,777,848 of record OY735209.1, read on the forward strand.
TATCTACAATGTAGATAAAGAAAGAAAATGAGAAATAAAAAGGGGTTCATGTTTTTGATATGCTAACATAATCAGCATAAACACTAAAAAAAAGATACGAAGTATCTAAATGAAATATGATGTTGCCAAAATGGTTAAGTGTTTAATTATATATTTTGGCAAAGACAACACACACACAAAAACAAACACACACGTCATCCTGGATACCAGACACAAAAACAGTAACCTTAAAGTTCTGCGCAAAATACCATATCCCATCCCGACCACACCCTATAACAATTTGTTGAGCTTTCAGTATAAACATTTGGCAAGGAAACTATAGCTGGTAATGATGGGCAGTCTACCAGAGACAGTAACCAAGCGTTATACTACTACGCTACAGACGGCATTTAGTGTATTGTATGCCTCATCAATAACATACAGACAATTCAAACGATTTACAGTTAATACATCAAAGTATTATTGTATTAATGGTAATACATTCAAGGTATTCATTTTATTGTATTGGTATAGGTTATTTGGTACTCACTGACTTAAACTTTACCACCAATGGTTTGGCTTATTTTATACCACCAATCTGAGCTAAAATCATGAAAATCAACCTGAAATTGGGGCCTTGTCTTATCTGAGGGTTGCCTTATCTATATACAGTAACTAGATCATCATCCATAGAGGTAAAGCTAGCTGGACCCATGGAAATTTTACAGCTGTTGACAAACATCAGCAGAGCATTACTCTCACATATTTATTTCTGAAATTAAAGCATATAATTTTCTTGAAGTAATCTCTTACCTTTGGAATGTACCTATATTAACTATAACATGCAAAGGCAAATCAAAATCCTTAATATCAACACTATAAATAGAGCTATTAATATATGAAGATAAGAATTGAAAAGATAGATACCCGGTGTTATGTTAACACAAATAGAGTTAATATATAAAAAGAATTACAAGGATATATATATATATATATCTCATCAGCGATTGGCAATATGTTCATTCCTGTAATTATGAAAACAAAACACTCATTTACATTTGAAATGGGCTTTTTGTTTTCAGAATTACAGGATTAAACATATTGCTGGTGGCTGATGGGAGAGGTAGCCATGGAATGTCAACATTCAACAGGTATATATCCTTGAAATTCTCATTTTTATATATTAATAGCTATTCATTGTGTTAGGCATTAAACACTGATTTGCCTTTGATACAGTTAATAAAAAAGGTCCATTCCATAAGGCAAATTACTTCACTAAAGTGGGGGACGAGACCTTACAGCCCATCAAATATAGATGTTATCCAATCAGGTCAACAGCCAAATTCAATAATTGCTCAAGGCCAAGTCTTCTCAAATCACCCTACCAGAATAGCAAGGCCTGGGGGGGGGGGGAAATCTTACAAGTGATCACGGACCAAAGCAGTGATTAAGAGTCGCAAAGGAATTATATGAACTAGCTGAATAGCTGTCCTACAGTTGGATTATTCAGCTATTTTTCAATAAAATTAAATTTTTTTTCTTCATTTTATTATTTCTATCAACATTAAATTCAATTTTTTGGCAACACGAAAATAAATATTTCAAGAATATAAAAGTACAGTTATTCATTAGTAAGACCCAATGTTGACTTGATAATTTTAAAATATTTTTTCCAAATTTCCACAAAAAAGGCTTTCAACCAAATGTCAGTTCGTGTAAAAGTATTCATCAGCAAAACATCAAGACATTGTTTCACTGCATATTTGCAGTTTTAGTTACATATACTAAAAATAGCACCATTATAGTAAGGAAAGTAAAAAAAAATAAAATAAAAGAAAAATAAAAGAAAATTAAAAAAAAAAAATAAAAAAAAAAGTAAGGATATTCCAATAAATCATTTTGTAAACAAGAGGCAAAATATCTAAGGGTATTTTTCACAGGGAAAGCCACAGGTTTGCTATGTGGGATGTTAATTCAGCTGACAACCTCTGTGTGTGTGTAAGTCACCTGAGGTTTTTGTTTTGTTTTTGTAAAGAGAAAAGAAAAAACCGCACATTGATAGCAGTATTTCGTAACAGCTGTTGAATTTTCCAGCTTCTGATATTGTACTTCAATTCACTTGAAATTGTTGGTTTTGTTTTCCTGACAACAGTTAATTGCATCATTAAGCTAGCTCCACTTTAATTGGGGTAGGATTAAACTAATGAAAAATTGGTAGTTAAATTTGGTATGACCGATATTAGGATTATTTTTAGATATATAAATATATTACCTGATGTGACCTTTTCACTTGTTCTATGCATTTGCTACTATTGCCAAGAAGAAATCTTTTTTATAAGAAATGATTATTGCAATCATTACCTGAAAGGGTAATTATTCAAGATGGGGGAGAAGGGGGAAAAAAAAAAAAAAAAAAAAAAAAAAAAAAGCTATTGTAACAGAAAATTTAGCTGGTTCTTCTATGGCAGTTAATTCTATTTTCTAAAATAGATAGGTAACTATTCAAATATATATATATACATATATATATATATATATATGTACACACACACGGGTTTTGAAGGTATTACTTGAAATAAACCTTAAGATGCACTCTACATATTTCACTGAACATAGTCAGCCATCAGATATTAAGCTCAGAACAAAAGACCAATGTGGTATCTGTGTAGATGTTACTAAATCAAAGAATCTATGTGTTATTCACACATACATTGTATCTGTTTCAATAACATGAAATAAACATGTTTGGGATGAAAAGATCTTAGATAAGGTCTTTCACAGTGTTCATACTTGCAGTTTACATCAAGTTGCAAACAGCAAATGTGTGATCATCAAAAGATGGGAAAGAGCTTTGTACCAACTTGGGTGTCTTAAGGTAAGAATCTTAGGTTGGCCAGCTTTTGGTCTTCCTTGAAAAACAAGAAGGTCCCATAAGTCCTAAAAAGAAGGATGGACAACCAATGCATCCTCCCGATAATCATCTATGGAGCTGAAGAATGAAACCTAACCAGAAGGCTGGCCCTCAAACCAAGAACCACACACAAGAGAGAATCATGCTCAACATCATATGTAGAGATCACAAGACAGCACAGTATATTGAGGGAAGAAGAAAAAAAAAGTCAGAGATATAGAATCAATTAAAAAACTCAAATGGCAATGGGCTGGTCATGTAGCTAGAATGTCAGACAACCGCTGGACATCTCAGCTCAGTGTAGATCCCCAGATATAATAAGCAAAGTTGTGGACCACAAAACAAGAGGGTGTGACAAACTGGACAAGTTCAGAAAGTATTGGTTCCATGACTCCCATGATAGAGGTCTGGTGAATCTTGGGATGGTCTATATCCAACAATGGACACTAAAAAGGATGATTATGATTGTACCATGGCACACATTTAGTACTTTCAAAATTTTCCTCAGTCACTCCAACCTCTGCTCCTGTTTTGGTAGCACTAGTAGCAGCATAAGCAGTTGGTACAAACTAAAATGAATGGCATTAACTGCGACATCGCACACTCGACTTGTTACTTTGCTTCATTGTATACGCCAGGATTTTAAGTTTCAATGATAAAATAGGCTGATTGTGCAGATGGCTGACCATGGGGATTTGTCAATGGGGAGGGGTAAAACAATTAACCCTCTCCTGGTAAGACCTATAACAATGGAATATATTGGGGGGGGGGGGATGTCAGTAAGGACACTGTTTTGCTACCAATTTGAAATTGTAGATCAAATGACAAAATATGAATTCTCAATGTATCTAAACCCCCAAAATACAAACTGTTTTGGGGGTTTTTTGTTTATACCATGTGTATTTTCAGTCCTGAAAAGGTTAATCTATCAAGCTTCACAAAATGGAGTTTTAAAAAAAAAAATAAAGCTTGAAGCTTAACATTTCTTTTAAATGAAGAGTAATCAATTCATAGATAATCACCTCAGAGCAAGTTGGATGGATTCCAATGGTGTTATCAAAATCTGCCTTTGTAGCACCAAGTCGAATTGCTACAGCATAACCTTGAGTTACTTCCCCTGCATTAGGACCCGCATAATGAAATCCAATTACTTTTTCCTACAAACAGAAATAAATAAAAATCATTAATACGTAAAGAAAATACTGTGACGTGCTCCACGTGTGAAATAGTTGCATACGTACCAGTTGGTGTTCAAGCCCAGATAAAAGCCAAGATTCTGAATTCCACCACCACCACCCACCCACCGCGGATAGTTAGCTCTAACCTTAGATTCTATTATTAAAGTAGTCAATCCCCCGTAGAAAAAATTTGGATATATTTGAATTTCTATGAGAATCTTTAGAGGAAATACAGAAATCGTTTCTGATGAGAGAAATTTTAAACAACAAAATTGTTACCTTTACGTGGAAGAGTTCATTGTTATGGATAGAAGAAAAGTCACAGTTCATTATCTAAGTAGATGAATTATCAATTTTGACTAATATTTTTCATCTTGATTTAAATCACTTTTCATCACAACTGCTTAGACAGCCATTCTACAGACACTAGTGAGTGTCATGGATAAACCTTCAGTGAGATTCAAACATGCATTTTATTTTTTACTCTCCTTGAGAGGCCCACCTCAACACAACAGCTGCTCTACCACTTGAGCTACTAAAGCCAACAATTGCCAAAGATCAAATCTAACCATAGAGACCTGGTTACAAATCAAGCTAATTTCAGTTTAGCTTACAGCATTACTCAAGATTGCACAATTAGTTTTCATATACTTACATTCTGGGACTTCAAGCATATTAGCTTCACATAACATTCTGTTGCACGACGTTGAGCAACTGTAAACTCCAAGGGAACATAGTTGGTGTGATATACCTAAGGATATAAGAATTTTAAAAAATAAATATATAAAAATAAATAGATAAATAAAAATGCAAGTTTATTAGTTAACCTTTTTGCTAAATGCCAGGAAGTCTATAAAATCATTTTAATAATCAAGAGAAATTATGAAAATAAATAGTCTAGCAATCACAAGAGAAAAGATATCAATATAATAATCAGGAAAGTTTGTTCATTTGTCTGTCGTGGAACGTCACTATTTCTCAACAAATCTTTAGCAATTTTGGCACAAAGGTCAAGATGTACCCTAGAATAATGGATGAAATAAGAAAACCCTAGCTCCCTCTGGGGGTAATATCTGGTGTAACTCTTTCTATTTTCCTAATGAATATATTAAGCCCTGGAAGGTTAGAATCAAGGGAGATAATCCTACTGTTTCCAGATGTTTTGGAGGTTCCCTATCTAAATTTGGTTGTTTTAGGTTACGTCTAGATATCAGAAATCACTATTTAGATTTTTATTCAAGTTTTTTTGACTCAATGCAAACCAAATAAATTAAGCATCGAACCAAGAAATAAATTTGACTTAATCTTAATGATCTTCAGTTGACTTGGTGAAACCATTGTAGAAACTCGATTACAGGAGTATCGAAAGCAAAAGGAATTTTTTCACCAAAAACTTCAAAGAAAACGATTTTCCAGAAAATTACTGTTTTGCACATGAATTCCCCATCCCACAAACTTCTTCAATGGAAACGTTTCCACACCTGATATTTTATTAAAATATAACGATTCCTCCAAGTACTTTTTAGGGAGCTGAATTTCTACCCATAATATTTTTATGGACTTATCTGCTGAAACAATGTAAATAATATTAATATGCACAAATAAATTCGGAGGCATTTCCTAGCATTGCCAAGAATTCAAATTTTCCAAAACATTTGATGAATAATGTTGATTAATTAAGATCTTTTTTCATATAAGTTATTTTTTGGAAGACTTCAAAAAAATTTTCAAAATAAAATTAAATAAAAATTGAGAAAAAAAAAAAAAAAAAAAAAAAAAGAGCTCCAGGCTTCTTCCTAGCTAAAACAAATTACCAACTAACCTCAATGTCATCTTCACCATACATTTCAATTGCTTTCTCTTCACTAATACCAATACTGCCGTATTCCAATGGAGTGAACACTGTGGTTGGTATATTGTCATAGTCACACTGAAATTCAGAATTAAAAACAAATATATTAGCCTGTTGTAATAGACAATTTGTAAACCAAAGTCTAATTAATTACCATCCTGGATTTACCACAAACTAATTTTAAATGCCTTCACTCTATAGAAACATTTTATCTGCATGTTTAAATAAAAAAAATTTTTTGAAAAGGCAGTTAAAAAGGTGAAAGATAAGATGTAAGGGAATAAGAGCTTGATGCCGTGGCCCCTAACTGGGGTGCCACAGGATATTAAGATATTTTAATAATTCCAGATAATCAGGATTCATTGATATAATGTACAGTTACAATGACTGTGAATCACCATCCAGTTTGCAGTGTATAATTAAGTTACTGAAGGAAGAGAAAAAGTTACTTACCAAAACGTTGCCGTTACCAAAAAGTCTTCGTGCAAGAAGAATTCCTGCCTGGATGGCAACAGGTGTTAGTTCGGGTTTCCCGTCAACAATATCACCGACAGCATGAATATAAGGAATATTGCTGTTCTCTTTTTCATCACAGATGATTTTGCCATTTCTTTAAGGTTTTCAGGGGAAAAAAAATAAAAATTATTTTAAAAAAATTTTAAAATAAAAAAATTCTTTTTTAAATTTACAAACTTTGCTGCAGGGTTACCGGATTTGGTCAGAAGGGGAACTATCTGAAATTATAAATCAAGCTAAACTGGTGGCCCATCTCAAGAGGCTGGTATTGAACCTCTACATCCGGACTCATTTCATAATATTTTAATGTAAATCTCAGATTATCTCCCCTTCTGACCAAATCTGGCAATTCTGGGTAAAGAAGGAAGGAGGAGGAGGAAAAAAAAAAAAAAAAAAAAAACAAAAAAAAACACAAACACAAATTGGGATATACAGCAGCAGATCAACCATGAGGATGAATTGGCTTAAGAGAGAAGGGAGGGGGCCCTCCCCAAAGAACAAAAAAAAAAAAAAAAAAAAAAAAAAAAAAAAAAAAAAAAAGGTTTAATCAAGTGTACTTGAATGCATTTTGGATAATATTTCATTACTTTTGCATAACCAGTGGTATATCTCATAGCAATGGAGGTTTCAAACGAAATTACCTTTCTGGGTTATTTGTTTTGTTTATATATAAAAAAATAATTTTTTTAAATAAAAAAACCCTGAGGTATTTATAAATCATTTTTTTTGACTACATGTTACCTTCGGTAATTTTACAAGATCCCATTAATCTTAAAAGAAAGATGTACAACCAATGCATCCTCCCAATAGTCACTTATGGAGCTGAAATATGGAACCTAACCAAAACACAGATCTGCATATTGAGAACCGTGCAACATGCACATGAAAGAATTATGCTGGGCCTCACATGGATAGACCACAAGACAGCACAGTACATCCAGAAGAAGACAGGAGTTACGGACATCATAGAATCCATTAAAAATCTCAAATGGCAGTGGGCTGGCCATGTTGTAAGGCCAGCAGAGTATTAGATGGAAAAACGAGCGAGACAAATTCAGAAAGTATCAGCTCCGTGATGCCTACGATAGAGAAGTGTGGCAAATCCTGGGGAAGGTCCATGTCCAACAACAGACTTTGAAAGACTGATGATGATGAATTTTGTTAGTTGCTTTCATCACAAGTTCTTGCCCTTTACTCACAGCCAGAGAGTAACTAGCCTCACAAAAATGACTAATGAAATAAAGTGAGGATGATATTAAAAGTAATTAGACCTCTAACGAGTTCTATAATCTTGAATAAAAATGAACGTAGTTTATTCAGATGAATTTCCTCATCTGCTTTTCCGTGTCAGCCATGTACTCAGGTTTCTGTTGTTCATAAAAATTACCCGAAGGAGTGGAAAAACCAACCCCGTTTGAAGAAAACAAAGACAAGGAAAACATACCACATACAATGATTGGAACAGGTCAAATGTGATTCAAACAAGCAATAAAGATGGTTTGAAATCATTTTTGAAATCCTGAAGTTATTCATTTTAAAAATTTGAGCCGTGTTCTTGGACAACATCAATCTTGGCTGAAGAGAATTCAAGCAAACTCATTACATACAGCATCTTGCAAGAGTTAGGAAAACTCAGCCACAAGTCATAAAATTAACATCCTCTGTGCCACAATTTAAAAATATTGTATTTTTTTTGCAAACAAAAACTTAACTTTTGCACACACAAAAAAAAAAAAAAAAAAAAAAAGAAGAAAGAATCCAATATCTTCAAATGAAAAAAAAAATTTTAATTGTATTTTCTTTGCCAGAGTTTGGGGGGGGGCAAACTTTTGCCAGACACTGTATAATTCCAGCAAGTATCTGTATTTACACAAATCATGGACCATCAAACTTGCATGTAATGTAACCAACATAATTCTGATAAGATAACTTCCCAAAATTATTTTTACAGATAATTCTGTCAGATTAATCTGTTAGATTAGGTTCAAAACTTATCTAATCTGAGAAGGGAAAAAAAAAAAAAAAAAAAAAAAAAAAAAAAAGAAGAAGAGATATTCATTATTTTCAAACTTACCTGCTGTTTGTTTTGACACCCACAGCATCAAGATTGAGGTCTTCGGTCATGGCTTGACGACCAATGGCCAAAACCACCTGAAGAGGTAGAACAATAGATTACAATTTTTAGACGTGCTAGATAATTCACACCATATTGTTTGTTTACTACCAAGTAGAACAATCCATATCTAATTGAAGGCATTGAGATTGACCTCAAGTGTGGAATTTCTGTGCACACCATTTTGAAGATTTTCTAAATCTCTTCCTTCAAAATAACATTCAAAAACATTGAAGTTTAAAGCTGCACAAAGGAGTTCTTGCCTACCCAACAAATAGCATCATTTTTGTTCACATCTAGATTTCATGATCTTTGAACTGCTGACAAAGATATTTCACAACAAATATTTTTCTGAAATTATTCTTCCAGTGAGTAAACTACAAGCAATATTAACTTGCAATTGAGGTGATAAAAATACACATGTCAACAACAAATATACTCCCTAAACCCCAGTTTGTAAAGTTAAGCCTGCAGGCTTATATGGAATATTTTGTCAACTGCCAGAAATTGTTAATAGAGCAAAAGAACACTATTACAAATGCAATGTTACACCATTACGAGAATTTTAAAACAAATTGAAAAAAAAAAATTTATATATATATATATATATATATATATATATATATATATATATATATATATATATATATATATATATATATATATATAATGCCAATTGAAAGAAAAAAATTGATAAGAATAAAAAATCAACTTACCGTATTGAATTCCTCACTGTTTTGTTCTCCTGCATTGTTAGCATAAGTTACCATTAATCGACCTGGCTCTCCACTTTCCAATTGCTCTACCTAATAAACAAATTCAATTTACCATTTACAAAAGAGACTAAACAGTTTCCCCAAAATTTATATTCGTACAAACAGGCATTTGCAAAGCTGGTTATAAGCCCAGGCTTCATTTCAATCTGCTGAAAAAATATTTTTGAAATCAGTACCAAGTACATATTTATGTATTATACATGTACTTACAAGTAATAGAATACGAGAACTGGAATGGTTAATATATGAAAAAAAAAGTTGTACACTATTTTATTCAAAAATAAACATATGTAACTATATAGTACAGTACGGTAATAAGAAACAGTCCAGTATAAGCCTCCCCCAGGTTGAGTAGGCCCCCTTCAAAATGCACCCTATCCTCTCTTCTGACCCATAAAACATCAGTGTAGCTAACAAATGATCACTGAAACACCAATATTACACCAAGTGATCATTGTCATAGATATTGGGAATGCTGATTTTTATATACAAAATACTAATATACATTAGGCTTAATAAAAAAAAAAAATATTGTTAGTTCACTGTTGCAATAATAATTAAAAATTTAAAAATTTGAAATTTAAAAAGTGCAAAGATTTTTCAGAGAAATTGTCACAGTTCAAATAGCATACAATTCATCTTTCTCTTAAAAAACAAAATAATGAAAGTCTAAAGGGAAGTAATTCTTGCATGAAAAATATGAAGTTTTTTTTTTTTTTTTCTCCTTGCTTCTAAAGATTACTTCTACTATAATTGAAGCAGTAATTATCAGTTTTAAAAACAATTGTCAGAATGAAAATTAATTCCAAGCATTAGTTATTCATTTATTTTAAGACAATTATTTCACAGAGAAATTTGAAAAATATTGCTTGGAATTCACCTTCATTCTGACACCTTTGATAGTTTAGATAATTACTGCTTTAACTATAGGGGAGATAATCCACTATCAATTTCAAGTTCTCATTATACATACTAGTTGTTGAAGATTACCCTTTTTTTATTTGAAATATTTCCTAAACATTTACAAGCATTTGAACATCAAACTGATCAATTTTATGGCAAAACCTTATTTATGCATTCAGCATTTGTCTTCCAAACATATCAACAATTTATCAATCCAAGTATAATATGCATATAAATTTCATTTATCCTTTACCACTGAATATTGAAAGCCTATTGTTCTTTGCAGTCTCTCTAAAGGTAGTCTAATGGATTAATCTAATCAAGCAACATTATAGAGACAAGGTGAAGTAAAATTTACCATTTTAACTTGGGATTCTCGTATAAACTTGATCCCATGACTTTCCATGTAGTTTCCTATCAGGTCGGCCATCTGTCTGTCGAATCCACGCAGCAGAATTGAACGAACCATGACAGTAACGTCAAGGCCAAAGGCTCTCAAGAAACCAGCACACTCCAAAGAGATGTAGGAAGCTCCAACTAAAAGTGTCTTTCCAGGGCAATACTGCATGGCAAACAAGTCATCACTGTAAAAAATTGGAAAAGGTTTTTCAATAGTATCATGAATGATACGAAGTGACAAAATACATCTTATATAGTACCTAACAAAATTATAATACTTGTCTGTAACATTTGTCAAGTGAGACAACTTTATTATTATGGAATAGTCTCTTTTTTTTGCAAAAGCATAGAAAAAATTTCCTGTTTGAAGGTTGAATATAAGAAAATGCCGAGCAACAAAGTTTGATTTTTTTTAAAAACATGCAATTGCGAAATTTAAACACTGCCATCATAAATGAGAAAAATCAATTTTTTTTTTTAAATCAAAGACTTCATTATATTTCAATTTTTAAAATGGGACCCAAGTTTGTTTCTTTATAAACTAACTGAAATAGTAACCATTAAAATCACTGGAATATCTATGAATGATTAAATTACAAAGATATAAGAATCTTAGTACACGAGTATCTACTTCTTATTTGGATTAAATTAACTTGCAAATACCAAGTTAAGGGTTTGTTTTCATAGTGTTTTTAATTATTTGAATCAGTCACTTCTGTTTTAGTTTTAAATAATATTGACTTGTAAAACATTTTTTTTTAAATAAAAAATAAAAAAATGAAAACCTAATTTAGGATTCTTTCAATTTTTATCAGATTTTACTGTTCCGTTAAAATGTAACAGACTGTCAACATATGTTTCTTCAGTTTTTAAGTTCGAATTCCACAACAGCCACTGTATATGAGTATCAAAATTTAACTCCCACCATTTTGAAAGAATTACACTTATCAATAAGTCAGGTGATAATGATCATTAACTGAAACCAGCACAAAAATTATCTAGCATACCAACACAATTAACATAGCACAGTTAAGCCAACAGGATTGAAGACTTGACTAATTTCAAATCCTAGAAAGAACAATCAACTGGCACTGAAAAAACTTTCGCATCAACCTTATCTATAATTCAACAATTGAGGCAAAGACACATACTACACTTTGATCCATAAAGAGAAGCAGTGGAATTGAGATCAATGCTTACCTTGTTATACAATATTCCTTAGCACCAGGGCAGTCAAGGTAGTTAGGGCGTAGACCAGGAGCCAGCAAAAACTGAGAGCTAGTATGTGTGGTAACTTTTCCTTTTTTGTTGACAGCCTAAAATAATACAAATCACCAATACGTCAAGTCATAGAAAACAGTAAAGAGTTCAAATTTGAGCTTAGATTCAAAATCTCACTACTGATTGAACCTCCTTAATTCTAAAATCTGATTGGCAAATCTTGTCACATGACCACATCAGTTTTCTCATTTCTTGCTTCGATACTTCAGTGCAGTTGTTGTCAACTGGGGTTTCAAGGAACCCTGGAGCTCCACAAAAAGAGTATCTTAAAATGTTCAAAATGAGCAAATACTATTAGATTACTGATAATTACTTCCAGATTATAGTAAATAAATTTTGGAACACACAGACATGCTATTAGCTGTACAGATGATATTTTAGTGCAGGGGTCCCTTGAGATATAGAAGTTATTTCAGGGGGCGTTCTCCCCTGTCTAAAAAGGTTGAAAAAGGCTACTTTAGTGCATTCAATTATATCCTTTTTAAATGAGCAAGGAAAAATAGCTAAGTACAATATGCTGTCAAATGCTTCAACCCACAAACTATTCTGATACAGTAAAATGTGAAACTATTCAAGAAACACACAAGTTTCAATTTGATAAAATGATCGGTGGTTCTCAACTTTCTCTATACAAGTTTTGAAATTTCAGTACTTTGAAAGAAAAATGGTTAACACTACAGAATTGCCATCGTTGATTACTTCAAAGCAATTTTAACTTGAATTTATTAAATTCCAAAATTCAATTTTTGGCATTTTTTTTTTTTTTTTTTAATTTTATTTAGGAATGAACAGTACCACTTGGGGACATTAGAAAATGTCCTGACGTCTTTATATCAGGAAAGTACAGGTGATTGAATCCCTCATGCAGGGTCTGTGATACTAGATGCCCTTACTTCATACATCTCTACTCAAATGAATTGACATGTGAACATTTTCATATAAAAGCAACACCGGAACAGAACATAGTGTCTGCTTGTAACTAAAAGACTAAAAAGGTAAAATTAAAATGATAGGAAAATAAAATACATCTTACCTCTATTTTGTGAGGCCCTACAAACTTGGCATAACCATTCACATAGGTAACATTCTTTTCTCTAAGTTGGACACGGTAAGCAAAATTTAAAGAACCAATGTGATCCTGGGGAAAAATTAAAAAATGAAAAGAAATAAAATAAAAGGAAGATTCAAACACTAGAAAAATGTTTAAAGAGTTTTTCAGGTGATTGAACTGCTTTTGTTGATAATACGACTTATACAGTATGGGATGGTTAACCATATCTGAAGAAGGAAAGTGAATCAGATGAAAACAAGTTTTTCTTCCAGATAAAATGCCAGTTTTATATTGGAGGGGGAAGGGGTAAATAAAATAAATTTTTAAAATAAACTTTAAATCAGAAATGCTTAGATTTGCTCGTACATCAGGCTTACTGTCAAGTCATTCTGAAAGGACCAAATCACCCAACCAGCAATGAGCCTATTCAGTACTTAGGAGATCACTTAGGTAAGAGTAGATAGATGCCAGAAAAAGCGATCTCAGTAAATAACTACCAAGACAGTAGTAGCAGTCAAACAAAAAAAATGACATTAGCTTTCATAAAATAAGATCACAGGAAATAACTTCATTCAAAGCGCAAAATTTTCACATGGTAATAAGTAAATGTTACAGAAGGAAAAGGGAATTCTCTCTAGCTGATACGTAATGTAGAGCTTACCTGTATAGCATCCCGTAAAGTTTTCCAATTGTGTTCATCTAGGAAGGGAAGAGAAAAAGGTTGTCAAAATGAATCAAAACTTGAATCAACTAAATATTCTGCTTGTTTCTAGCTGCATTCAAATGTTACACTTTCAGCAGTGAAACAGAACATTTATGAAGAACAGGTAGTTTAAGATTGAACAAAAAGAGAGGGGGGATAGGTAGTATTAGAGGATAGGAGGGCAGAAAATAAAGTTAGGTAGTTTACTGAGGGGGATAGGAAGATTTTCATGTGTGATATTGATCAGTGTTTGCACAACAGATCAAAACTGGAATGGGCAACAGATTGGAAGGGATAAGGGAGAGAATGAGAAGTTTCAGGCATAGGATGAGAGAAGAGCAGAGGCATAGGATGATGGATATTCTTAGAGGTTGAAACCCGATGAATTTCCACAAGTCCAGCAAGTAAATTATTGACCTAAATTTACTGTTGAAAAACTACAAATTTAATACATTGGTAGAAAATAGCGTTCCTGGAGCTCATTCCATTCTTTTTTTTTCTCAAGACTAAATCTTGCTCTTAATGCAAATTTACTATAATGACCACTTTAACATAAAAACTATGTTGAAAAAAAACAGCTCAATTTTAAAATTCTCCACCTTATTTTTTCTGAGTGAAAGAAAACCAATTTTTCACAAATCACCAAGTACAGAACAAAGGATTTACATAATTTAATAATTTATATACACATCCATAGGACACTTATGAAAATCAGGTATTGTAAATCCACGTATAGAACACAAATTTATAATTCAAACACGTTTAAGTAGAGAGCAACTTTGCTTCAAAAAGATACAAGGTATTAATGTCCAGAGACAGTCAAGTTATCGAATAAATATTAGATAAATAAAATGAATGAATGAAGCAGACAACAGAATACTTACAACTTTCTTCAACACCCCAGCCATATTTCATACTGTCTGTAACAGCTTCACCTAGTATTTAAAGGAAAAAGAGATTAATTTTTTTTTTTTAAATTTAAAACAATTCAACATTAAAAGGACTTGGATGGAATTAAAGATTAAAAACAGAACTCAATCAAGGGTTCTTAAACCAGTTTATACATAACCCTAGATATACCCAAGTTTTCAAAAAAAACTGAAATTTTGAAATAACCACAGGAAAATAGTATGCCTGATAAACTGGAATCATGCAGTTGTAACACACTGGCCTGCATGTGTGTCTAGGATCAGATTTATCTGAATTCATTTTGATTTGCTTTTTTCTATATAAGGCAAATTTTGTGCAAAACTATTGGGAATGATATGCAAGTGTCTATCTCTGACATTGACTAGGATTGAGTTGTCTGAAAGAGCCAAGCTCATTTATCTCATCTAAACATAACATTAAACAAAATTACTAACAAATACTTATCTATTGTCCTTTTATGGTATCCATTTTTACACTATATTCTCAATAAGGGGGCAGGTCAACACTGCTGGGTAGAATAAAAGGGCACGCTGGAAGAACCCTGCAGTAAACTATACGGATTACTATTAACTAAACTATTGCTTGCATTACAAAAGAGGAAGCCTATAGTTTCTTATTCCATAGATGTCTGGTAACATTGTGGTTTTTCACTGAGGGTAGTACTTATAGTAAAGTACTAGTGTATAATACTCGCCAGGCTTGGTCTGCAGGTTGGCGAAGGGGTCTCTGTCAAGGGGGACCCTCCCTTAGACTGGTTGCTTCCAAAGACTAGGGAGCCCAGTCTGCTCTGCTATTTTAGCCATAGCTGGGAGAAGATATGGATTCATGCCTTTCCCAAGGGCATCATTGTCTGTGCCTTAACCGTTAAGTAACTCGCATCCTTTTTATCAAGTTAGAAAAAGAAAAAAAAAAATTACTTCCCTAATACTTTTAAAGCCATTATATTTATTTGAGAAATGATGTAAAGAGGAAAGTGAACACACTTACCTAGTAGAGCAGCTTGATGCATCAATTTTTTGGGTATACAACCTACATTGACACAGGTGCCACCAAGGCCTTAAAAAAGAAGAGGAAATTGGTAAGTTTTCAAAGTCAGAAGGTATAAATGGCCAAAATGCTATGACTATAAACACCAAGATGAGGACACTAGGAGAGCTGTCAACACAAAAAATATTTGTGCTAGTTTGATAGCAAAAAGTTGCAAAATAAAATGAAAATAGTCAACATCAAAAATAACCAAAACACTAACAAAGACAAAAATTTAAAAAAAAAAAAACACATTAAGTCCAAATAAAGCTAATTTAGCCATTCTCACAAGAAATGTGCCAAGTCTTGGAAAAAAAAAAAAAAAAAAAAAAATTCCATTAAAAAGAAAACACTGGACACCAGTCCCAGTATATCAGTGCATAATAATTATTGATATCTATCACCAATAAATGTCATTGCTTCTGGTTGTTCAAATAATAAAAATGAACATTTTCTAGTCTCTTTCAACAGGGCCATCTTATCACATGTAATATTAGCCTGGGTGGCCCGATAAATTTAGAGACCCTAAAATTTAACTTGAAAAACTTCAGTTCAGTTCCATATAATTGAATATGGAAGAGTGCTCTCTCTCTCTAGACCTATGTTTATATTCATTCAATAAAATCAGGGTTGGCATTGGACCCCCATGAGCCAAATCCTGAAGATTGTTTCGCTGGGAAGGGCCTCAAATAGTCTCAAGATGTCCCTGCCTTTCAAGTCATTTTATTTATATCTTTAAAAAATCTCATTAAATTTAATTCAAAGCAAAAATTTAATCCTGGCCAGCCTTATATATATTAGGGCTTGTTGAGAATTCTCAAATTTGCTTTCATTTAAGGAAAAAAAAAAAAAAAAAAAAAAAAAAAAAAAACCCAACCCTTTTCCAACTGTACACAAAAATCAAATGGTCATTAGACCACAACTCACACCAAAACTTTTTTTCCTCTTTTAAAACCATCACAAAAATGACAAGCAGGAAACATTACAGTGAGCTCAAGTGTCATTGTATTTATTAAATTTCACTTCAAATGCTGGATTTCCAATGAAGTGACCACATGCTGATAGACCCTTCCCCATTTTCTCAGTTCATTGCCAGTTTCCTGGCTTGGTATAATGGTATGTTTACATGCCCCCCCCCCTCCCGGGTACTAGTGTTCAGCCAACCTTGTCTTGGTCAGCTTTTGGGACATTCTCACCCAAATGCATGACCTCAATAAAATTGAACTATTCAAAGAAACCGGTCCAATTGGTCACTCAAACAAAACTATCACATGACCAATATCTTTCAGCTGCATGCCATGTTGGGGGGGGATTGAAAAGAAAGAGCATCAATGAATAAGTTACTTCTAATGCCTTTTGTTGGGCAATGATCACTGAAGTCCAAAGTTTCACACCAACAAGCATGAACACTGCTGGACAAAAAACTAAGGGACCAATTTAGCATAAACTTACATAGTATATTGAATTCCACCACTGAAAATGGGAGGGGGGGGACATTGAGAATATATTCACACACACTACACAAAGAGTAAATGTTTGAGTTTTCAGTACTCTAGCTCTATTGGTGCAATACTATCATGTTCAATATTGGACCCTCAAAGCCTAGAATTCTGAATTCGGACCTTTTTCCTAAAATGGCTGGAGAGCCAACTGAAAACATAAGTGTCACTCACCCCAGGTTGTGCCGAGAGGTGTTGGCTTGACAAAGTCAAAAACTGCTACTTTTTTATTCAGTGCTGCTGCTTCCTGCCCAAAAGAAAACATTTCATACAGTAGTTATTATTGCGAATCATCACAGGTTTTTTATGTAACAAAAGCAGGGTTTGAAATTACAAAACACTAGCTGAAAACTCTCCCTATGGTTAGGATTTCCAGCTAAAGGTCCTAGATGGAGCCCTTTATCCACTAAGTACAAAGCAAAGGAGGAGAGAGGAGATATCAATTTATCAGTTTTGGTTATGCCTTACACAAAGTATTTTAGTAATATAGACTTGGATACTGTGGATCCAAGGCGAGTGCTCACAAAACGTTACTAAATTTTCAAGTCTAATGGATTTTATCCTTCATTTCACAAATTATTTAATGTTGTTCCAGTCAATTTATTTTGAAAATCATATGCTGCCAAGTCACAAGCATGGCTTTTCTCAATTTATTTCATGGAAGAGTGATTTCAAGAAGTGTGTGGAATGTCCACTGAGACACAGAAAAATGCTAGATAACTCGACAGATAAACAGACTGCCCGAATTCCTTGGACTTTTGGGTTGCATCTCTTGTACCTCTCACCCACATACATCCAACAGGTTTTGTTTTATATCCAAATTCAAAGATAAAAGTATCAAGTACAAACATTGAGGGGGGGGGGATCAAAGTAAGCAATGAAAAATGAAGAGTACTACAAACCTTTGAGGCTGCAAGACCTCCTGAACCACCTCCAATAACAATCAAGTCATAATCATAAGATTCTTCTGTTTCCGCACTAGGATTAACTGCTGCATTTAATTTACCTTCCTTATGTAATTTAAGAGTATCATCACAACCACCTGTAATGAAATGAAAGTAGCAAATATTCACATTCAATTGTTTCCAGTCTTTGAAGACAGATCTGAGACAGTAATTTAAATATGAACGATATGAATGCAATCTAACCTGAGAAATTTTGAAGTCTGGTAAGGAGAGAAGAAAAAAAAAAAATTCTATTAAAAAATTGATACTTTAATTTATTAAAAAGGACTAACTTTGAAAAAAGATTTTCATTCCAAATATTGGAAAAGATTTTTTTTTTTTTCTCTCCCTGTGATTCTTTCCATTTTAATGATATATCTTATCCATATATTAATGGTTTCTACTTTCTTTTTCATATATTTAAAAAAAGAAAAATCCCAAGATATCAATTATGTTTACTCTTTTTAGAAAAAATCCTGGAATTGCTCCAACTGGGAATCTTGCTTTGAGAAATAAAGAATAAGAAAATTAAAGAAAAATATTCTTTGCAATTTTTCTTAGTTTTATTTGATTATGATTGAGCCATTTGATCTAGAAAAATTTTATTAAATTTTTTTTTTTTTGGAAAGATTCCATTTTCATGGATTGAACTAATTTTGTGCAGAGCCTTTTTCTGAAAAGTGTAATCAATATCTCAAGGGCTCTATGTGGGGGGGGGATCAAAATATATACACATTCTTTTCTGATTCATAGAATGAAAAATTTTCAAATTCGTCCTTTAATAAATAAGTATCGAAAGTTTCAACAAGATTAGATAT
Organism: Thysanoteuthis rhombus; assembly: GCA_963457665.1. Lineage (NCBI taxonomy): Eukaryota > Metazoa > Mollusca > Cephalopoda > Oegopsida > Thysanoteuthidae > Thysanoteuthis > Thysanoteuthis major. The sequence goes on from OY735209.1 coordinate 16,796,727, forward strand.
GCTGATTTTTGGCAGCTTCTAAAATTTCCCAGACATCAATTTTCCAGTGAAAATTCTGTTCATACCTATGGTAAATACAAGAAGCAACAAGAAAGCGCCGACTTGGATCTGTCCCGAAATCCAATCACTTTCAAAACTTATTGTCTGCCCTTCAACAAAATCTCAAGGAGAACTATTGGAGATATCAGCAAACATTCACACTATTAACTGTTTTGAAATGGTGATCTGGGAAATCAAACTCCAGAAATTCAGGTAGATATTTCCTATCTAATGCATTAGGGCCACCAGTAACTATTTTTCCTTTTTTAAAAAAAAAATCTGATTCAAATTTCACATACAGAGCTATGTCAATTTTTTTTACCTCTGCCAACATAGTTGGAAGGGGTATTTGTATTCACTTGTGACTCAATGTTTGTCCACACAATATCACTAAGTTATCAAAGAATTTGAACGAGATTAAAGAGGAAGGGTAGGTAATGGGCTAAGGAACAATTGATTAAATTTTGTGGCAGATCAAGGAATTTTGACAGATTTTTTTTTTTTCAGTCCTGAAGATGGAAAATCAAAACCCAGTTATCTCCCCTGCGTTCTATCAATTTATGAACAGATTTCTCATCAGTTTTCAATGACGTCAACCAAGGTACGCACTCTCTAATTACAATAGATCAGCATCAAACATATTCTGCATAGAAAAAGAAAAAAGGGGCCCAAATGCAGATTTACTCACCTATATGCTTCTGGTTTATAAATATATTAGGGACAGTTCTTTGACCAGTCATATCTTTCAATGTGGATTGAATCTCAGCACCATTTTCTACAAGAAAAGAAAGAAAAATTTAGGCGATGAGGAAGGAAAAACAAAAAGAATCAGCATCAAAAATTTTTATAAATTTTACTTCCATCTCAATATATTAGTTGCTCTTTATCGTATAGCATTGATTGGAAATAAAGAGCAAGCCTTAGGTGGAATTCGAACCCACATCCTCTATAGGAAGCACAATTTAGTCTTGCCTGTTTAACCAATTAAGCTACCAAAATTGAACTGGATACAGGAGTCCTAATAACACCCTTTGACTAATCCTTCACACTCATACATAAGCAGTCATGTTTGTTTACATTCTGGTTGTTACAGTATTTAATACTCCCCCTCCCCCCAGGGGGTGTATTAGATGAAGTAAATCATTATTTTGAATTTTTATGACGAAATTTCACCTTCATTTTGATTTATTAGTTGCTTTTTATTGTAACTTGTTCAGGCCGATTTCACACTGGCAGTGAGTAAACAGTTTTGATCAGAAATTTGGACTTGTGTTTCCACTGGAGTCTTGATAGCTCAATTGGTAAAGCAGGCCAAGCTGAACTGCTTCCCATTGAGGAAGTGGTGTTCGAATCACACCAAATCAAAAATGAAGAAAAAAGAGAATCATCTTCAGTCTTTGCTTAAAAATATTCTCCCACTTTACGTCTCATTAAGTCTTCCGGTGAATGTATGTGAGCCATGAGTCAGATCCATTACCAGCATGGGAATGGAGATTGCCAAGACAATATACATTCAATTCACACTACTGCCCTAGGAAAAAGGCATGAATCCATCTTTTCTACCATCAATGAGAATCAGCAAAACCTGGTAAGTCTAACCCCCTCATCCAGTGCCAGGAGAGGGTGGAAACAGACAACAGGAAGTGGACTATAGACAACTAGGTAAAACCCAGCAAAATCAGGAGGTTTCAAGGTAATACGTTCATCAAACAGCAAGCAAGTTTAGCATTATAGTTACATAGTTAACAGAACCCTCTCCCACACAGCAACCTCAAAAACCCTCAAAATATTTTACTTTAAAGCATCCCCCTAAATCCATCAAGTACACATGCCAAATTTAGTCAAGCTCAGCCAATGTTTAGTGGAAGGGGCACAATCACCAACAACTGTATTACATAATAGACGAATGCCCAATTGAAATAACTCCATGACATCATTGATGGTACAGTTAGTTGGGGGGACAAGCAAATGTACATAACTGCAAAGCTTTTCACAAAAAGTGGTACTTTAATAGTAATAAAAAGCTGCCTGAGGAATCGACACAAACAGATGTGGGTATTGGTGAAGTGAGGGAAGACAATGAGAGGCATACAGATAAATTACCATAAAAAGGTTTTTTTTTTTATAGGAAGATAGATGCTAGAACTAAAGTAATCTATACAACCATATTTTTTTTTTAAAATCAAATTTCCCAGAAAATTGCTCGTAATTAAAACAAGCAGCAAATACATTCAAGTCTCTATCAACTTATTGGTGGGGAGAAAAAAAAATAGATACTAAGATTGCTAGACTCTCGCAAAACAGTTCAAGACACGAGACCAGATTCTTCTGTCAGCCTTTTAAGGCCCATAAAAAAGTTTTCCTTAGCTATGCTGGCTCATGACGTTTTGGCAGGGAAGGTTTGAGATGGATACATGCCTTTCCAAAAGGTATTAGAGCAAAGTGAAAAAAAAAAGGGGGGGGGCTTTAATGTTTGCATATTAAAAACAATGTACTGAAGCAATATGAGGTATTAGAATGTAATTGCTGCAAACACAAATCTTTAAAAAATTCAAATGATTTGAAGAACAGGTTAAATCAAATCTTACCTATTTGATCAAGTTCTATAGCATGGTATTTAATTTGTTCGGATTCAAACAAGTTTTTAATCTGAAAAATAAGTTTTGAAATAAAGTCAGAAGAATGAAAACCACATTTTCAGGGTAATTGATGATCCCGAGAATCTGAGGTCTCAGGATCAATGCAAGGATATCTTAGATACATAAAGGAAAATAAACCTTTGTGAATAGTATCACAAGTAAAATTACTGAACAGAAACAAAACAAAAAATCACAAGTGACATTCACAGAATTATCTCCCTTGACAAATCAGTCACAATATAGATAGGAGTGAAGGCGAATGCAGACCCAACTCATTGTAAAGTTGCATTTACCGGGATATTTTTTGCACTCTTGAAGTTAGTACATTTAGTGGTACCTTAATTAAAAGACTCTAGTTACAATGCACCATCTCTGCTACTCAGAGTACACAAACAGAATCAGATTGACCTACTCACTGACACACTTTACACCACTTCCACACAAAAAACTAAAATACCAATCAGTATTTGTTTTTGTACTGTTACAGAGGAAGTAAACACCCTATTCCTCTATCTCCTACAATTGATTTTCCTGTTCCTGACACCTACCTCAAGCTCCAACTCAGCCTGACATACCATCATCACTACTTGAGGATCTGGGAACATACAGGAAATTTTTCCCTTATATAAAATCAAATGGTGATTGCTTCTTTTCTTTACGCCATTTTATTTCACAAAGTGGTTTCATAGGAACACAACTTTCAGATACACCAAGAAATCTATGATTGGCATTTGATAGTTATCTCCCTTGACAAATCAGTCATAATATAGATTAGAGTGAATGTAGTCTACACACTAATTAAAAAGCTGCAAGTTATCTGTATATTTTTAAACTTGTCAAGTTAGCGCATTTGGGGGTACCTTAATTACCATCAGTTTGATAGGAACACTCCTTTCAGATAGTGGGGGAGGCATTTTATATATATATCCTCACAAACAAAGTATTACCCAAGGGCTCAAGGCATTTGAACAGTGCGCACAAGTGGGTGCAGTACAAAATCTGCTGGGATAACTGCATATATGCCCAAAGAGACTACTTCAAAAGGAGACAGGTGAATACTAAGTAATTTTTCTTCAAGGACAAATTCCCCATACTTGCAGGTAGCAAATGAATATTTATTTATTCAAATGAGATCAGCAGAAATGTAGATACATGCTTGAAAAGCAATTCATCTGCACTAAAAAAAAAAGAGCTTAGATCATATTCACAGGTAACAGCATATTTGCTCTGCTACTGTACTCAGAAGTACTCAAGAGAATGCTGATTGCATTTTGATGATGCATTCTCTACCATTTTTTTTTCTTCAAGTACTAGCTAAAACCTTCTCTAAGAAGCAACTCAAAATATTTTGGTTTTCTTGAAGAGTAAGAAAACCACAAATACAAATATCAAGACACTTTAAAGCAGACAGAGTTGCCAAAATTTGCCAGAAGAGGAGATAATTCAGCTCTATCTCAGAGAATGGGGTTTGCCAATTATTCCACTTTTTGATTCTGGGAATCACTCAAATTCAAATTATTTGAACATGGAAAAAAATTTTTTTCAGTTTAAATACTTAACACACTATTACAAAAAAACAAAAAAAAAAACACACAAACAAACTGGATTGACAATCACCTGGTATTGAACATTTCCAAATTAAACACTATTCCAATGCCTGTGTTGGGTCAAGTCCCTGAAATAAAGCTCAGATTATCAGCCCTTCTGGTTAAACCTAGTCACCCTGATCTCTGAATTATATTTAACATTGAAGTCATTTGGTATACAGGAATCGATCCCAGAACCTCTTCTACATATGAGAAACAGACATACTAACCATTACACTATCCCAGTGGACTAAACTGGATAATTTATACAAAAATAAAAACATAAGTACAGCAAACAGAGTATCATCAGACAAAGTCCTGAACAGCAAATAGAATGATTTGATTTAAATGTTATAAAATTAAGCTACTGACCTTCTTACAAAATGGACATGTTGATTTACTGAATACCATAACAGTGTTGGCATCAATGTAACCCTTAACAACTTCCTGAAGGGAGTTGGACACCCCAAGAGGAGGCATTGTGCTTCAACTGGAGTCACAGAAACCTCAAGAGATGAATCCTTTTTTTTTTCTTGTAATTGTTTAGATCAAAGGAGCCCTGAAATTAAAAGAAAAAAAATATTACAAACATAGAGCACTAACAAATTTATTCAAAATTATTGATAGATGAGCACTCAACACTAACTAAAAAAAAAATTTTAAATAAAGTGATAGAATTGAATGAACAACATTTTTTTCAATAAAGTATCCTCATTTTAGTCAACCTTACAGCCATTGTAAGCCGTGTCCTTCTGCTGAGACACGACTTAGTGGATAAAAGTGTTGGTAAAACATCTATTAAGCTAAAATGCATTGATACTTTTTCTAATGCCACTAAAAATAGATATATATACGATGCAGGGGAGGTAACTTGGAAAATTCCTTGATTCGGCTAAAATCTAATAAATTCTCTTGGCCCATGGTTCACCAACCGTTCTACAAAATGCTACGGGAATTCATCGAGAATTTTCGGAGGTAGTGTGTAGATAGAAATTGAGGGAATAAACAGATGGGGAAAAAAAGAGGGGGGGGTAAATTCCCAGAGGGAGTTAGAAGACATGAACATTTAACATTGTAAATATTCTATTTTCAAGCAATACTAATTATAGATAAGTTAATGCTGCAATACTGGTTGTGGCTACAAAAATAAAAACTTGATATTTCGTTTTTGCTTTTGTTAATTATTGGCTTCAAGTATCAGGTTTTGATTCAGTAGTTATCAAAGTAGACAAAATATAGGCATCCCCTACACCTTGCTCTCCAAAAATATGCTTAATGACACTTTCAATTTCACAAAAAAAAAATGAACAGCAAAATTAACATTCAGCATGTTTTGCACCAAGCTGTTATAGAGGCAGTAAGCACCCTCTACCTCTCGCTTCTATTGTATTGGTTGCAGATGTTAATAAGTAAAAGCCAGCTTCATTTATTTCTTGTTACATACAGCCAGGCCAATCAGTAACAGGGGCAGATATGCTTCAGCTTGCATTATTCAGCATAAAATATAGATTGGTCCCCCTCAAAAGGATGATTAACGGAATTACTGCAGGAGGTAATCTACACAATTTTCGAATGCTTACAACACCTAGTATTCCCAAATGGTCACTCATCTAGATAGTGGCCATGCTCAATGTTGCTTATAGTGTGTCCAATATGATTTGGCTGTAACACAGCCATACTGGGGTTGGCGCTTCGAAAATCTTGAAAGGAAAGATATTTAACAAACCAACTAAATATTTCTAGGTCCTCCCTCTAGAAGAGACAATTAAAGGACAGTTACTGTTAATGCAAATAAATAGCCAGTATATTAATAATTTATATTGACGAGAAAGCACTGAGAATGCATAGCTCTGCCTCTGCTATACACCAAAAACTTAATGAAAATCACTTCAGATATGCAGTTATGATGCAGAGGAGGTAACAGTCAATTTTCTATATTTACATCAGTGACTTGACCATTTCAAACCATAAGCTTCATACTATATATCCAAGCTTATGGAAGAAGGAATAGGCTTAAATTGATAAAATAAAAAGATAAATAAAAAAAACGAAAAATAATAAAAAAAATAAAGAAAAAAAATTAAAAAAAACGAAAAATTAATTTTGACTTGTGAAATGTTTTTGGCTAATTTCATTTTTACAGTCAGTATGCCCATAAGTCAATGAGGGTGGGAAGTGGGGTATTTGTGTCATAACCAGCCCATTTGATGGCACATATATCAGCTGGACAGTTTGATGACAGATATTTCAGTTGAACGGCTGGTTAGGTAGTTTAATAATAGTGGAGCAAAATACCACTAGGCCTGAAATATCGGGTTGACAGCTTTGAAGCGAAATTCTGTTTTTATTTGCGGTTTTCTGGATGAGTGGATAAATAGGTAAAACATAGTTAAAAATGTGGGGATCCATATTCCGCACACCTTAAATGCAGGGGACAACTATATCTAAAAACAGACAAATCTCCAAACTTTGATCAATTCTCTAGTCTATGGCCCACCCTTCCACAAAACGTCATTAAAATTCAGAGAAAACTTGGAAATAGATATTGTGAGGACAGAGAGAAACACGAGTGAATGAATATAACTCTTGCAACTTTGTTGAAAGGTGATCATTCACCGAAACAATATTTTACCAAAAAAATAAATGAATAAAAATAAACAAAAAGGTAAAAGTAAAACTGGTTTGGAAAGTAATTGTACGAGTGAAATCTTTCAGTACTAAATACTTCAGTATACAGATGAGAGCGTCTCATTTATAGACAATGCATTGATCTATAAATACACATTTGCTGCCCTTCAAAACATTATACAATGACATTTTTTTTAAACGTATTCTTTGCAATTTTTCCGTCCACATACTTCAATTCATAATTATTGGACATTGTAATATTTAAATGCTCTTTTGCTAAAATTTCTGATTCAGGCTAAATTCTTTCAAGAGATAGCAGACCTAGTATTACTAGATGCAAGATAAAGTGTCACATCTCTTGAGAGACCATCCCCAATAGAGTATGACAGGCCGGTGACTAAATCCAGGTCTCTGTTGCGCAAGTCCGCTTAGTGATCAAGGTAAATCTCAAGTATGGTTGAGACCAGGACTCCATACCTACAAATTTTCATGACCATCTCCTTGGCAGAATGCAAGTCCACTGAAAGGATACCTCCAACCTAATCACAGCTTAAAGTGTATTCAATTAGATGCAGAGTGCATAGGGAAGTTCGCTCATACCAGGAATCGAACCCAGAACCTTCTGTACGTGAGGCAGACATGCTAACCATTGAACTAAACAAGCAGATATTATTAGGAGATGATAGTATTCAAATATTCCGAAATGAAAACTTTATTATTAATTTTTTTCGACTGGTACTTTATTTTTGTTGTCTTCATAACTTCCAGATAGTCATTCTACAATCATTAGTAGATTGGAGTGAAAATAAAGGATAAGCCTCTGTCGAGAAACATCTTATCCTTGGGAGCCTGCCTTTCCATGGTAATGAGAAATGCAGCAGCCTTGTGAAGATCAACTTTCATCCTTGGGAGCTCTAGTTCTGCAGGAAGCTTATTCGATATTTCAAATCTGCATTGATTACCAAAGATGATTTAAAAGTAGCAGTAACAAGACCCATAAGTTCAACGATGCGTCCACCATTCATGGTGGTAGTAGTAGTAGCAGCAGCCAAAGGAGAAAGAAAAGCAAGTAGTTATGAGTGTCAATTATCATACTTGTAAAATATGGTGATAGGGAAGCATTCTACAAGCATTATTTTCATTAAAAACCATAAATGGCCATTTTTGGCTTTTTTTTTTTTCCAAAGGCAAAAATGCAGACTGATATTCTATCATGACATCAGAAGCTGATGAAAAAAATAGAAATAAAAAAAAAATAAAATGAAATAAAATTAATCACAATAAATGAACTTTCAATGACATCACACCTCCCCTCCTACTACGGTTGTTTAACATAACTGGTACTGACCAACAGACCGATAAGCCTCTTACTGGAGAGAAGAAGAAAAAGAAATAATCAAAATTAATAATAGCAGCACCTATAATTTCCAAGATAGGTGCTCTGAACATGAAACAAATGAAGGAGCCATACTTTTGGTCAATTGAACCAGTGGTTCTCAAATTGTGTGCCTCAACTATCTCCCAAGTGTGCAGTGAAAATTTTTCCAGATATGCAAAAATTGTATTTCAAGCCTTAAACGTTCCCAGTACAAGTATTATGTTATCAATCTAGCAGTTTTATCCCTGGATTTTGTGAGATCTGATTTTAGCATCACCAATTTGAACACTCAGCCATCAAAGATGGCGATGGTTCTATTCTCTTTTCTACATGCAGGTGTGTTTCAGTGCTTTTTGGCCAATCTGTTTGGTCTACAAACTTGAAAATTGGTATGAAGTACTGAATAGGATTGATAGATGGAAGGAAAACATCAGTGTGAGCATGAACACAGACCCAACAAAGATTTGAAGGACAAAGTAATGGTCAAGGTTATCATTAAACCTAAATTCTTAATCAACTTCTTGCTAAGAATTAGAAAAGTTTTAGAATTTTCAAGAACAAACTTGCTTATAACAAATATATATAAAAAAAAAAAAAAAAAAAATAGATTCCTCTTAGTCTCTTAAGAGTGAATGAAAAGCTTCCCATAATTCTGAGAAGGAAAAAAACTTCCATTTCACAGAACCTAACCACAAATAGATCCTATAACGTTTACAATGACCGATTCCAGATTGTTCCATTATTCTTTCTCTGCTCTCTATTTTTCTTCTGGAATAACCCATTATTACTCAGATGACGACAATGTTACCACAAAATTTTGACAGGACTATCAGTACACATGTGATTAGATATTAGCTGATAACATCACTTCAAATTTGTGAGTTTCACAGAAAAGCATTACATTTGACCAGTTCAACAAATCAAGCATTTTGTGATTAGATTTTATATCTAATCCCAGAAAGAGATACACATCTAAATCATTTTAGATTAAAAAAAAAAAAAAAAAAAAAAAAAAAAAAAAAAAAAAAACAATCCTAACACATTTCGAGAGGCCTGTTCTCAAAAATCCAAATACACTAAATCCATTTACATATGATAAAGACAGGGATGACAGGACATTATTTTTAAGCCAGGACAAGCGTAAACAAATAGTACAAAGAAAATTTACTGCGTATCCAAAAATATCAAAGCTTTTTATAAAACCAAAGGACACAGGAAAATTACTTTTTGAGTCAGGAGTCAAACAAAGAAAAATCATTTCATTAATGTTGAAATAAGTTTTTGTCTTCAACTGAAAAGAATCGTTAACATACCAACTTTTGTTTGAATAATCAAATCTCTTTCTATTCTTAATGGATAGGCAGCAACATTGTGTTGACAACATCAAAGAAAAGAATGTCTGAATAGGAGTTTGGGTTTTTTCAACAACAGCCACAAAATTCAAGTTTTTATTCATGCTAAATAAAAAGTAATTTGAAATTTTAATGAAATCATAAGTTCTTCACCATGGAGTAATGGTTAGCAACTTGTTTCACAGACTATTACGACCGTTGTGAGTTTAATCCTCATTGGGTGCCCCCTATACTTGTGGTCTTGTGCTGTACTAATCTTAGTAAATATCAAAATTTCTGGACATTTTTTTTTTATGCTCGACTTTAAAAACTGAAAATTCTCCCGGTCTTCGTTGTTTTCATCTAAATGTTATTCAAACATGGATTAGTTACATATGCAAAAATCTTCCCTGCCTCTAATTAAACTAACGTCTCTTCTCTTCTTACCCTTATTCAAACACTGGAAGGTAAGGACAAGGGTCATTCTGTGTCATATCAACTGTGACCAGATTTTTTTTTTTTTCAAATTTGAGACAATTACAGACCTCAAATGAGAAATTAAATGGCACTGATCTTGCATTTCTAACTGGAACAGTTCCAGAGCCATAGCCCTGTGAACCTTGACAAAAATGAGATTTTTTAAAATTAATATCAAAGATTAAAAGGAAAAAAAAAAAAACAGGAAAACAAAAAATCTCATTTGATTTTACACCTAGAATTTACACTCTAGTAGAATTCATTAATACATTCCTATCCCAAGCAAAGGATGGGATGTTTAGGGACCAGTCTACTATATTAATGCCAATCAGTTTAATATAAAAGTCCCCACATCAGGGGACTTATCAGCTATTAAGCTGATGGATATTACATCTTGATATCAGGAAAAAAAAAAAAAAAAACAGATAGGACTCGGTTGACTAAACACTATGTTGGCACCTTCCTCATTTTATAATTATTTGAAGAAATATCAAATTTTATACTCTTAAATAACTACTTTAGAATAACTATGGGATTTCCATAGATGTCACTGGTAAATAGGTGAATTCGTTTTGCTTATTTCTAAGATTTCAATACAGCATTATAGAAACTAGAGTGCGCTGGTCTAACAGGTAAAACTTTGGGAAATTAATCCTATAGACTAGTGTTTTTCAAACTTTTTCCAAGCTTAAAAGATTGACACAAGTCTCACTTCAGTTTTTCCCTCCCCTATCCATTATGGCCTAGTGTCATGCTAAGAAAATATGCTTTCCATAACAGGACTGTTCAACCAAACAGATTTTTTTTTTTTTTTTTGTTTCAAGATGAGTACTCATACAAGAGTTGGGTCCAACAATAAATTTTAAAAAATTATTCCCTTTAATGATTTTCAATTTCTGAGGGTAGGTATAAACAAAAATAATCCCTTACAAAATGAGAATACTTTTTATTCCCTTCAAATATCAAGAAGTTCGAAATATACTTGGGCTAACGCTTCTATGCACAGATGGATTTTTCATTTTGATTTCAAGACAACCATAAAATTTCTATTTACATCTTCCATGTATAAAAACACTAACCCAACAATATTCCTCATGTGCCAAGTTACAGTTAAGAGTAGGGGGTCATCACTTTAAAGTAGAGATGAAGTGGTCACTGGTTTTACTACCATGGTAAAATTCCTGACAGTACTACCATTCTCAGTTATAATTATTCATACCGTGTGCATTATACTGAATGTAAGGCAAGTTGACAGTTCAAATGCATAAGGGGGGGGGGAGTTTGTCAATCTAACTTGCTAATAGCTGGTCAATAACGTAAATCAAAGCTTTCATTATAGGTTGATATGTCAAAAATTTGGTTACCTAGCAGATAATGGGACCCATAGGTTGGAAATGGAGATCTTATACTTACTAAAAGTTACATAAGCCTATCAATACCACGATGCAAGATCTATCAGGATGTACAATTTACCAAAATCTTTGAAATCAAAGATTGAAAATTTTTTTTTTTTTAATTTACTGGAACGAAAATAAGACAGACATTTAGGTACTTAGATGTTTGACAATACGTGATGAGAAAAATTGAAAACTTGTAAGAGAATCATCTTTATCCCCCAAAATATTCATTCCATTCATATAGAGAATGAAGGGGGGGGGTCATGTTGGAACACTTTTAATGTTGAGAAAATAAAATTGAATAGTTGCACACGGTTGCTCATAACCTTGCTTTCTAAATGAACAGATACCAGACCTGTAACTCAAATTTTTAGTCTTAACCCTTACAGTTAGGATAAAATTGTTGGCAATGATCGTGATATAAAATTTTCAAACCATTTCATCTCTACAGTGGACCATTTGCAATCCCCACTTTCAAAAGCAACTTACCATTTGGTGAACAATAAATATGAAAAACTATTTACTGACAGATACAATCCAGCTATTCATGGCTGAGCAGTGAAAGGAAGTTTGAACTTCATCCTCCTTCACTTAACTCTCATAAATAACTGATAAGAGAGAGAATCTGATTACTGAAAATAGCAGCCTGAGGAGGTATTTACACAACAAAAAGTTGTTTATGCACAGAGAGAAACAAACGAAATACACAATTGCGTAACAGTTACTAACAGCCAAAACTAATAAATTTCAAGTAGTAAGAGAAATATTTGAACTGAGATAATTGTTTGTCAGTGTCATTGTATACGGAATGCATTTAAAACTAATCACTTTTTACTGCGAGTCAGCTTCAGAAGACAAAATTTTTTTTTTATCTTACAACTTGATATTAAGTTTAAGATAGCGATAAATTTAAAAGGAAAAAAAAAAAAAAAAAAAGACTGGTCTGAGTCAAACTCCGCTCTGAAGCTTGAATGACTTAGCTAATAAGTTTTGAAAATGTTTCCACTTATGTACACTCGACGCATACAGGTCGAGTACCCCTTATCCAAAACATTCCAAAATCTGAAACTTAAAAAGCTAACATGACATCGCAAGTATAAAATTCCACACCCAATCTCACTGTAGTAGGATTCAAAAAACACAGGACAAGACCAATTTCCAAGGTATTTAACTCATTCTGACTATAGTAAAAGCTTTGTAGTCTCTTTTAAACTCTTAAAGCATCAAGATTATATTTACATCACAAACAGTGAAAGACAAGAAACAGCCTATTCAAACAAATTATTGTCACCATGAAACCTACCTACATTAATCACTTCACTCATTTTCATTAATCATTCAATTTTTTTTTTTTTTAACCCCATCCGAAAGTATCTTAACTATTTTGGGATACAGGAATCCCAATTAGTACAATTTTGATTAATGCGCTGACAATTTTGAAAATAATTTTGTTTTCTTCAAATCAAATAGTTTCAACGTATCCAAAACTTTGATGTTCAAGATTAGTCACGTTACTTCCCATAGGATTTAATTATTCCCTCAAGTTCAACCAATAAAAACAAAATGAACCAACTTTTAAATTTTTGTTGTCATGTAAAAACTTATTTGTACACCATCTAAGTAATGGTAGGTAAAAGTAAATTGCCCATACAATTTAAAGGATTTCAGTAAAATCTTGTAGAAGGGTGAGCAATCTGTCCACACGATATCTCAAAACTCATGTCAGGGTAGGAAAAAAAAAAAAAATCCTCCATAGAAATAGAGCACTCTGGTGGATGGGGAATTTATCCATGAATAGATATATTGCTTAAATTCAGCCTTACTGACTGTCCAGTTCCGTAGCTCAGAGGTAGGATATTGGCCTCCAGGTCTGAAGCTAAGGTTTCAATCCTGCCTCGTGGTATTGGAGGGGATAATGGAAAGTCTATAGCCACACTGAAGAGATGTAATACATCAAAACAGCTGTCTGTGGATGACACACACACACACATATATATATATATATATATATATATATATATATATATATATATATATATATATAAACCTTTTTCAACTTTTCAGCTGACCAAAAATACATCCATAGTGCTTTTTTTTTTCCAAATCAACCCCTTTTCACTTTCTAATTAAATGGCTGTGGCTGGCCATCTATTTGCCTGGAGGCAGACGATCACATTTAATCTTGTCAATAAGTCTACTCGAGATGTTTCTATCTTCCTTTTGGAAGCTGAAACGGTTACTTTGAAAAGTATTTCATCTTGAACGAGATATGCAAGTACAGTTCACTTATACCCACGCAAAAAGCATCTTTAAAAAAAAAAAAAAAAAAAGCGCGTTTTTGTTTTATTCGAGGAAAAAGAATAATTAAAACAATCTCAGACTTCATATCGTGTTACACATCACCTTCCGAGTGCTTTCTAGTGATGCAAGTATTCCGAAATCCAAAACTCTGCCTGGTTCTAGGCATTTTGGATAATGGGTACTCAACCAAGAGAAATCCAACTATTTCAGCCACTTGGTAGAATTTTCCAAAAGAACATAAGCTTTCCATTTTCTCTCTTCCTTGTTGATTGCAGACGTAGAAATAGAGTCTCCCCGCCCCTGCTTGTCTCATGCAAGATTTCAGACTTTATCAGTTATTGGTCTTAACCTGAGTCATTGTAGTTAGATACGAAAATAAAGTCAACTCCACAATCAGTGTTTGACAAAAGGGGAAGAAAACGCATTTTTGACCTGGCTTTAATAACGGGCAAGTCAAAAATGCTCTTTTCTTTTGTGAACCAAATCAAAGTGAAGCAAGAAAAAAAAAAAAAAAAAATTCATAGAGAAAAATGGTACGCTTCGCTTTGTAATGCAACTGGCAATATTTGCGAAAAATTATCGGTTTTCGAAGAAACTACCCGTTTCATTACTCGAGTGAAGATCAAAAATGATCTATCAGGAAGTGGTTAAGAAAAAAAAAAAAAATGTCAGGATTTCAACTGGACGAATTTATAGACGGTTCGCTTTTCACGAGATACACCGGTTACAGCCATTAGATCTTTACGTAAAGCTTTGATGACAAAACGTATCTTACATAACATAAATAAGCGATTTTTTCATTCATTCTCAAACATACTATAACGCTTATTTTTTCTTTAAAATTTCTTAATTTTACCAAAAACAGAATAAAGTATTATCTCAAAGGAATAGTCATAAAATAAAGGGAGAGAGAATTTTTACTCCATATCAAAAGAAAACTTCAAATTAAAATTTTAAAACGGGGATTATTTTTATGATGCAGAGCCTTGATTTGAAAGAGGGTGTCGTTTTCACCACACCTGATAAGTGCTAAGCAGTATATGGATATCAAATACATTTGTTACGATGTCAAGAGGAATAAACATTGTTCATTTTAGAGGGGGTGATTTATTTTTTATAATTAACTATAAACTATATACCCGACACAAACTTTTAAAACTGCAAGTTTAAAATATTGAAAAATGAAACATAGGTACCTTAAAGGTTTCTGACTGATGACTGTAACCAAAACCAATCGGAAGGGGTGGAGAGTTTAATGACTGACGTAAAACGTACTGCAGAGTAGCAACTATAAAATAACTCAATTCGTTTTATTACTTTTCAGTCAAAAAGTCGTTTTTCGACATTAGTATTTTACACAAGAAAAAAAAATCCGACAATTGTCAGGGGGCAGGGGAAAAAATGAATGAAAAAGTTTCGTACTAAATGAAGCAACAAAATGAAAGACTAAAAAGGTTCGAGAAGCTTTCAAGTCCGGATGTCTTCGACTTGATGCGAGGCAAATAGTCCAGATTGAAAGAAAAAAGGGTCAATTAGTTATGTGTCCTAATTTCAATAAACTAATCTTTAAGTTCATCGACATTGATATCTATTTACCACAAATATTGTATGACTGTTACAGTAATATGGGTCGTAAATCTCGATGGCGCATTTGTCAACATTTGTCTTCACATTAGACATTTCATATTGTAGGGAAATGACCCAACTATTTAAATTACAAGGAGGAAACGAAGAGAGATTAAAACTTGTAAAAAGACGTGGAATCAGATTCATTTTTGTTTCAGACAGGCAAAAAAAAAAAAAAAAAAAAATCAGATTACGGAACGAAATGAGTGGGAGGGAAAATACTGTATCTCTTAAGCGATTACTTATTCAAAATAAATCGAAGTTTCAAGAAAATAAATGAAAGTAACGAGAATAAGTTATCCAAGGAAATATTTTTTTCTTTTGGTTAGTTGGTTTTAAAGGCCTCCTTACTTTAATTGTATGAACTTCGGGTTTCGAAAGTTATTGTGTTGCCTCTTCAGTAAACGAAGTTAACGAAAGCTTTTAAATAGGATTCAAATCTAAACCAAATTGGAAAGCTTACATTAAAATTCGAATTTATTTCTTTTCAATAAGGTTTGAGTAAACTGGAGAAAATAAATTAAAGATAGCCGAATTTTAAGACTAAGAGAAGAGTCACTAGTAAGAAATTTTCTACGCAATGAATTTCTACTTCTAAATAGCTATCTGGTTAGTCGAATCAAAATTAAATAAAATTACACTGAATTGCAGACAATATTTTAGTTCATTCATTTATCTAAAAATCCGAGTATGGTTTGTTTTCGTAACTTTAACTGGAGTCTATTCTTTTTAAAAGAACGGTAACAGGTAGACGGGGAGAAAATACCGAGTCGCAAGACATTTTAGAAAAAAAAGAAAGCAATTTAACAACATTACATACCAGAGACAAGAAAAATAAATAACTTCAGAAGGGGTGCCAAAACTTTCACTGGTTATTCAAATTCAAGTGTACTTACCAGGTGTATTCGGGGCGGGTTTTCTAGCTTATTTAGCGCCAAATTAACCCAACACACGAGGTTATTCCGACTTCGGAGAGAATGAGAGAATCAATGGATTCCGCTATTCTGTTATTCTATTCTACCTCTCTCGCTCTCTGGTTTACGTAGATCAGATGGGAGCGAGGACAGAACGAAAAGTAGATCTAATTTATAAACAAGGAAAAAATTGCAGTGTCACTGTTTACACTCCTCCTCTTTCTCTAGAACTTTCTAGGTGTGTCTCTCTCACGGAACTGAATAAAAAAAAATTAAAAGAAAAATAAAGTATGATGACCGGCAAGCAACTAAGTAATGGTCTTACTGTCACGTACGCTAGTTTGTAGGTGACTTTTTTTTCCAGGAGATTTTCCTATGACTCTTTTTTTACCAGTCACTGACCGGATAAGTTGTAACTTAATAAGTTTTTCCTAGGGTAGGGTCGTATAGCTTTTAGTTTTCATACTGTCAAGGAATTTTTTATCCAGATTTCATCAAGACAAAAATTAAAATTCTGCAAGAAATTTTTACGCTTTCAAATTCAATCCATAAGTTACCACTGAAAACGCGTCAATTTTGAGAGAGAAAAAAATAATGTTTACGCTTTCAGGAGGAGGTTCTAATTTTAATAATTAGAAAACTAAATCTGGACGGTTACATTCTGTTCATCGGACTGAAGTACAGCTTTAAAGTGTTCGTCTGTCTGTTAGCCTGCGCAATACCTCCAGAAGTTCTCAATGAATTTCAATTATATTTTTTGGAAGGGTGGGTAATGGGCTACAGACGGAGTGATTAATAGGGTGCAGGGTGGAACTAACTGTAGTTACTTCCCCTTATATCCAAAAGTTCAATAAATTAATTATATCAAGTATATGGTGGGCAATAATGAGCTGCACAAGTGATTTTTCCGATTGAGGGATATTTTCTCATGCATTTATGTTAGTTATTCACATACAGCGTCACTGAAAGTTCTATGAATACGAATAACATTGTCAAAGAGCAAGTCGTGGGCTAAGGAAGAATTTGACAAAATTGGGGGGGGGCGGATGCAGAGATATACCGGTTATCTCCCCTGCATCGTAACCACTTGTAAACGGATTTTCATTCAGCTTTTAGTGACAATTGCGTTGGCAGGGGTATGCGCTCTTTAGTTCCGAAGGAAAATAAAAAGGGAGGTTATCGGTAACAACGGAAAACATTTGGGTTACCAAGTGAAAGAAAAAAAAAATACGCACTTTTAGTTGTCTAAGGTTATTTATTAGGCTCTTGAGAAACAGATTTCAACAAGTCAGAGTCGTAGGTGGGGTGAGAAGCTATTTGAAAACGACCCCCACCCCTGGTGTTCAATGAGGGTGGGGAGGCTTTACATACATATAGTACACCTACTGCATTTCTAATGACGATTCTCACTAAATGTCAGGGGTGCCCCTCCCCCCTTTCATGGAGCCAATTTCTCTGGACCCCCAACTCTTCTGCTACGCCTCTACAACAAGTGTCGTATCATTTTTAATAAGGGAAAGCAAAGGCCGTTGAAAGTGAAATTGAAAGATTATTATTAGCTGAAATAGTCAAGTGTCTTATTGTGTTTAAAACCTGTTTGTGTGCGTATACCTTGCCTCCTCTGTTGAACAGATGAGAAAACAAATACAAGTAGCAGATGGGAAAAAAAAAGTAAAATTTAAGTGCATGGGATTTATTTTGTGACAAACGTAAGGACACTTGAAGATTACTACCTACATTCATTAGATTTTATTTTTCAGAAGTCATTTCTTGGCAATCGTTACCTTTCCCGGTTTTAAAACAGCTGCCGTTCCAGAGGGTTACTTCGTCAACAGAGTTTTTTTTTTCTTCTGTAGCTGGAACGGCGATTATTTTAAAATGGAAAAGAAAGACTTTTTTTTTTTTACATTTTGCTATTCTCAGCCCTCTTGGGTTCCTGGGGTACAGTACGAACAGAAAGACAACTTCATTCATTATATCAGTCAATGATTCCTTTCAAATATGTCATGGTCGCTATGAGAACATTTGTTCTATAGTAACCTTTTCTTGGAAAAACTTGGTTAAACGAAATCCAATAAATGTATAACGTAAATACCTCGTTAGTCTTCAACATGCAGTCCTTTATCAAGATTGCCCGTTCGCTTCTTCTGCTATCCGCGGCCAATCTGGTCCAGCTGAGCTGGTTGGCTCAATTAAATAGCTTATTGATTTCCTTTGTCTTATCAAATTCAATTTAATTTAAATTTCCCCATGTTCACTTCCCATTTGAGGCCACAATATTACAGTATTATCCGTTTGCATCCATACGGTATCTTGTTACACTTGATTGATTTTTTTCTGTTAAATTATTAAGACCCGTTCCTAATATATGACGACATTTGTGTTTCGCACCATAACTGGGTTCCTTGAAGTTCTACGAACTGGTTCTATTTGACATCTTATTCAACAAATGAGAAGAAAAAAGAACTAATACAGAGCTTCTTAAACTGGGTGTCGTGACACTTTAGTGTGTTGCCGATAATCTCTACGAATGTCGCGAAATAATGTCGTAACTCAATTGAACAACTGAGTGACATTCTACGTTTGACTACCAAAAATTATGCATACGTCTCAAAATTTGTTGTTTGTTATGTTTTTTTAGAGATCGTCGCTTATAAAGAAAAAAAAATCAGAATGCTCCGCTCCAACGAATTCTATTGCGTAGAAACGATAAATCATAAAAGAAATATTACAACGCTCACCGAATCTCACATGCAATGTTCAAATCTTCTTGTTCGTTCTTCTCTTAAAAAAAAACTAATTACCTTTTCTGTATTAGCAACACTCCAAGCAGCGGAAAATATGTCATACCACCTCTCACGGTGGGATGGTTTTATGTGGTAAGTAGCGAAATATATCCTGTTAGAACTAAATCGGGTCAACCAATCACTGTTGGACAATTGAAGGAAACGCGGAAATGCACAAAAGAATCCTTTTTCTATTAAACAGGACCATATAACAATGTTTCTTAAACTGGTGAATGATTTTCTCAAAAAAATTAAGTGAATTTATACAATAAGAAATATTATTTCTGAAAATAAAATTCCATGTTTCAAGCCCGTTTTTTGGTAGCTTTTCTATAAATTTTTCTTCTAATTTTTTAGTCAGTTCTTGTTTGCTTTATATATTTTTAGGGTATTAAAAACATGATCAAAATAAACAATCGTGAAATGAGTTAATCTATGCCCTTTGTTCATGATACAGAATAAATTCCGTATAAAATTGTACATGAGAGAAGGGAGAATAAGATGGAAATGATCAAAAACATTTTTTTTTTTAATAGAAAGCACTCGGAGAGTGAATACCTCCACTAACGCCATTGTCGGGACGAGTAATTGTGCATGAATCCGCCCCTAAATCCGAGGGATTATTCTGTAGCCTGCTTCCCACCCTTCTACAAAATTAGAAAATTATTGGGAACTTTTGGAAACAGACATGAAATTTTGGCGATTTCGTGTAGGGTGACGACGTTGGGGAGATAAATTTGTATGGATCCGTCCCAAAATTGAACCCCTTCTTCCGTAATCAATTATCCACACTTCCACAAGATTTCATTGAAATCTTTCCAGTACTTTGGGAGATGTTGTGTGCACTGACAGACGGACGGATGGTTGGATCGGCAGACGTGACCAAATACATAAACCTCTTCGTTGACAGGGGTAAATAAGTCGCAGGTGAATGAATTTTTATGATGAATACTTCACGTTGATTGACGCTGAAATAGTTTAAGCAGCAAAAGAGGAGTTGATTAACGGCGCAGTCAAAAGAAGTAAATACCTCCTTATTTTTTTATCGACGCAAACCTTCATCAATTTTACAGGTTTTAGGGAAAGGCATGAATCCCCCTTCGACTATGAATAAAATAGTACAGGATGAAGTGAGTAACGCCACTTCGGGTGCTTCTTGCCGCTGTTTCACACGTCGCGAAACGGAGCTTGTGATATGTGCAACCGAGACAGAGACGACCTAAGCTGTAGCCATCGTGAGTACACCGACTAATATACCCACATGAGAGAAATAGGGGGGTATCAACGTTCGAAATCCAAGCTAATCTCAAACCGTGACAACTACTGTCAGTGGTAGATACCCAACTATCTCAACGACAAGGCTTTCGTGTCGATGAAATAAATATCTCTCAAGTAGATATGCCACATTGTAAAAGAAAAGCCTTTTATAAATTCCAAGTACATTCTTTTTTTTCAGCAAATGATATTTGGGGCATTTAATGAGTTTAGTATGCCACAAGGCCACAGATGCAGGGTACCCAATGAGGATTGAACTCACTAGTGATAATGTGTAGCGGACCAAAGCTAGATTATCTTTGGTCTTAAGTTGAAAACAAAACAAAAAAAAAATATTTTTGCTGAACATATGAGTTGTAGTCAACACAGAAATTCTTATTAAAACTGCTTCTCCACGCATGAAGTAAATCGCAGATAACAGAATTATTCTCAGTCACATTTCTCAGAAACAATCAACTAATAGTGTAATTTGATTTACTTCGGAAAAGTCCATGATTTTTTTTACTTTCACATATGTTTTATGGTTGTTGACAAAACCAAGCCTAAAGCTAAGATCCTAGCAACTTACACCCAACTCACGTAATACTTTCATTAGATACCAGAACACAAGACAATTTTGGTCAGTCTCTTAGCATACCTGCCTTAAGGTAGGTATGTGAGGTTTCATTCCCCTCGGCGATGCGCACATCTTTCCATCAAGTTCAACGTAGCGCACACGTACATACGCACGTGTACATTCAATTTTTTGATATTCATCGTAAAATAATTCAGATGCATTCTTCCACTCATGGGACATTTAGCATATAGCAAACCGATCTACAAAACCTTATTTCTTCTTCTCCACAACAGAAGACTTTATTGATTTATCTCCAGCTAATTGTAACTATCTAATCGTGTTCTCATTCCTAATAAATATCCCTTATCAAGTTGAGTTCGCGTCAGCATTTTCATTATGCATTCAACTGTGCACATTTCTCTTTCCATTCCATTGTCGCATACAACATTATTTCTTTCACGACTATAGAAAGGGATTATGAAAGAAAGAACTATGGAATATATTCTCTGTCCTTACTCAGTAGCAGCCTTAGTCCTTTAAGGTTAAGACTATTACTTCTGGGATAATTATTACAACTACTAATATCTTTATGTTTCTATCCAAACTGAGACTTGGTATTAAATGTTAACGTGGTAGGGTCAAGTTTTAAACAGTACCAATGGAGTCAGATAGTAATTATACCTTACGAATTTAACCCAAATAGTTATCTAGACTAACCAATGTTCCATGGCAAAGCAAAATCAAGAAGTGTTTTTGAAATATGTATATGTTGTGGCAATACGATAGGCACCGACTATGACTTGATGGTATATTAAAAACTAACTGCACTCAATTATGGCATTTAACTTGAATTTGAAATGCGCAAAATGTATATTCTTCCAGAATTTTACTCATACAAATATCCTTTGCTTTTCGAAAGTTCGCTTGGACACTTTTTCGCTTTCACGAAAGAAAAAAAAACGAAAATAACGCCCAGCATTTGCTTAGCAGCAAGCCGTTATAAAGGTAACGTGCTCACTCTTTCCTACACCCCAGTTTTGTGTACCTACCACCACCCTAACTTGCCATCACCACGATTTGGGGAGAATGCTCGAACATTTTTTACGTATAAATTAATAGCAATAGCTTCTCTGCTTTACAATATTTAGGCTTACGAAAGGATTTATTGGAACGCTCTGCTGATAGCAAGAGAAACCGGTACTTTGGGGATATTCATTTGGCGAGACCGAGTTGCGTAAAGAAAAGGTGTTATTTATGACATCAGTTTATTAATATCATCGCCCAGTCCTGATGATGCCATCTATATTCCTAAACAGGGGAGACAAGGATGGTAGGGTGGTCTACAGCCCCTGTCTGGGAATCCTACACTCCACTTCCATCTGGAAAAAAAATAAAAATCTGTCAGGGAATTTTTTTAACAAAAATACGAATTAGTACTGTTAGGGGGCAAGTGCTGTAACAATTGAAAAGTTCTTAAATATGAGCCTCCCCGAAAATACATTTGAAAAAATTCCTGAAATCATTAATAATAATATCAACGTCGAGATAGAGTACCACGAACTTTATATTTTATTTGGTTGGTGTGGTCTCGTATTTCATCTCCTCGGTCGAGGGAAACGTAGAATTTAGAGGATTATCTTGGCTATATTCGAATTAGGCTTACCTCCTCTTGCATTAACAGGCAGTTTCCAGTTTTATTTCTAATTTACTTTCAAGGTTATTCGAACTTGCTCAGCACCTTGAAGAGCCCTCTATGCCAAGGAAGCGAAATAGACCAAATTATTCGACGGTGAAACTCATTGATGTCTGTGAAGATGCTTCTGCTCACCAACCTACGAGCGTTGAAGATCACTACAAAATAATCTACTTTGAAGCTGTAGATACAATGGTTCGTCCAGTTAAGATAAGATTTGATCAAATAGATTTCAAAACTTTTGCAAAATTGAAAAATCCTTTACAGGAAAATTATTTTCAATGATGTCTATGAGCAGTTGAAGGAGCTACAAAAAAAAAGAAGTTATTCATCCCTAACGCCATTCTATACGTAAACTGTGACTCGTAAATCGTGCCACGACTGCATCACTGGAGCGACCATTTTTACTGGCACGTAGGATTAAGACATGGGTACGTGTATGTGATAGAAGAGGTTTAATTTTCTGTCTATATTAAGCAGCTATAAGGTATTTAATAAACGATCTTGACTTTTTTTAATGTTGGAAATGATTTCGTTGCACTTAACGAAGGCAGGTTCTTCACGTTTGGTGAATTTAATGATTCGGACTATGAAATCTGATGACTGAATTTTCTGTTGTAGTTTTGTTTTTGTTTTATTAAGGAGCAATTCGTTTCAGAAATCGAAGGATATTATGAACATGACGTAAGTCATTATGTTCAAAATACCTCCGATTTTGATATTATGGAATGTCAAAACATCAAATGCATTTTCCACCAATATAGAGCAGTCATTTTTGGAATGTTCACTGTGGCGCCTGCGTTAAGTACTAACTATGTGCCCCTCGACTTTTAAAGCTGCATTGTGAGTCCTGACATTCTCCAATTAGTCAACAGTATGAGCTTGATACAAAAAATAATGTCGTCGGTCATTTTCACCACATATACTGAGGGTGGAGAATTACTGGAACGTTTTCACATTTCATTATCGTGTTCCATAAAATCAACATTGTGGTAAAAAAAAAAAAAGAGTTTTAGAAAGCAATTTTAGCACCCGTGAAATTCAAAGTTACTCTGCGGAACATGCCTGTAGAACCCTCTCGCCCAGCTCTGTGCTGCATAATCTAGCCCTCTCGTCGAGCAAATCCTGGTGACACCCTTATTCCTAAGTAACAGACAAATTCATATTGAAGCGATGATTTCTGTACTAGGTATTTGCTCGGCTCATTTGGTAGAGGGCCACAATAGTGAGACATCAAATGAGGATAAAATTTACGACAGTCTTAATGGTCTCCGAGGCGAGCTTGCCAATCGTTACTCCATTAATCAAACATCACACGAATTAAATGGATAATTGATATATATTTGAGCTTGAGCTCGACTCGAGTTGATATCCATTTTACATACTCACTGTATGCAGTAAAACATGAAACCAAACCATTACAGTATCGGATTATTTATCTGACAAGCATGTGACCAGATTTGACCCAGATTTTGATTACGTCGATTATATGAGATCACCATTTGCCAAGATTTTCAGGAAATAATTTAGTACAGAAAACACAGAGGAATGGTTAGTTCGGCAGTGAATTCAGTTCTTACTAAGTGCCCCACACATGAGACCCTTTGTCGTTCAAAGCTTAGTAAATAGGGCGCCTCGCCATGAAGCAATGATCAGCTAGATAGTCTAGCAGACTATCTTTTTCACGTGAGTTTTAGCAACAACAATAATCCATGGATATCTCGGTCTTTGCTGCAGACATTAAGGTCTACCCCCTGGCCCTACCTCTCTTAATACAATTATGGGGCACGGAAGCTACATCGTTTGTTTATTTTTCAACTTCTCCCGAACGCTGAGCGAATCTAGTCATTGAGTTTGCCCGTTTTGACGATGTCAATGAGTTTACCTGGCGCTAAGACAGTGTTTCTCAAACTGTGTGCCGTAACGATCTACTGAGTGTGCCACACAATTTTTTCTCCAAATAAGCAAACATATATTTCAAACATTGAATCTATCCACAAAGGGCGATTCCACCACTGAGTTGCTACTCTAGAGGTTCTGACAATATATTTTGTCATATTTCTTTAGCGGCAGATGAAAGGGCAAAGGGATGATGTGTATAAGGCTATTACTATCATCACCATAAAATATGATCTCTTTAGAATAGGTCAACAGTGTAGCTCGGGTGTGGAGATGGTCACCATTGTAGGGATTAGCAGGTTATATTTTGTTTTAAGGGCTTGGACCACGTGGCAGACTGGATATCCCAGTTTTAACGTAGTGCGGTAATAATATGATAATAAGATATGGAAACACAATCATAAGGATATTAATCATTTATTCATTTTACAACCGACAAGAAAATACAGATTTCGTTAAATGTCTTTGTATGTAAGTGCTCTTATATTGTTTTAGTGTGGTTTTCTGGTGAAGAGTATGTGTAAAGTAGATTAAAACGATGTACTTACGTATTGGTACACAAAAGGTTTGGTGGGAAAATCAGGACAGCCTCTGGTTTGCCAGTCGTTCGAACAACGCCCGAGGGACGTGCGAACACGGAGCAAGAAAGAGTGAAAGATGATGAGGGAGTCAGAAACAGTCACTTTATACAACTAAGTTATGGGAAATGACAACCTTGGGCACTATTTCAGGGGTAATATCCGATGAAGTAATTTTTACTAAAGGGAGAAAAATGCTTCTTCTAATTATTCATCATCGTTATGGTCATTTTGATTACTTTCAGTTCACTAAAAGTACGTATATCTGTTGGTATACTGATATAAAAATTTCAGCCATTGACCATAGAAATCTATACTATTCCATTTATATTGCTTAATAATAAACCCCACATTACTACTTCAAAATCTTTGACGTAATATATACCAATGTACTATTCATATTTTAATGGAGTAAACAGTTGGTGTGCCGCGTAATTCAAATATATTTCTTAGCGTGTCATCATACAATAAAGCCTGAAAAACCATTCCACAAAAGTAATGAATTTACCAGTCACTAAACTATAAAAATTCAATTACATTTTGAACGAGTCTGAAATTTTAACTAATCTCTGTTGCGAATTTTGTTTTTCTTTATGGTGGCTATTTTGAACTAAAGGTGACGGCCAAAATTTTGGTCAGGTGGTGTGTATGCTATTTTCATATGAAGGATCATTGAAAAATCGAGCTGGATTCAGATTTTCACATTTTCTTGACGTTTTAAACCATTCTGGTAGAAATCTAATCTGCAGGACTGTATTGCGAATTTTGTTTTTTGTGGCAGCCATATTGCGATAAAGATGGCAGTCATCGTTTTGGGCAGATCGTATATAGAAGAGCATTAAAAAAATCTAGCAAGATGCAAGTTTTTACGGGTTTTTTTTGTTGTTTTTTTTTTAACAATTCTGGTTGAAATTTCACCTAATGTGCTGTACTATTTCTTTGCACAAGATGACATTGTTTTTGTTTCGTGAAACTATGAGGATTTTAAGTAAAAACTGCTGAATCACTGAGACGATCGAACCGAGTGGTGATTCCGATAAAGGTTATAAGCCCAGCTAGAGATAGTGATAAATGTTTTATCAGAAAATAGCAAAGTCGACTTTCTTAACTATCAACTGACACCGGACCTTGTCAGGATCGATAATATGAGTACAGCTTTTAGTTGACACTGCTTGCTCACGTAAGATAGTCATGTGGTCATTAACTCACTTTTTCTCAATCAAACGTCGTGTGGCATATCAGTGACGATACACTATGTCAAGATATCTAGCGATGAGACGAAGCGCTGAGTGAAGTGGATTCATGCCCTTCCTAAGGGTATTAGTCCAAATTTAAGATATGCAAACTCAGCCAAGATTCGATTTGCTTATTCCATTTGTCGTGCTGACAACCTCACCTCACTCACTTTATCCAACCCACGGTGCATCCACATATTACTGAGATCACAAATAACTATTTCGTTTATTACCCTTTATATACATGATTCATTGAATCAGATAAGCATAAGTTATTGGGAGTCCACTGAAAACTTCGTCAGGCGACGGTGGGTATATGAAATTTCTTCTTGATGTTGCTGAGCGGGGACAGGTTAGTGATGGTTCTGCAGACGAGTTGGGGCAGATATCTATGTTTGTTAAGAATAGGGATGTGTGCGTAGCACTAACTGAGGTCTATCAGGGTTTTTTTTGTTTCTGGTAGCGTTTGTGTAAGAGCAAAGCGAATCCGAGAGAGAGCTCAGGTTAACGAAAATTGATTGGTTGGAATATATAAAGGAAACAACATATTGCCGGTTGCTGATGATTGGGATAGGCATGAAATATCATTATTCATTGGATTTATATCCTTGTAATTCTTACTTTTAGACATCAATACCTCTATCTATTGTGTTAAATATTGAGCGCTATGATTGAACATCTGCAACGGATAAAATCTATTTTCTGTCTTTTTTCTCATTGCATTTTCACAAACAAACCATATATATAATGAACATATATATATATATATATATATATATATATATATATATATATATATATATATATATGTGTCGATGAAAATGACGATTGGAAGGTGGAGAGAAAAACTCAAGGGATAGGTGTTACATTCCAATTTTTTTCATTATTCCGTGGGCGTTGCTCGATGCATTTCGACGAGGGCCAACCATCTTTTTCAGAGAAAAAAATGTTTGTGGCGGTTCACAAACGTTTTTCTCTTCACCTTCCAATTGTCATTTTCATCTACATTCTGTCAGATCACTTAACATCCACAATACAAACATATATATATATATATATATATATATATATATATATATATATATATATATATATATATATATATAGGGGGGGTGTACTCAGAATATATTTAATATCCGATTTTTTAACTTCTTCTCTAGCGATATTGATGTACTCTGATAAAATACTTTTTAGCAGCACAAAGTTTGATAATCTAAATATGATAGAATTTCTTTAACTGTTAGATTTAAAGGGACATATTCAACTCACAGGCTTTGTTTTGGGTGCAAGTTACATTCGTACAACAAAGTTTCATTATGTATTGATTTATGTCAGTACGTTTGTCCGTCTGATTGTCCACACAATATCTCCGAGATTTCTCAATGAATTCCAATGACATTTTGTGGAAAGGTGGGCAATGGGTTACTGGAGAAGTGATCAATTTATTTTTTTTATTTATTTTCTTTTTTTGCAGGGGGACAGGTCCTGGAATTAATTTACTGTTACCTCCCTTGCACCGTAACTATTTATGAACTGATTTTCATTCTGCTTTTAGTGACAAAGGTGTTGGCAGAATTATGCATTCTCTGAGCGCTCCCTACTTGATTTATGAAATGTTCCAGCCTCTTGAAACTAAGTCGCCGTTGGTAAATTAAGAAATGACATCGTATGACAGGATTTTCTATTGGAAGTTACCGAGAGTCGAGAAGAAGAGACGAGATGTCGCATTAGCCTTGAGTAACTCATGAATACTAACGAAGTCTGGACTATCAAGTACTTTATTTGCATACCAGCGTCTCGTTTATAGTTTGCGCTTGGCAATTAATCTATCTATTGATATGACACCGGCTATTGTCTGCTTGGTTGCTTGGCTCAGTACGTCTTAAGGCTGACCAAACGACTGGGCACCGGGAATTGAAAATTGGTCAATAAGGGTATCTTGATTCCAGGATTAATATGGGATAAGTGGCTCTCATCCACCTCCACTACACCCCAGAGGTAGAATGAAACTATTTTCTTTATTGCTCGAAATTCAGAATTTCCGGACCAAGTGAATATTGTTAGCATCTTTCAAAGAAAACAAAGTATAGTGATTTCATGTGATCATATTCATTTTAGATATTCAGAAAGCCGGGCAAAGCAAGGGCGATTACTTTTGCTAGTCATTCACGTATCTTTCTCATTTTTGTTCTTCTATTTATTGGATAGGTCCTTAAAAGGGTTAATACGATTTTACAGGTAATTCAATAATAATAATTATTATTATTATTATTATTATTATTATTATTATCATCATTGTTATTATTATTATTATTATTATTATTATTATTATTATTGATGATGATGATGATAGTTATGAATATAGGAATAATAATTTACAAAGAAAGAAGAAAGAAAGAATCGAAGTTTAAAGAGATGAAGGTAAGAATGGAGAAAGAAAGAAAGAAAGAAAGAAAGAAAGAAAAAGAGAACATTATGAAATTTGATTGAATTATCGTTTTTTTTTTTTTTATTATTGTTTACTCCTCCGAACACATCCTTTGACAAACATTACACAAATGTTATAGAGGTTTGCGTAATTGCTAGCCAGCTCTGTTTACGTAACTGCTAAGCTGTCATTTTATTTAATGAAAAACACATTTGTCACAGTGGAACAATGGACGGGTCCCAAGTCACCAGGTGACTTTCATTTGTTGGCTACGTGCCCGGAAGCAGTTATGTAATAAGCTTTGCTTAACTTGGCACAAGACAACAATAGTCAGGCGCCTATTGTGGATCAAATTCACTGCGCAGCAGATTGCTCAGCAAGATGTACCTTTCTTATATATATATATATATATATATATATATATATATATATATATATATATATATATATATATATATATATATATATATATGTGTGTGTGTGTGTTATTGCAACATATTAATAAGTTATTAGTATTGATCTGGTTGTGTAGTCCAGTAGAATCTCAGGATAACTGTCAAGTAGTAGGAAACAATCGATTTTTTTCTGTTGGAAATGATGGTTTAGAAAGTTTTGTTCCAGATTTTGAGGAGTGCCACTTTGTCGAATTCGGACAATTTTTTACGACGCCATTAGCTACACCAACTTTTTCGTCATAATAAATCTACTGAAAATGTACTTTTAAAGATAAACATACCACATTGGGCATCAAAATTGAAGATATTTACAGCTTGGCGCACGAAGATGTTATTTTTTTTTTAACTTTCTGATTGGTCAGATTGACGGTTCATTTTGATTTATTTTATCTTTGGATTTTTATACAGTAATCAAATATGAGAGAAATCATAAAAAGACGTCCAAATAAATCAAAACACGAATGTAAGTCTTACAATTGAGTATCTTATTCATATTAATCATTCGACATTATTGCTTCGTCCTCTTCACCGTTCCTAGTATCCTCCAGAGTTCTCGTCGGCTGCCACTGAAGATGTACCTGCCATAATATTTTCATTCCCAAATCGTTCGCTGCTTTTACACCAGCAGTTGTTTGTACTTAACAATCTCTTCGACCGACGGTTTCACGTAGTCCAGGAATATGTTGGCATAGACTTGCATCCACAAGCAACAGTTTGTAGAAGTGATTTCGAAGCAATCTACTTATTGCCATAAACAGGGATTGGAATGTTCCCATCTATTTTCCACCCAAGCAGGACGTATTAGCAGTACAAGTTGGAAGGTGCTTTTTTATCGGCTGCATCCCAGAGAAGAACTTGGAGATGTGCACGTTTGATGTATTCTGATGCACACTCTCTGGTTGTAGGAAGGCTCTTAACCTTTGAAGGATCTCTTTCTTGACAATCAATTTACAAATGAACAGGTGCACAGTTGAATCTGCAAAAGAAACTTCAGGTGGTTGGCCTTTGAAAAAAAGGTAAGTTGTTGATTATATGGTCTCATGGATTTAAAAAATTTCGGCGGTTGTAGATTAGTTTGTCACAGCAAATGCTTATATTTGAAAGAAGCATTCGATTATCAGAAAAGAGTTTACATTAATTTTCTGGTCATATTCTTCCATTCTGTGGGGGGTGAAGGATTGTGACCAGTCATGATATTCTCATGAGGAATCTAAATTTACGCTTCGTGTGGCAGAAAAAATGAGTGTGGTTAATAAGGTCACTAAAAAATTGCTCGAGGGCAAGAAAGTGACATCCTTCAGAATCTGGAACACCTTCTAAACTATAATTCCCACCAAAAAATCGTATGTACACCCTATTTGGTACTTTCCCTGATTCCACTAGATTCTACCCGTCGAGAGCTTTTTTGTGACAGTGACTCAACTGAGGTCAGCGAGTTGGTATTTTCAGAACTCTTAGTTCATGTGAAGGCTCAGATGTAGCTCAGAGTTCAAACGACGATCAGGACGTATTTTGAGGTGTTGGCGAACCGGATGTAACCGCTTGTAAATGAAAGGACCCTATTGCATTGTGTCGTTCGTATGAACCTACTGTCTCTTTTGAGATGGAATCAAAACTTATTCGATGGGATTCCAAAGCTAGCTCGGTGCACGAAAAATGGTTGTTCAAAACATGAGTTCAATTTTTTTTTCCCTAATTTCTGAATGGCCACAATATCAATTCATTTGGATCCACTTTTTCCTTCGTAAATAAGGAAGAAACTTGGTTTAGGGGTGGGGATGTCGAGAAGGGTGTCGATATTTTCAGTCCTGAATTCTGCTTCAAACATGTTAACCATCGCACTACGGTAGTAA
Source organism: Thysanoteuthis rhombus (assembly GCA_963457665.1). Lineage (NCBI taxonomy): Eukaryota > Metazoa > Mollusca > Cephalopoda > Oegopsida > Thysanoteuthidae > Thysanoteuthis > Thysanoteuthis major. The sequence continues at coordinate 16,827,801 of OY735209.1, forward strand.
CTTTTACCAATACATAAGGTGTATGAAATAATTATTAAAGCTAATGTTGCTATACTTAAAGCTCGCATGGACTGGACCAATGGAAAATCGATTCAGCAAAAACAATAGAGAAAATAGTTTATGATTATGAGACATGAATTATCTATGATATATATTAGTCTGCTTGTTCCTACCTTCTTGTGTTCTAATGTTACGCTTACAGTAATAACTTAACGGAAAGGTTAGGTAGTTCGATAAGAGGATAGACAGAGAGTGGACAGAAAAGAAAGTTAGATAGTTTCAAAAATGGGTAGGGAGGGAGTGGGGACAAAAGGGATTTAGGAAATTTGCTGAGGGGGTAAAATATTTTTCGTATCTGGAACTAATCTGTTTGTCCACCGTGTAGGTAAAACGTGGATGGGCAACAAAGATTGGAGGGGATAGGGGAGAGAATGAGAAGATACAGGCATAGGGAGAGAGAAGAGCAGAGGCATGAGATAATAGATAATCTTAGATGTCAACTCTCGTGAAATCTCCACAGTTTCAAGTAGTTACTATAAAACGATTTACTTGGTATAGCTATTTGCGAAGCGTGGCTTAGTTTGGTGAAACGCCCCCTTGAATGGGACACACATGAGATCTGAACTCACTACACAAGCGAATTGGTTTGCAAAACTAGCTTGCTAACTATCTACTAACTAACTACTCTAGGCATTCATTTGTTATGTGAAGCACACTTATGGGTCGAACTCACTATGTAGGTGGATGGGTCTACGAGACGAACTTGACAAATATTGCTAAACGATAGACACCCATAAAAATAGCACGTGAAGATGATTCCGGCTTTTTCATCGCTGCTCATTGATTTTTTACTGCTACTTCACACCACGCACACTCACACGCATAATTTATTAGGTCTATATTTGTTTTGATAATTAGCCGAGTTTGGAACTCAATAATTGAATTCAAGAAACTCCATGAAGAACGATTCTGACAAGTGCCAGAATCATCATCATCGTCATAATCATAAGACTTCTCTCGTTCACAGGGTGGGTGGAAAGCCCTCTTTCTTTCTATCCCACAGATGTCTATCCCTGACAGCAGACAACCATTGTTAGACGTGCGACACATCGCTCCGTATCGTCTTCGGTCGCCCCTGGGCACTGGCCTTGTCTCTTTGTGCTATTCTGTAACTCTTAAGGTCCACCCGTTGTCTTGGCGACGAGCTCGATGTCCTGGCCATCTGTCTTTGATGCGTCGGATGTATCTCTGCTTGGCTCTTATTGTCCAAGTCTCGCAGTCGTTCATCATAACCGTTTACCTCCATAATATGAAATTTGGTAAGAATAGGCCTCGAGCGAAGAAGAAAGGAGATGGTCATATATTTAGACACCACATGATAATAATGAACACGTGGTTACAGCGAGGAGGTCAATGAAGATGGAAACACAACCGAATCCGTATTTAAAAGGAAATGAACGATTTATTCGTTTCCAACAATGCCTATATATGTGTTCCTATGCGAGAGTTCTTATATTCTTGAGTGTAATGCAAAAAGTTTAGGGGGGGTGTAAAATTAAACTGTGTGGGGTTACTTACATTTTGTGTGCGACAGTTCGCCGATAGGAACCATGGAGTCACGCGCCCCGAAGAGCAACATGGTCCTTATGAGGTCCCCTGCAAGAAGTGAGTAAGAAAAAGAGGAGGGACACCGGAAGCGTCGCTTTTTATAGTGACGGGACTATTTTCCGGGTGCATAAGAAGTGACGTCACTGGAACTACTTACGGGCATGAGTATTGATTTTAACTAAGGGAACGCTATTAATAAATAGTAGTGATTCTAACATAGAACATCAACGCGCATTCATTTAACATTTTCCTCTTTAGTTTCATTTCACTGCTCCTCGTGATATTGTCGAGTTTTGCCGATGCTATCCAGTCGAGTTAGACTCAGCTTTTGTCCCCGTAGCCCTAACACGATGTCGTAATGTTCTGTAATCAGCTGTCTCAGGTAGGTGCAACCTTCGACCTCTTCAATACGACTTCTGCCAACTGCTTTGCTTTTCTTGTCCAGGAATTCGTGTCTTCTGAGATATGTTTTGCTATATTCCCGACAAGGGCCATTAGATTCTTGTGAACTGAGGGGTCTGAAGTCAGGTCCCGCTGAGTAGTTTTACTCCAACAGAGAAAGTTTTTGTAGCAGTAATCAAGAGAGAAAGAATAGCCATTATTCTAACGACTAGAAATGTTCAGTAGACTTTCTGTCTGGGTCACTTCACCCCTTTAGCCTCTAGCCTGTTTATAACGTAGCTGCTTGTCAACCCTTTGGGGTATAGTACTTTCTCTATCACCAAAGATGACTCTACTTGGCACCAGGGATCCGTCCTCCGAACAGCACATCACATCCCTCGATGCACTCAAATAGGAAAGTCATAGAATTCCCTGATGTCTCCAGTTCCTTTCGTTTGTCTCTTGAAATCTCTATGGAATGATTTTTCTTCCTATTTTTGACTTCTTATTTTGGAATTTTTTGATTCAACAATTGTCTTTTTGTTAGTTTCAGGCTACCGTGATCATTCTCTTTTTACTTTGCTGCTTGGGAGTTACGATTGGTCAAATGGAATCGCCGAACAGAGTTCAAATCCCGGCTGCAACAGTTTACGTCCACTTTACACTGATGCTCTTGAAAAAAGCATTCTCTGCCTACCCTCTAGCTATGGGCAAATAGCAGGGCAGACTGTGCTCTTCAACTTTGGTTGGCAACCAGTCTAGGAATGGGACAACTCGAATTCAAACAGGCGCAAGTCCAACCCCTTGCTCGACTCGGTGGACATCGCAGAGGAAATCATTAGTTGATTCAATGGGAAGAACAGCGACCGATGGTGACGCGTTGTTGAGTGCAGTGTGACATGTTGAGCGTCTTGGTCATTCACAGCAGCTCGGTCTGTTCTTCATGATTTAGAACTATCGACAACAGTGACCAACAACTCACAAAGAACAGTTCGAGCATTTTCTCGAGACTTCAGGACTTTCACAGCGACCATACTATGTCTTCTCAGGGGAATAGGAGAGGTTGAAAAGTTGGGGGAAAAATGGGTCCCACGTGGACTGAATGAAATGCTCCGTGACAGTGACTGGCCCCACACCTCTCAGCCGACTGTATCTAAACTTAGGGGATTGGGATGTGAAATCTTACAGCATCTTCCATATCCACCTGACTTTTCTCCAACAGATAATCATATTTTCAATCATTTAGAATTTAACACCCATGATATAAGATTCATAAACAGGGAAGCCATAATCCGCGCTTTTACCGAATTTGTAACCACTAAACCTGAACAATGTTTATAGAGATGTTAGTGAAAATTACTACTGCATATACTGTTCAGCGTTGGTTAAATAGATTTAGGCATGGAAATATGGATGCCAATGATAAACCGTGGGGAAGCCCACACCTGTTCTTGTTGATTAAGAATTATCGACAGGAGGGGCCGACAACCCACAACAAAATAAAGGATCGTTGGAAGAGGGTTGTTGTTTCAAATGGATCATATCTTGATATATTTACTCGGGGGGGGGGGGGTTATGTCAGCCTTCATTATATTGTTCCAAAAATGACATTTCCCATGCAACAAATGAATATTTCCAACTTGCAGTCTGCTGACACAGCTGCATCTATGGTCTGGCAGATTCTTCCTTCCATTTTCATAACCATCAAATCCTATCTTCTTGTTTGGATGCAGTGAGAAGTCCAGATCTCAAAGTCACAGAGTATTTTACTCTTTTTATAATCTAAGACAGTTTGTAGTTAATGTTCTTGCTGTTTGTTTACATGGTCGAACCAAGGTCGTTTGCACAATTCCCAGCGTATCACTGTCTTTACTTTGTCGTGCCTTTTTTTATATACTGTCCAAGTTGGATTGTTACATTCACTTTTGATGTGGATTACAGTCTTGTCTCTAAAAAGGTGGCATTTATTGTTTTTCTTTTTTTGTCTATTTCTGCTTTGACATAATTAGTTAATAATTTGTTCTAGAGTTGCAATGAGATTCTGTTTTTCTTTTCAGGTGCCCTGTGCGTAACTATGTCCATGACTCTCCGTCTGCAATAGTTTCTATCTGCCATTTAAATTCTCCGTGGAGATTTTTTCCCTCATTTTTCCTTTCTTGTTGCGTCCCTCACGGTTGTCCCACGTGTGTTGTCCTTCTATCACTTGCTTTAATCTCACAGGTAGTTGTTCCTTTCTTCGTTCTGAAGTTGGGTACTTTGCCAATCCCATCACAGCTGATAGAGCACAGATTTCAATATTTGTAAATCCTCCTCCGTCTTTTCCTTTTACATGGAGCCTATCTGTTCAAACTCTGAGGTGCCCATTCTTTTGAATCGCATTACATGCTTTTCATTGAATTATTCTCTTTTCTATTACTTGTGTTATAACCTTTTTAATTAAGAGGAAGGATTGGGCTCAGAGATTAGAAGAAGGGATTGACATCCCAAACAAATTTCAGAATTCATCGTGTTGTTAATATTGTTAACATGACATTTCGGTTTAATCCATTCTTCGTCGAGTGCATAAGGTGAAAAAAATAATTTCTTTAGCTGAGGTCCCATGAGACTGTAAACACTTAGATTATCTATAACTTCGAGAAAATTCGAATTTTTTCCGGTCGTAGGCAGAAGAATGGATTGAATAGAACGTGTGTTAACAACATCACGAAGACAAAGATCATCAACTGTTCAGAGAAAATTGGGATGGTAATGATTCTTCTCAAAGTTATTATTGACAAAAGATTCGGAGACCCCTATAATATCAAATATTATGCAGGTTTGTCTATCTGTCTGAGCATGGCAGTCAAACTAAAAGTACTAGGGATCTGATTTTTTTGTATGAATGTTGACTTGTCATTTCTGTTGTCATTTCGTCAAATTTATTTTATAATATATATTTCATCATCCCGTTCTTCGAATCATATTTAAGAAGTAAAATAAAATTATTTTTCAGAAATTTCACTGATTTTTCTTCTTCGTTTTCTTACTTCTAAATCGTACAAAAAGGTATTCGACGAGCCAAGGCGACAAAACACCACTTCGTCAAAAAGGATGCCTACGAATCGGCTGCCTGGCGAAACTGGCGTCAGTGTCGGCGATAAACGACCAAGAACCATTGACTTGATCCTGAGATCAAACATGAGCTATTTTTTTCTTTCAATTCTGACACTACCCAGTTTTAAGCAAGGGGTTCGATTTACAATGCAAGTATTATGCTAAACTGGACACATATTTGATGTGTTTAGTTGCTCATAACGGAGTTGTGAGGTACAAAAAGCGTCCGTAAATGTACCGAGATAATGTTTATTTAAAAGAAAAAAAGTATGTCACAGAGGGGAGTAATGTTTATGTGTACGAAAGAGAGGGAGAGAGAATGTTTACATGTACGAAAGGTAATCTTACAAAAGAGTCAGAGGTTAAGAGTACTTTTTAAAAGTGCACATTAGAAAAAAAAGGTGTTTGAGAATGGAAAGAATGGTCATATCAATGACAGAGAGAGAGGTGGGAGAGAGATAACGTTTTTAAGTACAAGAGAGAAATCTTCTTGCTCAAAGACAAAAAATGGTGAAAATTTGTTTTTTCTTCTCTTAGAGGTCAAAAGTGAAGGTTTGAAAAAAAAGTTGTAGATTTTTTATGTGTGAGAGGGGGAGACAAGGTTTCTAAGTACAAGATATATATATATATACATATATATATATATATATATATATATATATATATATATATATATATATATATATATATATATATATAGACAGAGAACGTTTATGTGTCTGGTAAAGAAAATCTCTCTGAGACTCAAAAGTGAGGGAATTTTTTTTTTTCCTTCCAGGGGTCAAAGTGGAAGTAAACCTTATTTTTTTCCTTTTCAAAATTTGGAGAACATCGTTTTTCCCTTCCATTATATCTTTATAAAATATCATTTGTTTTCCTGTATTTTATATTTTTCCCCGGGCAATGCCGGGTACACTCGCTTGCGAATCAAATATACCGGGAATACCATTTTAAATAGAATTAAATACTGTGTTCACTGTTCTGGTAGTCCAAACAATAAAACAACTTTTTTTTTTCATTTGTAAACAATCACTTTTGCCATCAGGTCAAAGAAACCGGCCTTCCCACTTCTCAAGTACATAACTGTTCAAATGGAGGTAGTCGCAGATTTCTGTTTCATCATACCCGGATATGTTTGCAATGACTCAGAAAATCTCACCCTTGTGTTTGTACAACATTCTTATCTTGAGAGATACTATTGGTCACGCACTGATGTACCATATAATTGCCCAACTTCCTTTCAGTATAAATGAGGTTCGTTACTCAAATACCTACCTAGGCATTTGAAACGACCGTCTTCTCAACAAGATCACGGATCCCAGGCTTTCGAAATGTCTGCCCGAGAACCCCCTGCGGTGATGAAAAAAAACCACAGCACTAAATGTTAGTGAAAGGACGCCCTCAAGGAATCAAACCCCGTCCCCCAATCTCCACCTATGCCTCTATGTATTTCTGAATGTATGTAACTCTTTTAACTCGAGGACTACGCATCCCAAACAAAAAAAAACAAAAAAACTGTGATCTAATTCAACGAGACAAACTCAATCTACACTCATTGTAAGTTCTAATTTAGAAAAAGAAAAAATTCAATAGATTTTTTACGTTTTTTGGCGTCGGAAAATTATCCAGCTAACAGTCTGTAACCAGCTCTCAGACATTGTTTTCAAAAATGTAGGTCACGTATTTGTTCCTGGGATCGGGGAGGTGGCTACGTACAAATAGTATCGATCACTATTACTAGTTGATCCACTGATATATATATATATGTGTGTGTGTGTGTGAATTTCTATAAAATGTTTTTGTTTTTTTTTGGGGGGGGTCAAGAAAAAAAAATTGTGAATTCATTTCACCAAAGTGTCCATAGTTTCAAATTGCAGTTGTGAAATAATTTGACCAGCAAAATTGGTACCTTTAAATGGAAGGGTCCATTGTTACGGACGGAAAATCCCCCCCCCCAAAAAAAACACCAGTCACGATGAAGATCGAACCTACTAACAACGGTAAGCAAGACTAGCTTGTTGCTCATTGCTATACGACATGCATTACAAGTATGTAGTTTATATGATTTACTGGTTGATCCCAGCGAGAAAAATATCTCAACGGATATATTTTGATTTCTGTGATTTTTTTATATTAGAAAGAAAATAATGAATTTATTTTTAAATAGTAGTAGTAGTAGTAGTAGTAGTAGTAGTAGAATACTGATGATGATGATGATGATGATGATGATTTCCCCATCTGTTTTTGTTTTTTGTTTTGTTTTTGTTTTTTATCAAAAACTCTCATTCCACTATCGATATCATTGTCATTGTCAACGCCATTGTGTTCGTGATGTCTACTTTAATTGCCGGCTTATTCAAACTCCATTGGGCCGTGAAGAGATCGGAGACATGACGAGTCACCACCATCTTGGAATGGCGAAGAGCAGTCAACCCACCTTTTCTAAGGTTGGCTCTTGGGAAATGGTAAGTGGTGAGGAATAAGTAACCCGTCATTTCGGTGGTCACGGATACACATCATTTTATTTATTTTTGGAGTGTAAGGGAGATAACTTCGCCAGATTTTCTTTCAGCATTTACCCGAATCTCTTTTGACCGCTAGCTTATTTGCCACATTTCCATTAGCTGAAAGATCTTTTCCTTTGGTCATCACGTTGCCGTGAAGCAAGTTACTCGATAACAAAGAGAGTCAATTTCAAGGCTTTCTTTTATGTTCCATTGAATTTCCAAAAATCACCAGTGGCCTTTGTGTATTCTATAATTAGATTTACCTTTATGGGACCCTATTTTAACGATTTATGGAAAAGAAAGCATCTATTGTGAAAAAACAATTAATGTATTTATTAGTTTTTCTTTCATGATTTTTTTTTTTCAACTGAATTTTTGAAATTTTAGATTACTGAAATGTGAAAACATTTTTTATGCAATGAATTTCAATTTTTTTGTTCAATTTCTGATTTCTTTTCTCTGTTTACTAGGGTTATCACAGACATAACTGGTGCTAATTACAATCCAATCATATTTAAAAATTGAAATTAAAAATCCAAATCAGCCCTAAACACTAACCTCTCCATTTCAATTTCAAAATTTGTGAAGAAATAAATGCCGTAGAGCAACAAAATATAAGGTAGCAATGTTGGTGTTTAGAGAAGCAGAAGAAGAGAAATTGTCAAAACAAATAAACTGAGAAATCTCATTTGTTCGCAACAAGGTCTTCTGGATTGTCATTTCATTTCTAATATTGTTGGATGAATCAAAATCCACATAAAAAACCCTGATCAGATTTAGATATATAAATTCTTTATTTGTTCATAATGTTACATTGCAAATGAAGCAGGTGAAAGAATCAAAAATACAAAATAATTTTCATCAAGTGCAAGGAAGGAAGGAAATAAAAACATTTTGAAAAAAGAAAAAGATTAAAAAAATATCAAAATTTGAAAAATTAAAAAAAACAAAACAAATAAAATGGATAAAATAAAATGAAATTAAAAAAAAAAAGTGCTGCCTGTTGTAGAATTGGATTATACCATTTAAACAGTTTGATAATTATCCACTCAAAGTGGTTATCATGCTCTTCAGACATGGAAACCACATTTACTCCATCAGTCTTAAGATTTATAGAGAAAATAAGAAACCAATCATACTAACCAAGCGGACATTAGAAAAGCTAATTGTGAATTTTTGCAGTAAAAATACATTTAGTTTTTATAGTACATTGTATTTATAGAGTGAGCAGTTTCTACATTAGAAATAATCTTATAAAATCCAATAAAAACTGCATTTGAATAATTCATCATTAATCAACTATAATCATTTCATGACGGTTCGATTTTTAAAAAACATCTAATGTTCGAACAACTATGCATATTAATTTGATTAACTAATAACGGATTTGAATTCTAGACTAAACGGTAGCCCCCACTCCCTATTACTGGCCTGTATATTTTGGTCCAATTCTAGAGTTCAAATCCTATTAATTTAGTTATCACAAAATAATCATACTTATATATAAAATCCAACAAAATATTTATGAATGCATTATATTATTTGAAACTCTATTTCAAATGATCTCACATTGTTAGATGGAGGAGTCACTCGGCCTAGACAGCAGAAATAGAATAAACAACTATATATTTTTAAATATGAGTTGAGCTTGCGTCCTTACAACAGAAATCGAGTATATATATTTGATAAAGAAATGGATGTATAATCCAACAGAATATTCATGAATGCATTATATAATTTGAAACTTTTTTGAATGATCACCCATTATTACATAGAGAATGAGTCACTTGGCCTAGGCAGCGTAAATAGAATAAACAATTATATATTTATAAATGAGAGTTGAGCTTGCGTCCTTACAACAGAAATTAAGCTTATATATATATTGGTTCATTTGGATTATTTCCCACGTTTCAGCTGATATACCCTCCGGCTTCTAATGTCCGTCATATGGAATTTCTAAAAGCGTGGAAATGTCCTTTAATGAGTTTGACATACGAGTCGGGTGGTGCAGAGAAGTCACTTCAAAGAGCTTATATGGATAAGTCCCATAAGTGACATGAATGGGAAGGAAAGTGCATGCATTCCCAGCACCCTTATTCAAATCAAAGGTTTGACATTCCAGATAAAACAGACACTGAAGAAGACCAGGCAAGCATAGGCTGAGTAGCTGTCATGAAAATTAGAAAAAATAATAAACATCAGGAAAATAATCTGGATGAAGCAATATATAATAGTTATGATACCTTCAAAAATATCAAAAGAACGAAAAAATTCAGACAGAAATTAATGAAATTGAATAAAACGAATCGGTCAACAGGAAATATGGCACTTATCTTACGGCCAGATGACAAACAGGATAAAACCAGATGCTTATGAAAAAATATGAAGATACTTATCACAAAAATATATTCTAGAATATTCTTTGAATTTCTATGTTAATGAACGATGAAAAATGCAAAATGTATTCAAAACTATCTTAGCCATTGCTCAGTATCATGAAATTTCTTCTTTTCTTTTTAACGAACAGAAATATCCAACTGGGACATTATCTATGATATATATAATATTTGACTCAGACATTTTAGTACAAGAATGTCCCCAAGTCAAATTTGAATCTATACGCAAACTTTTTTATATTTACTTTTAGACTGAATACAATAATTTAGCTTTGTTCTTGAAAATGGCCTTCATACTAGACCATTTTTAAAAATCAAAGCCCATCATATATTGGATGAAGTAGTGTCAATATTTCATGAATAAGTCAGATTAAAACTCTAATCTTAGTTGCTTTGATTACTTCATCCAATGCATTCTTGAGTTTTTCTCAGGTTCAAGTTACATTTGACAATCTTTGAATCATCCACCGTTTTTTTGGCCCACTTCTGCCACAGTGTCAACCAGAACAATTCACAGATCAGAGGGACAAAGTTTTGTCCCATGATTTAAACTTCAAATGAATTGTGACATGAGTTATCCCAACCCCCCAGAGAGTGAATGACTTGAGGGTTTTTTTTTAAATTTTATAAAATCTTTAAATCTATCCAAATCATTCTAAATAATTTGATTAAGGCTAAAACATTTGAACAAAGAATTATTTAAAATCAGATCAATTTCTATGAATCATTGTTCATATTGTGATGTTGAGCTGATGACCTTTTATGTCAGATGGGATTTAAAACAATCGGCAAAAATTGATATAAAGAAAATTTAAGCTAGACGAAAACTCCAAACATTCAGATAAAATAACATCCTGCAATCTACATGCAATAGAATAAGTTAATGAATGTTTATAAAAAAATGTGACTTCTGAGCATTACAACAAAAAATATACATAGTCACATTTTTGTATTAATATCTTCTTTCCTAATCACGGATTTCCCAAAAATCATGTCATGTTTTCAGTTCAATAATTTTAGATAAAAGATAGAATAATGAATGTACACTTTGAGAATTTGAAGAAAAAAAAAAAGATTCTAAGTTATGCCTTGAACAAACAGACATTTTCATTATAAACAAGAGTATGCAAAGAATATTGACCCCCCCCCACCAAAAAAAAACACTCATACTGCCAGCACCACACCAATAAAGAACTAAGGAGTCAGTTATATCTAAAAATGTATCATATCCTACTGACTTTTAAATGAAGAAATGAAAGAATGAAACAAGTCTGAAACAAGATTGAGTAATATCTCACAGATATCGGTAGTGGGTTTTCGTGCTACGCTTTCATTTTTCACCGAGTACTTCCTGAATGTGACCGTGTGTAAATTAACAAATTAACTTTGCCCAACAATTCACAGCTGCTGATTACAAAAAAAATAAATGAGAAGGGAAAGATGCTGCCATATTTTTGAAGAAAAAAAAAATTTCCCTTCAACAGCAGTAAAAGTTAAATAGCTGGTGTAATGAACAAAAAAGATATGTCAGAGGCGGTATCTTTTTGAAATTAGTAGTAATAGTAAATGATGATGATGTCGTAAGGAAATAGTTTGGGTGCAGTCACAATGTTAGAAAGGTAACCTAGAAAAAATACTTTAAGGACATTACTTGCTTAACAGCAGCCAATGAAAAGTGACTGTTTTCAAAAAAAAAAAAAAAAATAGTTCAAGTGCTTTAATGAAAAAGGAAGTCCCTGAAAGAAAATGTGGATATTGGCACGGTGCGCACTCCTCTGATTTAGTTATAATTACTAGCAGGACAACACCTGTGAGGATCAACAAGTCAGTTTCATTGACCAGTGTAGTGAGTTTGATCCTCACTCTTGTAGTCTTGTGCTAGACTAAAATATCAATGATTATCAGCAACAATAGGACTAACAAAATAAAAATACCAATCGTACCAATTACTAAAGACAGATATATAGCCTTGTGTCTGATATAATAAAGCTAACACAAGTCATTTGAATATGAAACTACTTATACTTATTCCATTGTGACCAATAAGGATCAAAAACATTAGTTAAATAAAGAAATTAATCTCTTAAAATTGGATGAGCATTCAGAAGTCTGAATTGGACCCGGTAATTTTTTTTCTTTGTATCATTTAAAAAAATTATTTGGGTTGAAATATAGTCTAGAATTTTAGATCACCTGGGTTTTTTTAAAGTAAGTAACATTTAGAAGATTTCCAGTATAAAGAGATTGAATTAACTATTTCAGTTGCTTTCAGCAAAAATCATTGCTATGGCAACTGTCACTCAATTTGGTTCACAGGTAACAAATGTACTTCCTTGAGAAAGCACAGTAACAAAGAGTGTGATCCAGACCCTGAAGTATCAGCTGCATGACCCCAAGAGTTCTAAAAAATACTTTGCTACAGAAAGAATTATGCGATACAAAAACTGACAGAAGTTATAGAAATACCAAAACAATTTTTTCAGTGTGAGAAAACAACATATTTGCACAAATATCAAATTAAATACCAATTTTCTAGTTAAAAATGGCCCATCAAAATTATTATTAGGAGGTAGACTGTGCAAGTTCTTGAATTCTAGGATCAGAATTGTGCAAGTTCTTCAGCCACACTACATTCAGAAACCAGTCAAAGTTTAATGATCCAATTAAGATCAGACTGCCTTACATGATTGATCTAAAAAGCATGGGTTATCAGTATAAATAATTTTTTGAAAGATTAATATTTTTAATGATAATAAATGAAGACAGTTTCTACAATCGCCGCAGAAGAAGTTTATAAAAAAATAGACAAAGTGCATTAGCAGAGAGAAATACATTGCATTTGAACACCAGAAAGATTTATACATAAATTTAGTATATCTTCTAAAAGTTTTATTTTTAGTTCAAATGTTACTCTCGAGGTGCATTTCTCCAGTGGAGTAAATGAAATTCAATTTGAAAGCAATCCAACTTTTCAAACAAGTTTTTAAATCAAAATGCATTTGAAACAGTAAATCACTGCTGGATACACAAATTATATTCCCTGAGGAATTTCATGAAATCAAGGCAACACACACACACAAATTGCTTCTACATTTTTTTAAATGTTTTCTTTTGGATTTTTTCAAAATTTCAGCCTCATTTTAATAAGACATCCACAATGAAATACAAGAACACAATTTCTTTTCTAATACAAATGAAAAACAGAAAATTAGTTCAAGGAAGAAACAAATCATTATATAAAAAAAACAAAATCGGGGCCTGCTTGATGGCTGAGATAGTTGTATCATTCTCATCGGTGCCAGACAAAAAGCTAGGATTTCAAATGCTGATTTTCATAACAGGTTGCTCCTCCCAAACCGGGAGGTTAGTTCAACACAATTGCCTTCTACTTCCATTTGTTACTTAGTAAGGTAAGTTTAGTAAATAGACATATTCAACATCAAGTTGGGGAGAGGGCATCATGAGATAATTTTGATAAAACAAGCTGGAAAATGGACATTTTAAACTGATTTTTAAAACTATTTTACTTCCTTTTCATTAATTCCCAAAAAGAATGGCCATCAACAATAATAATTGCCAAGTAATAAATTCAAGATTTCCTTTCTGCGCTAAAAAGCATTATTCAATCAACTAACCCAACAGTAAACAAATTTAGAAGGATTATAATGTAAAACAGGAGAAAACTATGTCCCTCTTATTCATATGAATTGCCTGCAGTAACACAATTTCAGAAAATTCATTTGTTGGTTCAATTCTTTTTTTTTACTCAGTCCCTTTTAATTACCAAATTAAACAGTTTAATACTAAGACACCATTTTTGTTACGTACACATTTATCAAATTTTGAATAAATTTTTGATTGTCTGCAAGTAAACAGTCATCAACTTGCCATATTTAAATCAAATTTTCCTAATGACTATTTCTGTTTTCTAATGAAATGAAGAGGGAAATATGAAATTCACCTGTTCTAAATCCAAAAGCCATTGGTGGGTATTAGCCTCGTATCTGATTTCCGCACATATTTTTTTCAATATATATTCATTTTTTATGACAGAAAAAAATTTTAGAATATTACCATTGAAAAAAAAAAGAAAACAAAAAAAAAAAAAACTATTTGAAGTAGATAATCATTTTTAAGAATTGTGAAAAATAAACCCACAAAATATTGTGGAATTTTCAATCAAAAATCTTATTGTGGCATAAAAACTAAGCAAACATATTCTAAATCATCTTTAATCAATCGCACACTTCATTGATTCAAAAACAAAAACCTTAAGCATCTTCATTTTCTATGGAATCCTTACTTTTGTTTGGTAACTTTCACCTCCTTACGCAAAAGAATTGAAAGTATTTTAAAGAATAACACAATACCAGAACCACTAAGCAGACACACAGAAATAATTGAATTGAGTTTCGCAGACTCTAAATCATAATTCTTGGCAATAATTCCAGCACTGGCCCAACAGAGAACTACATATGGAGTGACAGTGTAGTGTGTGCTCTTACGCTTATAATCAAAGGATACGTAAAGTAGTGCCCCAGTAGACATCATACTCAAGGCCAAAGTGCCAGCAACATTCTGAGCAACGTTGTACTCGTAAACAAGAACGATAGCAACATTCAGACAAAAAGCAAGACACACCCATGTGGCATTCATTGCAAGACCATTGTGCATGAGTAATCGGTTGCACCACATATCCTTGTTCATTTTAGTTTTGAGCATGAAGACGGTAAAATGCTCCAACCTAATATGTCCAACAACAAGGGAAAAGAGAAGGATAAGGGAAACAAAGAAGAGGATTGTAGCACAATACAGCAATTGCTGTCTGTCAAAAAGAATCAACCAGACAGAACTTAAGATGCAATTAAGAATGTATGAGATAAATAAAATTCCAGGGGTAATAGGAGGATAAACATAGAGTGGTCCTTGTATGGATTTTCGAAAAAGTGTTGTGAAAACATAGAGGAGCCAAATGCTTTCCCAACTGTAGATGAGGCCCCAGATCATAAAAGTCTTGTCATGGGGGGTTATTTCCAGATCGAACTTGTGGGACACATTTGCAGTTTTGTCTGTAAAGAGACCTAAAAAGAGAGAAAAAAAAAAGAGAAAGAAATCTTATTTAAAAAGACAAAACTATTGAATTCAAGTAAAAATTCCAAAGAATTCATTGGCATCAAAACAGTTTCAGTTTTTATATAACAAAGACAAACGAGCAGACATGTTTTAGAGAGTAACTAGAACTCTGTAGATTAAGATAATCCACTAAAAACAAAGGCCCAATACCAAAGCTTGTCGTCAGAGAATAGAAAGATACAAAATTAATTACAATGCTGCTTTTCGTCAAACATAGAAATTTCTAAATGGATAAGCAATTATCTAAAAATATAAATATGATTATTCATTTTCAGCATTATAAAAATATATGATTTAATCAAAGTCCCATTTCTAAAATTTTAAGATGCACAATGAAATTTCCAAAGAAGCTCTGTTTGTAATAAGTCTAAAAACAACAAGTGTGTTAGTGCCAGTCACACAATTATATTTTCCAGATGTAGTACCAACAGTTACAAAGTTTGATACACAATTAAAATGATCCTATAGAATAAAAAAATTCAGCCATTTTGTACATTTCAGTACAGCAAAACAAACTTTCATTTGTCTTTTAAGGATATATTTTAAGTTCACTCCCAAATTACATGGGTTATTATGTTGCCTCTGCTAGATTTTTAGAAAAATTAATAATACAAATGCTTAAGATGATATGGTACTGGTGGTCCTTGCTGAAACTACAAAAGATGTTGCAATAATACCAATACAATTTGGTATACAACTCTAGTAAAAAAATTTCATAAAAGAAGGAGTTCCTTTTGCTGAAAAGTTAAAAATCATAGTTGCATGGATTGGAGCATCACAGTAAATTTGGAAAGTCATACCAGCTTTCTAGCTGAAATCACATCAAACACCCAGTGTCCTGATCTAGTGAGCTGATGAGTCAATTCAAAAAGAGTTCATGCCTTTGAATTAACAGCTCCTTTTGAGGAAAATATCAACTGGGCATGTCAACATAAGCAGAAAAAGTATGTTGCCGGAGCAATGTATAAGACTTGGCTGGACAAATAATATATATCCTGTTGAAGTCTGATGCCAAGGTTCCATTGCCAACTCCATCTCGACATACCTGACTAAACTTCCATTGTCATCAAGACAAAAGAGGAAATATATTGAGAGGCTGCAAGATCTCCCAGGCTACATCTGGCACTCATAAACAGTGATCGAAAACCAACAAAACCCGGTGGTATTGTGAGAAACTGCTGTGGCACACTGGTAATGATGCTTCGACCTCAAAACCAATCTGACACCAGAGTCATCATCTAATGAATGCCTTGTTGGAGGTATTAAATTAATATACCATGGCTTACAAATGAGGGCGAAAAAAAGAGCTTTCCGAGTGACATAAAAAGAGTTGCCTCCCTTGAATATCGGATTTTAGGAGTTCATAAGTTTATCTCCCTTGGATATAATCCAATTTATTCACAATCCCTTATCCACGATTTTTAGACTAAGAAGTGGTCAAAAGCAAAGCAAAATTTACGGATAACCCAGTAATGCTCAAATTCACTATAAATGACTTGTGATATCAGTACTTTAGCCATATCACTATAGAAACCACTCTTAAACAATAAAAAGTTCAGTCGAAATGAGTGAACATTCCTTTTTATATTTTAGAGGCAGGGTCGGCAAACTACGGCCTAGGACCTTATTTTATCCATTCCATAAACACCATTAAATATGTTGCATACAAAAATTTGGTTATCCTTGTCAATCATCTATCTTTAATCAGCAAACAAAAAATTCAGTTTTGAAAAATAGAGCAAAAATCTCTATTTTTGCAGTGGGTTCCAATGTATCTATGTCTTATAGCTAAAAATGTTTCAACACTATGCATTCCTGCTGTTCTATTAATATACAGAAAATTCAAATCACAATTTGACAATATTTTGTCTCAAATAAAAGAATCACATAATTTTAATTCACAGAAGTTTACGTTGGTATATACTCTTACAGTGAAAAACATTTATGTAAAGGGAAAACAATCTTTTTCCATGGCCTTCAATGATCATTATTCCTTTCATCTGCCTTGGCTCACAAGATATTTTTCCTTCCAAAGTGTTTGAGCTGTTATAGAAGATAGACTTACCCGTGCTTTTTTCTGGGAAATTTGCCAGGTAACTAATCCCAAGCATAACAATATGCACACAAATGGTTAGCAGAATAATGAAGGCTTTTATTAAACTATGCTTCTCCATTGTGAGTTGGTCTTTGCAGTTATACCACTTGGTCTTTAGATGGAGAAATCTGAAAAGAAAAAGAATAAAAATGGATAAGGAAAATGAACAAATATTTGAAAGAAGAATGTATTGTTAAGTTGAAAATAGAATCAACAATTCATTCCAAGTTCTAGTTTGAATAAAAATTCAAGACCACTCTTCACATAGTTTCATTACTTCAGTTTGTCGGTGGGAGAATCAAATGATGTATATACATACTCTTAGAAACATGTCCAACTAGTATTAACCCTCCTTAAAAATGCACTAGCAAGATTTAACAGTATATACTCTAGCAAGCTGAGGAAAAATAAAAACATGAAAAAAATGATTGACTGAGACAGATATAGATATGAAGTTAACACATACATTAGTTCCAATTCTTTTTTCTTAGATCTGAAGTTACTACCAGGTTAGACTCTGAATACTATGGAGATGGGATGTTCTTTATGCTAAAACACTACACATTGGAATCGGACTATTTGGCATAGCCAATTGGGCATGGCAGTTTGAGCGTCAGCTCATTTGGCAACAGTCACTTCAGCATCAGGGGGAAAAAATGGATTGATTTAAAAAGCTTCAAAACTGTAGATGTGACTTGAATGAAAAACTAAAAAATGATCCGGAAATATCTGAAACATTGTCTTAAGATGAAGTACTTTTTGGAGAAAAAAAAACAAAAACATTTTTTATACGGTAACTAGTGGTGCAAATTTAAAGTTGGAGCCCAAATGATGTGACCAGAACAGACAGATGGAAGCAATGAGATGAACATGTAGCCAACTTGGCTAGCTGGTTGGGCAGGCCATTGGGGGACTACAATGATTCGATAAGAACATCTGATTCAGTGAGAAAATGTAATTTTATTTAGATCATTCAGTAATTAAGACCAAGACTTCAAAAACATTTTTGATTTCATTAAAACTTATTGAAAATCTTCTTAGAGTGACTACATTTTTCGATTTTTAACATAGTTTCACCCTCGACCGTGTTTCAAGATAAAATTAAACTGACTTTAACCAGGGAATTGTATTTTGAAAGATATAAGACTCCTCAGTCATGTAGCATTTTATCGAAAATTCAAAAGTGGGTGGTATATACATAGAATATATTTCTGCTAATTCTATTCAGAAGAAAGTCTATTAGGTACATTCGTGGTGTTAGTTTACTTCTGCACCAGCTGGGAGTAAATAAGGGAGACAACTCTCGAAACAACTAAGGGGGTAATACTAATTGTTTCAGAGCCAAGGATATCTTTCTGAAGCACGATCAAATCGTTACTTGTTTCGATTTTACTAATAAATCTTTTGTGCGGGAAAGAAATTCATGCATAAAATCTTTCAAAAACATGAAAATAACCTTCTGTGAAAATAGAAGAGAGACAAGATTGCATTTTTTCAATTAAATCTTTCAATGAATTAATCATGTTTCAATTTTTTGGTCCTTTGAATAATAAATGAAAACAAAACCTTGTGGAAAAAAGAGTATTTCTAATAGAAATAATGAAAGAAGCCAGCATTTTTTTCACAGCAAAAATAAAAAATAATAGCATTAAGTTGAAACAAACAATGTTTCTCAGCATTTTAAAACAAGATTTTAACGGTTTTCGAAACGAAAAAATATTTCCGGCAAAAATAATAATGAAAGTATTAAATGAAAAAATGTTTCTAAATGTATTTAAATGACCATTTCAACAAATTGCGAATGTTTTGAGTAAACTCAAGAGAAATAACAATAATCTTCCTTTGTTGTTCTCAGAGTCGTCTCCCTTGTTCACTACGCGGGGGGGGGGTGCAGAAGCAGACGAGCCCCAACATTTAGTCTTAAATGTGATAATTACAGAAATTTTATAAATTTTCAAGATTTCAGTAGACTTTCAAAACGAGGATTTATCAGGCATCCAAATTAGAATGAAAAGTGAATAGATAAAACAGAAAAATTAAGTTCTATTACTTCTGAAAAAATCTGGCAAATAATTTTATCGAACATGAGCAAAAAAAGGTAAAAATTCTAAATTAAAAAAAGTTTTAATATCATTTTGAAAAGGTTAATTTTTTTGCTTATATTAACAAGATTGGTGGTTTACAGGTCCTCACTCAAATGGCTATGACAAATTGTACCAAACCCAAATGTGTTATTATTTACAATAACTTTCTCTAATACCTGGTTAGTTAAAACTGAATAAAACTCAAAATACAAAGTATGATATGAAAAAAAACAATAGGAATACACTACACAAAAGGTTGTCTAAATAAATGACTTGATTGAATTTAGTGAAGTTTTTTGCTATCAACAACCACACCAATGAATAGTAATTTCCCAGGAGTTCCTCAAAAAGATGGGATCAACAAATGAGTTTACTAATTCAAGAATTGAAATAGACAGATTAAGAAAAAATGAGGAGGAAAAGTCATGAAACAACTGAAATTCAAACCTCCAGATGTTTGAATTCTACATAAAATACCAAAAAGATGCTTTCAAAAAATTGACAATAGTACGCTATCAAATACAATCCATTCAACAAAAAGATTCAACAGAAATCAAGGATTATGCATTATTCTGTGTTACTGACAAAAGTATACTTCGTATGTAAATACATGACAGAAAACCCTCCATCTGACTTGAACAAATTACACAATATCAACACCAGAAATTGCTACGTTGGTTGGTTGTATGCATCTTAAAGACGGCCAAACGGCTGGACCCTAGGGGCTGAACATTAGTCTACAAGGGTAACTTGAGGATGAACAAGGGCTCGGTAGCACTGACCTATGAGGCCACAAGGAGTCACAAGAAATTTAGGACCAAACTGCAATTTCTGGCCAAGCTGTAAAAAGGGACATCCTTTTACACAACACTGTATAAACTACAAGTGTCCTATTAGTAAATATCGTATGTAAACATTTATTTCTTAAAAAATATCAGTGGAAATGGTGATGATCAAACAAAAAAAGTTCTTGATTAAAAAAATTCACATTCACTAATAATTTAAATTAGCATAGTATTTTTTTTCTAAGAATTTTCCTCTCATAATTTATTTTTAAAGTTTTATGAAGAGAATTTCATTTTAGTTCCTATTTTGTTCATGTTTACACTTTTTAGAATTTTCATAAAGGTAAAATAGAACTATTTACTTAATTGCTCGAAAGCAATCATTCTGATATATATTCTGACATCCCTGGACCGAATGAGGATTGTCAGCATCTTTTTAAAGCAATTAATACAAAATATACTGATCTCAATGTGATTTTATTACTTGTAGATAGTTAGAATCCTGGGAAAAGCCAAGTACTTCTGCTAGTGTATATATATATATATATATATATATATATATATATATTTTTTTTTTTTTTTCTTTTTTTCATCTCGCCCAAATATTTATCCAGTATAGTCAGAAGAGTAAAAGAGGGATTTTGAATATAAGTACTTTTTACATAAAAAATGGTCTTAAGTGAAAGTACTACCCATAAGTACCTGAACAAATACAAAATCTGTTTTTTATTGCCAAAGATTGCAGGACCCAATAAGGATTTTGAGTAGGGAAGGAGGGTGTTCCAAATCAATTTGGCAACTATTCCAAATAGCAGTGTGAGTTCACCATTTCAATCTCCTTGATCAATTCTGAACAAGATTTTAGAAGAGAAGAAAATATTTCATTTTCATTTGACAATTCAATTCTATTAAAAACAAAACATTTTCCAGAAATTTGGCATTCAGAACCACGAAACATGATTTATGTTGGTTGTAATAAAATTTAGTTCTTTTATAATGTTCCTGTTTTCAACTCTCAAAAACCAAATGATTAGAAGCAAAATGTTGTAAGTATTTGAACATAAAGTCAAGTAATAGGATTTTTTGTAGAAAGTATTATATATACCTACACACACACAAAATATTTAGCTCTAAATAATGAAAATTGAAGATGATCTGGTTGGAATTCCGAAGAGGGTGAATAAATCTACTCATTTTCCAACCAACAAGTGCCATGGATTAAAACTGGTCCCATAAATAGAAATTATTAACTATAAAACAAAAGTCGATGAATATAATTTAGTAATTAACCATTTTCAGCTGAAAACCTTATAGTATTTTAAACTCTAAACACAGATGACATTACTTGCAGTTCTGAACTATCACACAAACTGGAAGAAAAAAAAAAGTTGATTGATGAAAGGAAAATAGGGAAATTAATTTTTCAGGACCCAGCCAAAATGTAAATTTCCAAAAACTATTAATGAATCATGTTTGAATGTTTCTCTAAACTGGGATACATGTACACCTGTTGGTACACAAGAGGAATAAAGAAGTACACAAGGTTTGATAAAACACTGGAATTTTGAACCAATCACAAACAACTAAAACAAATTTCATATTGAATTTCTGCCCTCGAACTCACGCAATTTCCAAATTAGACCCTATTCCAATACCAGTGTTGGGTATGTCTTTGAGATAAAGCTAGAATTATCTCCCCTTCTGGCCTAATCTGGCAACCCCGTCTGAAACTGTGCCTAGTATTGAGTTACTTGAGCCAAGCTCATCCATCCCATTAAAAAATTGATGTTAGAATAAGTTAAATAACAGGAATACCTTGAATTGTACAGTTTTATCGTGGTAAGGCTAAATCAATGTTGTACAAATTGATGTAACCAATTATAAGTTAAACTACCCCCCACCCCGAAAAAAGACATGGAATTTTAATAAGATTTTAAACAATATGGAAAGTCTTGGAACAAATTAACTGCAAAAATCAAGGTATACCTGTACTCATAGATATGTAGTATCTATTGTCAGTTCAATGGTAGCCATACATTTTACACAATATTTTCCACCAGGGGGACACTGCCAGACAGGACAAACCCCGTACGCAGGGAGAAAAGATTTGAGAACCTCTACTCTAAAATTCAAGAATACAGATAGAAAAAATATGGTAGTAGTAGTAAGCCTTTGTCTCATTTTACTGACCTACTTTTCCCTTTTCTACTGAATGGCTACCATAAAGATGAAAATGCTGACCCCTCGTAGATGGAGAACAAAAATGGAGAAGGAGACACAAAAATATTTATTAGCCGTGTAATGAAAGAATATACACACTATATAAGATTTCACATATTGTTGAATCTGCCCACAAAGTTGGGAGTGGTACATGTGTTCATTCATGTTTGTCCACACAATATCTCCCAAAAGATTATCAATGAATTTCAATGATATTTTATTGATGGGAGGATAATGGACTAAGGAAAAATAGATTAAATTGGGGGAGGAGGTCTGATAAAAAGATTCTTTTTCAATTGGAGATTTCTTCCTTTTTTTCAAAATTAAGACAATGATCCGAAATGAAAATCAAAACTTACAAAGTTACTTCCACTGTATCATAGCTATACACGAACCAATTTCCATTCAGTTTTCAGTTAGTGTATGGACTCTCTGATTGTTTTCTAGGTGCATATATTGGCAATAATTTTGTAGTTGAAATGTTTCATTGAACAAGACAAACTAGGGTTTACTAACAGGGATCATCTTTTCTCAATATCTTTTTTTAAAGTTATAGCGTGTGAAAGCATGTAAAATCAATTGGTCTTGATTTTCACAAAGTGGTTGATACTTGCTTGTGTTTCTGATGTCAGAGAGCTATTAGTCTATACATATTGAATAATCAATCACTTGTTCATTTGTTGTTTTCTATAACCATGAAAATACACGATGCTAAAAGATATTAAGAAGTTAGAAAACAAAAAAAAAACATTTAAGGAGGAAAAGATGTCCTCCCTAATCGAGACAAAAAAGAAAAATACCTTTGGCTGTCTGGCTTGAATTCAAAAGGATTGATTTAAAGTTATCAAACACTGAAGGCGTGCAGTAAGCTTATAAAGGATGTTATTATGTCATTTGCTGTGTAAACAAACAAGATTACAAAAAAAAACAGGTCTGGTTAGTCACTAAATAGAAACCATCACATAACCAATGTCTTTTGGCAATATGCCGTGCTCGGAATGATCAATCAAAAAACTGGAAAAGATGGTGATCAAGGCATAAGTTACTTCTCTTGCCTTAATGAAGTCTAAGTTTTCAAAAACATACGTGAATGCTGCGGGACACAAACTAAGGGATCAATTTAGCATAAAATTACATTCCTAATCGAACCCACCCACCCCTCCTAAAAACCTATCGAAAATTTAAAAAATTCTCTTTTCTAGACATAAGGAGTGAATGTTGAAAATTTCAGCCCTCTAGCCACATTGATATGTACACTTGATACTTAAGCCAGCTACCTGGATCAACATGAAACCTGCAGAAACCTATTTTGACAGTTTTGGTGACAGGTTTCGCTTTACAGTTTCTAATACCTGCAAAAAATACTGGCTGGAAAAGGTATGAGTCAAACCATGAAGCACTAAATTTCATCAAAACCATTCATGCTTATATCCACCGTCATTAGTCTTTTTGTTTACATTAGTTGCCACCAAAGTGTACAATTTACCCGATTACTTATAATCCTTCATAACTACAATAATCTATGATATTATTCTGTTTACTCTTACCTGCATTTGAAGGTCACACTTTTAGTAATAACATAAGGGGGGGGGTAGGTAATTTAATATGAGCTTAGGGAGAGAGAGAGAGAGAAGACCAAAAAGAAAGTTGTGTAGGTTAATGAAGAGGTTATGAAGATTTATGCATACAACACTAATCCATGCTTAATGTTTAGATAAAAACATGGCCAGCAATGTTGATTGGAAGGGATAAGGGAGCAAGCCAAAAGATACAGATGAATGGTGAGAGACAAGCAGAGGCATGCAGTGGTTGTCAACACTCATGGAGTTTCCACAGGTTCAGCTAGTAAGAATATTGCTGCTACTATTGGAACTTCAAATTTAATGTCAGAATAACTACAGGTTGTTTCCTCTCTAATTCAGCACTCTGAAGTCCGCAACTACCATGGTCCAGAACATTTTGAATACACTAACATTAGTTTGTGGATCTGCCAGTTGAGTTTTTCCATTCGGTTTCAATCTACAGCTTGAATTGTAATTTAGAAGTTTATATACCGAATGTGTAAACCTAAGCGCAGTTTTAAACCAAATCAAAGAACTTCAAATTTAACAACTTATAACGTTTATTTTAGCTTAAAATTAGACGTGTATCTATTTTTTCTTCTGAATTACTTTAATACAACCAATTAAAAAGAAAAATGATTTTCATTCATTGAAATAAATTTATAATACAGTAGCAGAAACACCTAGGGTTGCCTGTTTTTTGGGATACCTAAATTAAATAGCTATAATTGGTATCAATTGCTTTGAGGAGATGCTGATAGTCAACACTAGGTACAGGAAGGTAGCTTCAAGAAGATATGTTTTCAATCAATGCCTAAAATGGTTCAATTTTACCTATCTAAAAAAATCAAAAACAAACAGAAATAGACAAATATAGAAAGAAAAATTAAATCTAATTCATTCTAAATTTCAACATTTTCTATGGGGAAAAATATTAGAATGGGGGTATCTGCATATGAACCATTAATAACTTTATAATAAGCAAATGTGTTCACTTATAAACCTTAAAATATGTAAAGTATGAAATATTCATGAAATTTTTTTTTTAAATACATGGATAAATAAACAAAAAATGAAACTTCAAAGAAAAAATACCAAAATTATACAATGAACAAAATTTATTTTGTGGATGCGAAGTGATCCGACAGAATGTTGATGAGAGTGACGATTGGAAGGTGAAGAGAAAAAATTCAACAAAAAAACAAGTGTTACATCTTGAAAATTTTCTGTTATCATGTGGGCATGTTTCGATGCATTTCAATGGGTGCCAGCCGTCTTTTTTAAGAAAAAAAAAAAACTTGCAGTAGTACAGTCAAAAGGAAAGTGTTCATATGTAAAAAGTAAACGTACATCTTGACTTTCACACCACCTATCAGCAATGTGAGTACATGGACTGCTATAATTTTGCACTAGAATGACCGTAAACTAAATTGGGGGGAAAACAGCAAACATATTCTTTTTGGTATCATGATTTCTCTATCAATTTATAACACTGTATGATAAGATGAAGTGCCACAGATAACACGAAAATCATACCTTAAATCAGTTGATTTGGGAAAAAAAAAGGAGATAGGTCAAGGGTGAAATTTGAAATTTGGAGGAGGTCTCTCCAATACATCTGCTTTTTAGAATACACCATTGTAAGATCTAACAAAGAAAAAAAATTTTGATCTACTCACACACAGAGAAAGTCCCATAGCCAATGTCCTTCGTTATGAACAGATGTACACCAACACTAAATTTGAGCTTTGATAGATGCAAAATTATGGCTTGCAAAGTGGAACAGACAGAGAATTATTGAGTTTTATATACTAATATAAATCATATAAAAAATAAACCTATTTTCCACACTTAAAAAATTTTCTGTGGACTGTCAAAGGCCAAGTCCCAAGTTAAGCCAAATAAAAGAGGTATAACTGTATTACTCAGTTTTCAATAGATATTTACTCAGCTTAGCTTTGTCTGGCACAGGGCCACAATGGTAGAAGTACTAGTGAGAATTAAACACTACTTTAGTGAATAGTATTCTAGCCTAGCCTAGTAACCATTGCTCTAGACTAGCACCTAACTTTGAGCTTCACGTATCATGCAATGCATGGATCTGCATCCAAATCTCCAGGCTTAGTTTCTGGCCTATTGCTCACACTTCGACAGAATTTCATTGAAATTCATTGAGATCATTTAGAGATACAGAAATTGGACAGGCAGAAATTTTGAAAATATTTTGTGATATTGACATAGCATTAATGTGGGAGAAGTAACTCTGCATGGATCTGCTCAAAAATTTAATCATTCCTTTCCTGATCTGTTGCCCACATTTCTACAAAATTTAATTGAGAACTTCTGGTGATATTGTGTGGACAGAGAGGACTTCTGGAGAAATTTCATGGCTGCCGAAAATTAGCTAGATCACAGGGGAGATAATCATGCCAGGATCTGGTCAAATTTTCCCAAATTATTACGTAGCCTATTTCCCCACCCTTCTACAAAATATCATAAAAATTCTTAGAGAACTTTTGGATGACAGACAGACAGACAAAAAAAAATAGCCAGGACTAAATAAGATGCTCAGATCTGAAATTTTGGTACAGTTCTATATCTTCAAGAGTTCTCATTGAATTTCAATGAAATTTTGCAAAAGTGTGGTTAACGGGCTTAAAAAAAAATCAGGAAATTTTTGAGCAGATCAATGTACAATAATTTGTCAGCAAACACGAAATATCTCTAGAAGTTCTGTCAGTCCACACAATATCTCTGAAAGTTATCAATGAATGTCAATGAAATTGTGGAAAGATTGGCATTAGATCAGGAAAGGAATGATTGAAATGTGGAGCAGATCCATGCACAATCATTTCCCCTACATTGTAGCTCTCTGTCCATGCCATAAAAATATCTTCAGGATTCCTGTCTCTCCAAATAATATCTCCATAAGTTCTCAATGAAAATCAATTGGATTTCGTCAAAGTGTTGGCAATAGGCTACGCATTGAGTCAGGGAATTTTGTAGCAAATCCAATGCACGCTGTCAGCAACCACAAAATATCTCCAAAAATTCTCAATTAATTTTGTAGAAGAGTGGACAAAAAAAATCAGAAAACAAGAGATTAAACTATGAGGCAAATCTATGCACAATTACCTCTCCTAAGTTGTAGCTATTTATACACATTGAACTATATCTCAGAGTTCTGTGTCTACATGTGATATCTCAACAAGGCCTCCTCAGACCGTGCGCAATATCTCAACAAAGTCTCAGGTCATACGCGATATCTCAACAAGGTCTCAGGTCATACGCGATATCTCAACAAGGTCTCAGGTCATACGCGATATCTCAACAAGGTCTCAGGTCATACGCGATATCTCAACAAGGTCTCAGGTCATACGCGATATCTCAACAAAGTCTCATGCCGTACGTGATATGTCAACAAGGTCTCAGGCCGTACATGATATCTCAAGCAATTCACAATAAGTATCGATGAAATTTTGTAAAATTGTGGGCAATAGACCACAAAAAAAAGTTATTCACTTTTAAAGTAAATCCATGCACAATTACCTCACCACATTCTGTCTGCAACACACAGTAGCTCCTATCCACATGATATCCCCAAAAGTTCAATAAATTTTGATGAAATTTTGCTGAAAAGTGAGCAATAGGCTCTAGAAGTAGTGAATAAATCTTGGAGCAGATCCATCAACACTTACCTCCCTTATCAGTCTACATAGGTGTTCCATGACATTTGGTTATGGATCCCCCAAGACCACATGCCCAACCGAGGCCAGCAAAATGTTAGATGGAGAGATGAGCTAGACAAGTTCAGGAAGTACTGGCTCCGTGACGCCCATGATAAGGAAGTGTGGCAAATCCTGGGGAAGGTCTATGTCCAACGACGGATGTTAAAAGACTGATGATGATGATGAACTTAGAAGGACTTTCTCCAACTGATATGGTTCTTCTATTAACTTTATTTGGCATTAAATTTCCTTTCTAATGATATACAATATGCCCATATTTGATTGAAAGTCTGTTTTTTTTCTGACAAGGGCATCACAGCAAAAATCAGCCATTATGAAAAATGGCATAGAAATTTTTTGCAACTGATCTGGAATGTCTTTTCAAGATATTCTTAGTCATTGAAATTCCCCCCTGATATGTCCAATTGGTTTCATTAGTAAACTCAATTCCTACAGTACTCCATTCCCAGTGAAAGTATGTTAACCACTGAAATAATGGTATTTCTGTTGAAAATAATGAAGGCATTAGATGGTTTTAGACAACCAGAAAGCGCATACCCCTGCCGACTCTATTGTCACTGAAATATTCATAAGTCGAATGATGAAACACAATAGATCTGAAGAAATTTGCACTGAGCCAATTGATATCAATCATGAAACCTGATTACTATATACCAAATAGAAGAACATTCTTTTATTAGAGTTATGTCCATAAAGTTTTTTCACTGATTTTTTATGACTTCTGAAGACATCAGGTGTTGACAAATATTTTCAGAGGCGAACCAGATTAGAAATTTTTCATGTCTTGCAGGCGAAGGCAATTAAAAATTAAATACTGATTATACAAGGCTATAGAAACTTAATTCCATTAACGTTTTTCATAATAGGTGTATATACCTACACAAAATTCTATGTACTATCATTCAATGAGAATGATGATATTCTCTTGGGGGAGACAAAATATTGTCAAATTGTGTGCATAATAATAGAATGACAGAATGTGTAGTGTTGAAACATTTTTAGCAATAAAACATTGATTTGTTTGAGGCCACTGCACTCTATTTTTCTAATTTGAATTTTATTGTATACTAACCAAAGATAAACAAGGAAAACAAAGAATTTTCAAATGAAAAATCACACATTCAATGATATTGGTGGGTTAGATCCAGTGAGACTGTGAAACGGATTTGGCAGTAGTTTGCCAACCCCTAATACACATTGACAGACCGAGTGTTGAGGTATCAGTTGCAATTTTGGGAAAACGATCATCTAAATTTTTGGACACGAGGACTAAAAGGAAGACAAGAAACAGGATTTCAGATGCAAAAAATTTATAAAGTTTATTCTGGTTGGTACATTTGAATAATAGATATTCTACTGGAGTCTTATCACTGGAAACACTAAAAACAAGCGGTTGGTTGGGAGAAAGTTCTAGTGCATTTACTGTATCAAAGACATTAACTTCTTTAGTAAAAAAAAAAACAAAAAAAAACACCCTGGCCTACTTTAGCTCCATCTTAAAACCAAAGACTGTCAGACATTTTATACAGAGCAACTACTCCAATTGAAGAAAAAACCAAAGACTGTCAGGCATTTTATCTCTATCATCATCATCATCATCTGTCTTTTATTGTCTGTCGTTGGACATAGACCTTCCCAAGGGTCTGCCACAATTCTCTATCATGGGCGTTGCGGAGCTAATACTTTCTGAATTTGTCTAGTTCATCTCTCCTTTTTGTATTCTGTCGGCTTCAGTTTCACATGTGATCTCTGGGGATCCATGTTGTGAGTCGCGATGTCCATCAGTTGTCTACCATTCTTGCAACATGGCCTGCCCATTGCCATTTAAGTTTTCTAATAGATTCTATGATGTCTGCCACTCCCATTTTCTCCCTGATATACTGTGCTGTCTTGTGATCCCTCCACGTGAGGTTGAGCATATGGGAGTGACATTGATCTATTGTTACACTAACCAATTGACAACAATGACAACACATCGGCTTTTATGATCTGCACTGCTTGATTGTTGGGGTTGGTTTGATCTCAATCAGATATTTTCAACAAGTACAAAGTTGAAAGTATTCGCCTGGTTACAGTGAATGATAAATTTCTTTTCTTGTAGATTAATACTTACTTACTTATTTTTTGTCTTGGAAAATATTTTCTCAATGACATTCATTTTTTAAAGAAAGTATTAAAATACATAATTCTAAAAAGTATTCTAGTCATTAAGATTTGATAAACAAATGAGTTTAATTTGCGTGATATTTCAATGTTTATTGACATCATCTCCAGAACATTTTTGTGGAAGCGATCTACAAACAATATTGACTGCAAATGACAGAAATTTCTGTCATTACAGTTCTATGACTAATTCAATGAAACTTTGGTTTTATTATGATTGATGGCAACCCAGTTCTATCTGTGAGTCTGAGCTTTTATCTTGCAATGGATAACTATTACACTTGCCACTTTCCAGTAGGTTAAATAATTATTAATGACTGATTTACATTAAAACATAATCATAATAAATGATTCATGCTAACCACTTTCTTAGGCAATCAACAAATTACTTATTTTATTAGTTCAGACCACAGCTCTGATATTTTATGGTAGGTATAAGATGAAAAATATGAAGTTAATAATCAATGAATACACCTTTTCCTCTTAAAATTTCCTATGTTTCCCCAAACATTTCAATAACAGGAACAAGGCTGGCCACACCCTTCTTTGCTATGGACTCGCACTGTCCAATATTCTGTTATTGAAAGTTTTACCAAACCACTTGGAGATTCTTTACTCTTGAAGTACATAAACTCATTTTATTAATATTTGTTTTTACATATCTTTGGTTAAGGGTCACAGAAAAAACTGGGATCATTCTAAAATCCTTACCAAAAGAGTTCAATTTTTTAATTGTTCACATCAAAAATTTAAATTAGACTAGAAACCACTCCAGAGAGCACATCTCTGTCAACGCCATTGTCAGGGGAAGCAATTGTGCATTGATCCGCCCCAAAATTGAATTCCTTCTTCCATGGTCCATTGCCCACCCTTGCACAAAATATCATTGAAATTCATTGAGAACCTTTGGGGATATCGTTTGAAAAGACAGTAACTTCTGGCGATGATGTGTATATAACTACGACGTAGGAGAGGTAATTGTACATAGAAAACCTTCCGTCCTTCGGAGATATCGTGTCAACACATGAAATTTCGGCGATAAAATGTGGTATATATATATATATATATATATATATATATATATATATATGTATAACCAAATAAAATTTAGTCCGTTATATTTCATCATGAAGTTAAATATTGTGGTAGGATAGCCAATATGACATTGTCCATCCCAACACAAAATTCAATTGAAATTCATCGAAAACATTTGGGAGATATTGTGCGGATAGTCATGAGCGAATACATAAATGCAAGAAAGAAAAGAAAAAAAAACGGAAAAATCTCTCTCCGTAAAAAAAAATTAAAATAAATTCCTGGATCCGCCCCAAAATTTAATCAACTCACCCTTGTCCCATTACACCCCTTCCCACAAAATTTAATTGAAATTCATCGGGTACCTTTGGAAATATCGTGAGAAAAGACAGACGGAAAGCCACGGCCGAATACGTACATGAAAGTTTAAGAAGCTTCCTAAATAAAACGGAGGTGAATGACTCCTTGTACCGACCACCCCAAGTTTTGGGAGTTAGAGGACTTGACACATTTAAAGAAGGAATAATAATGATTTATCTAAGATGTCAGTCCAGTCGAGGGGTGTTATATAACAACGGGACTATTGTGATCTTCATGTTCGCAACGATAATTACAGTGATCACTTTGTTTTTGTTTGTTTTTGTTCAGAATCATTCATCTAATCGCTACACCCCCGCTCCCGGCCTACTTAATGCACTCGACTAACATAACACAATAACAAATCCCACAAAATGCCCCCCCCCCCAGCCCAGTCCCGTCCCGGGATCCGCAGTCCCCAGGTTGGGAAATATTACATTGGATATTGCAAAGAGGGGGGAGCCGAGCCCCCGAATACATAACTCTGCCCCTGAGAATAAAAGTAAATAAATATATATGATGGGGAGGGGATTTTTCTACAGTGATAAAAAATAGAAAAAGCTCTTTTATTTTAAAGACTTGATAAAAAGTTGGATTTCAAAATCTTGTTGAGAGAAAGAATTCTGAAGTGAAACCAAACCGTTGTTTTAGCGAGAAAACTGCAATAAACGAAAATAGGCCAATTAAGTTGATTAATAAAAGTTAGAGACAAGAAAAAAATGTTTTCTGGTACAAGAAAAGCT
Organism: Thysanoteuthis rhombus; assembly: GCA_963457665.1. NCBI lineage: Eukaryota > Metazoa > Mollusca > Cephalopoda > Oegopsida > Thysanoteuthidae > Thysanoteuthis > Thysanoteuthis major. The sequence continues at coordinate 16,859,712 of OY735209.1, forward strand.
AATTAATACTTTATTACAGTATGTGTGTATTCCTCAAAACAAACCAAGTAAAAAAAAAGAAGGATATAGCAAAATAAAAGAGAAACGAAATACAAAACAAAACAAAACATAAATATATTTGACTTTACTTTAAAGCTAAAGAAGCATAAACGAGCACTTGTGGTTTATTCGGTACTTTTTTTCTTCCCCTCCAAAAAAGAATCAGTTGAAATTTCGGTTAGCAAATTATCAGTAATTAATCAGATGACCAAAATTGAATAATAAAATAATGTCGCTTACCTATGGATTACAAATCCAAGAAAAGTCCTGTGTGTTTGACTGCTCTTAAAACCGTTGATATACTTTCTGTGAACAAGGGATCCCCCCACCGGAAAGAAACTAAGTTGTAGACGTAGTCGTAGTAGTAAGTGTGATAAGTGAGGGGCGAGAAGAGTAGTAGTCGCAGGTAGGGCTGCCACTTTTTGGCACGTTAGTACCAAATCACTTCTACTCACGCCTTTCGGTACTACATTATACAAAATTGGTACCTTTTTCACAATCACTCAAATCTATATTTTAAATAATAGACAATAATTAGATATATTTCGTTTCACTTCCTGCAAGACAGTTATAAACTTCAATGATGTTTAGAAGGTAGAACCCGACACTTCTGTTAATGCTACTCCTACCACCGTGAATGGGTCTCATAGCGGGTCCGAGTATCTATTTATTTATTAGTATTCAGCATGTTTTCTTTATTTGGTACTTTTGAGGGCGATTTTATAGGTTTTTACCATATGATAACTCTGGCCGTAGGTGTTTGAATGACCAGCGTTATGGTTACAATTCATATAGGGTCTAACAAAACAGAATTAAGAGTGATAAAACTACTTTTTTGCAATAGGTTTGGAAGTAAAATAAATTTGAGCGTCTTACATTCAGGGAGATAACTTTTCAGTATACATTAAGGGAGATAACTATAACTTTAGCATCGTACGATAAACAAAAACATTACAATTACCTTAAAAAGTCAATAAAAACGTGAAAAGAAAGAAAATTACAATCGAATGAATAACAAAAAAAAGTGCATTTTAAATATTGATAAAATTACAAATAAAAAGGAATGCATTTTAAATTCAAAACAACGATAGAAAATTATCTAAAATAAAACTGAGGCAAAGAGAATCCAAAAAAATCTAGTTGTTGAAGAGAACTATCTAAAAAAAATTACGTGCATCCATAGTCGAAATACCCAAAACTTGGGATTACCTCATACCAAAACTTATCTATAAAATCATACTTGGGACAACTAACATCATCACCGAATGAACCATGGTAACACACAAAACACGAACGAAGTTATACGGAAATGTCCATCCGGGGATTATGCTTTTATTTTTGTTCAAGTCTGATCTTACATTAAAAAAAACATTTGCATTAGGTAGGTAAGAGAGTAAGAAAACCTCATGTTCTACCAGATAAGCTACAAAAAGTAATTACCAGAGGGAGATAGCAATTATTCATGCTAAGTGAAGGCTAAAATACATTTTTTTTTCCAGGGGTGTGCCTTTTATCAAATCAAACGTGTCAAACAAATCCAATACACAATGAATGTATTGTATTAACTGTTTAAAACACACACCTTTACTAAGAGCACCACTGCAAACGGAACTCTAAAAAGATAGACTAAATAATCATTTCAATTCATTGTTGACAGCGTTGTTAATTCTTTCGGAAATTTTATATCCGAAATCGAGGGAAGAAAAATTCAAAAGAATATGTAGTTGTTTCAGAAAATCAGCAAGAAGATGATCCAAAATTGAAGCAAAAATATCTAGTTGTTCCAAACGATTATCTGGAAATACACTGCATATCAAGCAGGACCGTGACTAGCGGCGGGGCAATGCCTCAGGGCCCGGCGAGGAAGGGGGTAAGAGGTGTCAGACAAAAAAAAAAATTGAAGCCACAGAAAAACTAATGAAGTCGAAAAAAAAATTTTTTTCCATGCAAAAGTTTACTGTACTTGGAATGATTGTCACTTGAATTTTAGGTCTCATTTGTGAACCTTTTGGTTACATTATTAGTTGATAAATCTATATAATAGGAATCATTTGATGGGCCCTTTTAAAAACTCGAGAATCGTAATAAAAATCGGAAAAAAAGCCTTCGTTAAGTGCATAATTTTTGCATGATTGAATTGTCCAGCATCGTAGGTATAGTCTAGAATCCAAAGCTCAAAAATCCAACTTTGGTGTGATATCATCGTCATCATCAGTCTTTTAACGTTCGTCATTGGACATAAACCTTCCCCAGGAATCGCTACACTTCTCTACCATGGGCGTCGCGGAGCCAGTACTTTCCGAATTTATCTAGCTCGTCTCTCCATCTAATATTCTGCCAGCCTCGGGTGCGTATGTGATCTCGGGGGATCCATGTTGTGAGTCGCGATGTCCATCAGTTGTCCGCCATTCTTGCAACATGGCCAGCCCACTGCCATTTGAGATTTTTAATGGATTCTATTTTAGAGCGTAAAATCTCTTCTTAAATCCGAACAGCGATGGATCGTTTGTTTGAGAGACGAGGAGATATGGTTCCTCGTGGTTTGACTGTAGCGCGTGTGCGGCCCAGTGGATGTTGAAGGAAAGGATGCTGTACGAAGAGAATGGAATGCGCGCCAAGTATGAAGTTGGACGCGCATTATTGGAACAAAGTTGAATGAACATCCACAAGAATTATAGCCAGACAAGAGACGTACGTTTAATACAAGAATAAAGTTGAGGTACATGTAAAGATAACCTAAATACGATCGATCGTGAGAAGTAATGATAGGAGAAGAGATAGCGAAAGGTGGGAGCTTTCTTGTCTTGATAGTACTGGCGTCAGAGTTGGAGCGGAGTCGTCTGAACGCGTGGATTCCGTATGGTTGGATAGCTCCAAAATGATACGTGGAAAGATGTGACTCTGGATTCAAATGGTCATTTACGTCCAAGTAATGTCAATTTTGTGCAAGGGAATAATTATCTTATTTTCAATAGTTTTAATAAGTAGAATAAGATCATCGAACAACTTGATCTTTTCATGATTTTTTGACTTAGTTTATTGACTCTTTGCACTTCGATGAGAATAGGTCGCTTAGAAAGAAAAAAAAATCATCACAATACATGTCGGATATAATTTCAGCAGAGTAGCATCTCTCAGTTCATTTAATTAACTCAAAATGAGTTTTTAATTCTGTCCATTGGTTTATGATACTTTCAACTGCTGGTTGAACTTATAGCCACTTTGCTTTGCGATGAGCAAGAATTTTGAATGAAGATGAAACACCATTGAGAGCTTCATATAAATATCTGTATTCATTTTTCGTAAGTGATAAATTTGAAAACCATTTGTAAGCCTCTGCAGTAAGAAACTCTAGGTTTCTCGGTGAACATTCTGGAGATGTGTGAGAAACTGTTAACCGTCAGGAATGACATTCACAACTAAGCGAAGCGAAGAATAGAATGTCTTCTTTCAGCTTCGGATAAACGCATTGTTGATGCCAACCATAAGACTGGTCTTAACAGTTCCTACTTCCACAAGGTTCTTCGAATCTAACTTTTTAAAATAAATAATTCTTTGATTTCCTTCATAATATTATCAGCATCACATTTTTCAAGCTCAACCAGTCCAAAAATATGTCGATGCAACTTTGTGATTTTTACTGTGTTAAACTATGGTCATTGCAAGTAATTTCATTAATGAAATGCCATTGGACTCATCTAATAACAAAATATAGGTATTAAAGTCCTGTATTATAATAAAAAATCCTATTTTATGGCTGCCAACAAATATTCTGATCTCCACCTGGGTGAAATTATATTCCCAGGCAAGGGTGCTATAAATCTGATGTCATAGAGGGAGGAAGGAAAATGAAGACGAAGTCGGCCACCTTGGATTTTGGAAGATGAAAAGACCACGTTGGTCTGTTTGTCAGCCACATTGGATCAGTGGCTAAATCTACGTGTTTGAAATAAAATCACCCTTAGAAAGGAAGCCAAATGCAAATAGTGGTAGACATACAATTAACAAATAATCGACGAGAAACAAATGACGATAAAGATGAGTACATCTAGGCTGAAAGAAAAGGTTGATGAAGCAACTTAAACTAACATAACAGTAACACAAAAGTGAATGAGAGGCGGTCGCTCACTACAACAAGCTCGATCAATTTGGAATAGGGAAAGGAAAGAAAACACGTGGCAGCGTTTCGAAGGGCCGTAACTATATTTTAGTGGCAAAGAGAAATTGATATACTGAATTGAATATGTTTCGGTAGGTATGGCTGCCTCAATACCAAGATAGTACTGAAAACGAGGATTCAGAGAAGATAAGAATAAAAGGGCTTAATATACACATCCACAAATATATCTGCCAAAATAGTCAGGTGAAAACTCAGTAGAAGCCCTAAAAAATAAGTTGTTCTTGCATTTTTGGCATCTTCAGAACCTTTAGTCAACACTGGATGATTTCAAAAATAGGGGGTGATATATTTTTTAATTTGCATTTTTCCATGATGGCTACCTCACATTTTCATCTGGATTTTCCAAAAACAAAACATTTATTTGATAGATTTTCAAAAACTGAGTAACAAACGTCTACTTTCAAACATCCGAGAGATGTGGCAATTTGAAAGCCAGAGGTTAACTTTGTAACCGGCTTATACTTTTACACCCCGTTGTTACAATCTTATAATGATCCTAATTTTTACATTCCTGCTCAGCCTGACTCTCACTGGTGTGGATGACATACCCGTTAAGATTACACGAGGGCGTGTTCAAAGCCTAAAGATCTTTCGTCAAGCCACAAAAAAGCTAATACTATCCTTGTGCAACATGTCATATCACGATGTTAGCTGGCAAAAAAGGTTCAAATCTTTTTTGACGACACATGTTTTCATTCTTCATTCCGACGCCCCCTAAGGATTCAGTGCTCTGTAGATAGCCTCGCCAGTTGCAAATCATGGACAAGAGAGAAAGTGGTCATAACAGGATCAGCCTCGCAATGCATGTTCAGCATTGAAAAAATTCTGGCATACAAAATCAAGAATACAATCGACCCCAGAGAGGTTGTCTATCATTGGTGACCCCGAAGTGGATATCATTGAAGCAGCTCTACAATCGCTTTGGCAAGATATATACAGACTGAAAGTCAATGACTAGACGCCGCATAAAAAATGTTTGAAAGGAATACAAGCGCTGGGGCATCTATCAAGCTGTGTTACTTGTAAACTACATCTGAAGCAGCCAATGGAAATATTAAAAGAGCCGGTCAAGCTAGCAGCCATGTCTGGTATGTCAGCGCCACTACGATCAATAAACCATGGATGGAAGCAAGATGGCTCTGTCTCAAAACCTCGCACCATCACACCGGGTGCAAAACAGGCCCCTGATGAGATCCTAGAAATGGTAAAGTGTGGATGTGAGAGGTTTACTTGCAAAGGCCAGTGGTGGTGCCACCAGAGTTTTGTACCAACCCGGGCAAGGTTCGGTCAGAAAACTGAGGATGGGCAAAGTTTTCATATAAGTTATAAAATGAGTCAACATCAAATTTTGTACCACCTCTGGCAAAAAGGCAAACTGCAAGTGCAGTCATATCGGTTGCAAAGTTTTCTGTGCTGGAAACTACCAACCAAAAGATCAAGTGTAGAAGATGATACTGATGGACAATAAACAAATATGAATACACTTGAGAATGATTTTTTTTTAACAACAGGGTTACAAAGCACGAGAAGCTGGTTTAAACGTTATGATGAATATATTGGTTTTGGAAAATTCAAAGGTGAAAATTTTTGGTACCGTGATTGGTGGCCATCTTGGAAATTTTTTTTCAAATTGCCATCGCCTATTTTCGATGATACAGTTTTATTATCTCGAATATTGTTCTTGTAAAGGTCAATAAGATAGTCACGGTTCCCAAAAGCAGACTGGCAACATTTATGCAAGTCTATTGGGCCTTGAAGTTGTGATAAATCATGTCTAAGGCGTATGGATGTGAATAAAGAAGTAAGAGGCCTAATCTTGAATATCATTGTACTTTGATGCTTCTTATTGTTGGCATGGTGTCTTAAATATTGGTATTTCGCCTTCACCACACTTCTGTAGAATTTAAAATAAGCTCTTGCTTTATCACCAGAAACAGTCTCAATCCATTCTTTAAATAGACCATCATGCAACCTAGTGATGGAAATTAGGGATGGGGGAGAGGTATTGTGTATATTTAATGCTTCGTATGCTCGATGTCTACTAATGGGGATATTACTGTATACTTCGTTCCTGAACCCGGTTTTTCGGGAAACCTTGTTCCCTAAACACATTTTTTAACCACTCCTTTCGAAATTTTTGTTTTTATTTTCAAGGGTTGCCGTTGTGAAAGATTGTAAACTGAATTTTTTTTTCCTAAATTTTGATGTTTTGGATGATTACGACCTCCATTTCATTGGGAAATCTTATTTTGGGAAAATATCAAGTTTTGAATTTATGCTTATGTACGGTTATTTAAAAAAAAAGAAAAGAATGTAGATAATTCATTTGGGCCGAACGTTCGTAAAAATGGTGGAAAGTAAGTGCCGAGTTTTGCATTAGTTACATTGTAAATAGAATCCCCCTTATGAAACTTTAACAAATTTCTTTTTCATAAAGACCAACACATTTCCAGAAGGATTTAATAGGTTGAAAACACTTAAAATTGAAAAAAAAAATTTTTTCTAGAACTGCGAGGTTAAAAAAAAACTAAATCAAACCACAAATTTTAACCCTGACCGTTACACTAGGGACAAATTTAAAAGAGGAAAAAAAAAAATCAAAAATTCAAAATTGACTGATATTTATTTCAAAAGCAAGGTGTGTGTGTGTGAGTGTGTTTTGTTTTTTGTTGTTTTTTTTTAAGTTAAACAAAATTCGTTAAATGAGAAACATTTTGCTATGTCAGAACACATATGTTTCCAATTTCCAAGCCGAGGTAAAATCCACAATTCTGAAAAAAATAGCTTTTTATGTTCAAATCAAGATATCGGTGCTACATGATATTCCAATATTATAACAGCCAATACATCGAGGTGCTTCTAAAAATTACATTACTCGTGTAATATATCTAGCTAGCAATATGCAAAGATTTTTGACAGTCCTACTTCGTTTTTATCTCACTATTTTAATTGCAAGTTGTTGAAAGAGGAGAAACAAATTGCATCACAGCACGCAAGTGTACTGTGTCCAATCCAGGTGAAGGTTGAGGAAGAGGACCTTTTGGGGCAGTAATTTCGGTTTAGGTCACTTTTAAATCAGTGTTTCTTACAACCGCCAGACAACAAGGGTTACGTGTTCTATATTTAGAATCATTCCCTTGCTTGTTTAGACGAGCTGACCCTTTGGCACAGTCGTCCCTTAGTACGTACTGAATTCAGTGTCTAGGATTTGCCGCACTTTCGTGTAAATCCCAGAGTTTGAAATCCTAGATCAAATAGGTTACTATTAAAATGCCACCTAGCTATACGCACGTCTAAAGAGAAAGTTCTACATTCATTATCAACACCTATTTCACTTCCACACCATATTCTCTCCTGTCTTCTCGTCAATAGCAAGAAAACTAAGTCAGTACTATTACTAACAACAGAAAAGCAATTCATAGAACTCCAGACGTTTACCTGCAAGATAAATAGTTAGGTTTTAATCCCTAATAACGTTCATCCTAGACTTGACTTCTTTAAAGTCCAAGTCATAGCGTTATCGGTGACTGTTATATCATAGTTGACGACTACGTCAGAAGTGTCATTAACCAAGTCAGTGGACTTCCAGTTGGTCTCTCCTCTAAAGTTCAGGGGATTTGGCAAAATTTTGCTATTTAGGAGGATTGGTGCAGTTCAGGACCACTTTATCAAATAACTTCATTAAAAAACAATATCTAAATGCAAGAAAAACATATAAATTTAGGTATAAGATATCTAAGTTGGAAACGTTGATTGCCAGTAACCCTAATCGTTGGACGGGGATACAATAAGTTTCATACTTTCATACAACTGCTGACAAAACTGTAGCGGTGCCCACAACAAAGCCTTCATCAGATGGTTAGTCTGGGATCAGACATGATTACGAGGCTGAAACATCATTACCACCAACCAATGTTGCCCCAGTAACCCGGTCATGGAGCTTAACTCCTTGGTGACAATTGGAGCTTAGTCATGTCGAGATGACAAAGAAACCTCAACAACAGAATGATTATTAGTCGTTTAGCCAAATCCAACCGCCGCCATCTCAGGATACACGAACAAAAACGACCAATTCATAGTTGAATATGAAGCAAATTAACCGACCAACAAAAAAGCACGCATGGAAATAAAAATGAAGGAATAAAGAAACAGAAAACACATGAACCTACTAATTAATTAATATATATATATATATATATATATATATATATATATGAACAACCGAATAAAACAGACCAGTAATTAACTACAAGAAATTAATAATCTGAAACTCAAAATCGCAGACTACATTATATTATATTATATTATATTAACTTCTTGAACTTCTCAGCCACCATATTGGCTCTAGCGATGGAATCAACCATATTTTTTGTGCTTATCAGGATGAATCCATTCCATACTCAATCGGTGGGAGATCGGGCAGTAGACAAATGGATATGCCAGCCATTGCAGCGAATGTAATCAAACGTTTTGCATTCAAACTGTGGCTGATTACAAAACTATTAACGAATACTAAACCTACCTTTAATACTTTTATCAGACCAAAGACAACAAACAAGTTCTACATCATGCGAGAGTGCCAAATCCATTATGAGGCAGCTTCTGCCTGGTCTTGAATTCTCTTAATATATTCCGTTTTTCCCCGTTGGCGACAATCCGAATTAAGTTAGATATGTTGAGGTTGAATTGGTAACAAAATCACTACATCCGACCTCCACGGAAAATACATAGGTCGTCTAACCATCTTACACGTTTTGGTCGCGCGGATCCTTATACTTTTCTAGCTGGCGCTCATGTGACCATTTCATGTTTTCCTCAAATGGGACAGTTAACTATACAATATAAATCTCCAAGACTTGACTGACCATATCACATGGTCAGGACACCGGTTGGTTAACGTGTTTCAGCTGGAAAAGCAAGACGATATCCAAAATCTACTGCGACGCTGCAGACCCTGGAGCCATCAAACAGCGTTGACTCACATTTTTCTGCTATCCAGTGACCAGACTACTCCCTCCTTTTATGGAACTTATCTTGATCTTAATGAATGATAGAATTTTATTGGCAGCTTCGCAACACTGTTCTACCGATTCTGCCAAGACCTCCAACACCTGGCTGTGAATCCAGAAGAACTCCATCGCTTTATCTAAGAGCATGTGCCTCACTGACTCCAACGCATTTTCAAGGTTTACTCTGGTGATTTATTGGTCTTAGCCTCCTTAATGCTCTCTGACAGCATAGCTTCATGTTAAATACATCCTGGAAAACCGGAGATTCCTGTTCTCTGGACAGATGTATCCGGATAACCATTGCTCAATATGAATGTTAAAATTCTTTTCGCAATAACACCCCCAAAAGATCTTACTTTCAACATTAAACAACAAAATGGACCGAAACTGGCCCAAGGCTTTGGAGTCCCCCTCCTTTAGAATGAGGATACCATCTATTAGCCCTCTATCGCCTACGATGAACTTAATTTCTGCTAGTTTCCAGAGAAGTCGTATTACTTGTAGATCTCATAAGATAAGCCGTTGATACCAGGTGTGCCTTTTGCTCTTCCAATTCACTGAATTTTATGGGTATATCGGAATCCACAGGCACGCCTCAAAGGAACACTGACTTGTGGGTCAGTTACATTTTGTGAAGGTGTGATTCCGAAGTTTTCTTCTCTACAATAAGGAACACACTCTTTCCTCTCACAGCTTCCGAGTGAATTTGTATGAGTCCTTATCAAAGACGCACCTAGCTTTTATTTCTTTTGTCCTCGCTTCCTAGCAGTTTCTGTCTATGTTATCGCTGGAGGCTTTTCTCTAAATCTTTTTTGGTCTTCAAACACCTTAAAGAGTAGGTATTGCTCTTCAAGGTGTTTTTTTAGCAACCTTAGTTCGAGTTAACATTTCTTGTTGTCCACTATTGACAATTCTGACAAAACATTCGTTCCATTTCTTTCTTGACCCCTAACTGATCAGGACATAATGCATACACGATTTCAGGATTAAAAAAAAAAACGTTGTTTCCCGATCTAAGCCTCTTAGGTTACTCCGGAAATCGAGAGACAGATTTACAATCGTTTGCCTTCAGCTACCTGATGTCAGTTGCGCTCTTCTTACCTGGAACATTTCAATCGGTTTACGCCGTTGTCGACTCTAACATCCGATTCTAGTACAATGGACCCGTACTCCTTCAACACTAGAAAATCCGCGACTGTAGTTATATTGTACGAACGTAGACGGTCCAAGGTCGTTAATAGCATTTGACAGATTGTTGTTCTTATACCCTCCTTCCATACATGAGGGAATCTTTCCATATATATCAATGCGTACGTATAGATTATATATTTTCATATACCTAAAATACACATTTTCCATGAAACCATGGACTTGAGCAGTCATCAAGGACGCGTCTCAAAAAATACACTGAGAACACCAGTAACTCAAGGTTCTCTTCCATTTTCACATCACATTGCAAGGGTAGGTGAATAGAGAGATTTTGATTTCGTTTGTTTCCAGTGGATAACAACTGACCCCTGGTCTTCTTCACCCAAAAATCGAAAGGGAAAGCTACTTAACTTAAAAAATGAGCTATTACAAATGAACCGACTACTTTAATAGGCGTGAGAAGACATCGAAGATATGATGATTAATCTAAGAGTGAAGGTCGTATATATCAACAAGCAGTTGTGAACCAGCTGTCGCCCTGTTGGGAAGGGAAAATAGCCTTGCAACAGGGTGCACGCAATTGGCAATGTGTCGCAGTGTCTTATGCATGGGGTTGATTTCTGGGTAAGATGGGTTTTCAGGTCATCCCCATTTTTTCCTCCAGCTGTAACAGGCAAACCACTTTGTATACATATCATTCAGTGAAATGGACCAACAAAAGCAAACCTGGTGAAATATTCACGGGCTGTGATTATTGTTGGTTCAAGTTTCAACAACAGTCGTGAAAAAAAAGGGTTGCTGGTGTTTCAATAATACCAAAATGTTCCCTAATTGGGGGTTCAAAGGTCTAGCCAAATTGTAGATCTACTCAGACTTTTAAAAAACTGACCCTTATAAGATCAGGTGTTACCTGCAGGTAGAGGAGTACTAACTCTAGAGATGGAGTAGTAGGGAGAGAGCTCCTAATCCATTCTCATGTTTGGCCTCTGGATTATGGTAATGTGAACCCTATCTTAACTGACAAATCAAAAACAATCCAATGTTCAAAGGAAAATTTAATTTTTTTTTCATCGAAGAAAAATCCTCTACACACAAAAAGAAAATTAACGTTTGTCAAATTTCAACAAATGTAAGAACTGGCATAATTGTTAAAAGTAACAAAACGGTTTCTAAGTATATTACAGTACATTTTGAAGTAACTGATGTCCGCTCTGGTGGCATTAGTAGATATGAGAACACCATGTGTAAGCCACTGTTTTTTTTTGTGTGTGAGTGTGTGTGGGGGGGAATGATAGAAAAAAAAAAAAGACGGCATTGCATATTATTGCTACAAGTATATATTATGGTGGATAAGGCTATTTCAAGATAGGGAGAGTCCCTTATTTCAGTCCAAATTACATGATTCAAGTTCATATTGGTGGTACAAGATGATCCCTAACTATCAAGGGATTAGTGTATTAGCAATCTTATGCCAAAGGATATTAAAATCAACATGTCTGATAGAAGGAGGATTTTGAAGACCAACAATAACCATGCAGTTTTCAACATAACCAACACAAGCACATTTTCTCCCCTTTGGTAATTGGCCAGTAGACATCACCTTAATGATATGGCTATACATTTGTTGGTCAGATTTTCAATATACCACTACATAGTTCAAAATGTTTGTTATTGGGTCTGGCATCAGTCTCGAGCATGTGCATATTTACAACCATCAATTTCTGTCAGACATGAATTGTCTAATGAGCGAGAGTAAAAATTAGAAAAAAATAATACATTAGATGGATTTAGTTGCACTGCCACACATCACTTTTCTAACCCAGTCTCTCATGTAGGGCAGTTCTGAATTGTAGCCTTTCCTGGTTTAGTTTTTTTGAATGGATTAGCTTGTTAACTATCATTCAAGATATTAAGAGAACAGAATCCATGGGATTTCATAAATTGGTTCCAAGAACCATCTGCCTCCCAAAACTTTAGTAATAACCCTGTGGATGATTCATGTACAAATGCTAGTAAATAATGTAATATGCGGATAATCAATATAATTCACCAGAAAGTACCCAGATACAATAAACAAGTCTATATACTCATGAATGAAGTCTAAGTGATTCTGGATGATTCATGAAATAGTTTCTTGTAAACTGAAATGATCTCATTAAGATATATTGTACCAGCATGAAGTTCCGTGTACCTATTAAAGATTCAATAAGCCTTTTCACAAATAGATTGGTTTTCCTTGGGCTTCAACATTTGGCAATCTTGTAAGTATGAAACCTATTTTCATGGAGGTTGGTGGTCCAGATATGAAAAGTCTGTGGGCTGTAGTTAGCCAACAGTCAACTAAATGTGAAAATCATCACATAAGGAAATTCCAATCCAATATTTGTAAGTGACATATATACATACACACACAATAAGCGTAGCATGGAATCATACATACTTGGAACCTACGTAGCAACCACCCAGACACCCCACTAGCATATCTCTTGTACTATGGCAAGTGTCCAGAAATTATTGTGCAAATCTGCATCAATTTTAACCACATCTTGTGAAATTAAAAGTTGGGAGACACTTCCCAGTAGTTATTATTGACTTGTTAATAAAGTATAACCACAAGACAAATTAGCTATGATCTTCAACAAAAAACCATGAATACAAACAGTAACATCTCAGAAGGTTCTAAAACTGTATATCAATGTTATTAGACTACTTAAAATAGAATTATTTCAAATTGCTTGCTATTAGGCAAAAATTATATATCAACAGCATAATTGTGAACTGGGGGGGATGAAAGTTAGAATAGAACATAAAAAAGTAGAATTAACTTCATATATAAAAGCACAAAACAATTTAGAATTAGGAACCTTGTGAAATTTATTCCTTTTAACAGTACATGTGGATTAGCATTTACTTAGCAGCAACCTTCTTTTTGGTAGCTACTGCAGCAACTTTTTTCTTGCTAGCTACTGCAGGAACCTTCTTTTTGCCTGCTGCCTTCTTTGCTGGCGCGGCACCTGTCTTGGCAGGATAAACACGGGTCTTCTTAGAGGTTTTCCTTGCCATCTTCTTAGCCTTCAGCTTCTTCTGTCTCTTGCCCTTGGCTCGCAGTCTCTTCTTCTGTAGAGCCAACTTTGCGATTCTCTTCTCGACTTCCTTGACCTTTTTATCAGCCTTCTTTTTGAGGACTTTCTCTTCCTTGATCTTTTTGATCTTCCTTACAGTAAGCTGAAAAAGAATTTTTTGAAAATTTAATTTTGAATTGCAATGGAAACCAACCGCTCACCCCCACAAGTGTAATTTTTAATCAACATTTAAATAACTCATGAGGCACAAGTTTCTGTAAATATTCGTAACTGGTTTGTTACACACCATATAACTGACAGTCTTGGATCACCCAGGGGGATATTGAATTCCACTTTAATAGCTCAATCATTTTTATAGCAATGTCAGATATGCCCATTGATGAGTTTAAAAACTTCACATTTTTTCATGTATCTTTTGGATTAAAGATTGTTAAATTTAGGAGAGAGGGGAAAAAAGCCTCTACTGCAGTCAGGAATAGATTAATCATGGAGCATTTATATATAACCATTAATCAAAGTTAAAACTGATTTTGCGGCCTTGAACGAGTGCATTTTCAACTAAACATTGATAATACTCACTCCCTCTTTAGCGGCCTTTTCTTTCAATCGCTTCTGAGTCATCTGAGTAAGAATGGCACTCCTCTTCATGGCAGCGGCATATGGATTGAGTTTCATCATGACACGGAAGTTCTTCAATGGATTCTTCTTCAGCACGTATCTCTTAACTCTTTTGCTGTGGGAGAAAAAGATCATATTAAAATAAGTAAAATTCTCATAGGGTTAGGAAAGGGGAAAAAAAAACCCCTATGAACCACAGCTGAGACCAACACATCTAGGACTCAAACTAGAGCACACTTCAATTGTATCCTAAAAGCTAGTCAAGTACTTGTGCGGATCTATATCATTTCATCAACCTCATAAGAACAAAGCTGAGGTTTTCAAGTCAAAAGGAATTATACTAAAAATATACAGTGTATAAAATTTCAATCGAATTGGTCTAGAACTAGACAAAAATAGTTACATGACTAATACATAATTACTGGATGGACATGACTGAAAATTCTTCTCACATTTGAAATAGATAAGGAGTCAACTTAATTCATCTAGTTTCATTCTAGCGAATTATTTCTTGATTGTGAAAATTGAGACTAGGCCATGTTGAACAAAAAAGAAAAAAGTCACACACACACACACACACATATATATATATATATATATATATCACAATGCAGAATAGTTATACTAGATTTCAATTCACTTCACAACAAATTCAACAGGCTTAAATGCTAACTCGTACATTTTCTCTCTCACTAACAAGATATACAAAAAAAAAAAAAAACTTCTAATTTCACTTACTTGGGTTTCTTCAAGACAGACTGAATTTCATCACTCTTCAGAATTCTGGTCAAGTCAGAGTTGGTCATTTTTGGCATAGGAAGACTTAGAGGAAAAAAAGATTCAAGAAAATTAGATACAGTTTTCATTCAAATAAGCAACATTTAAAAAGTTTCTAATACAGATAGCATATTTCTTTCTAGCATATTGATTAAATGCAATCATGCATCAAAGTATTATTCCAGAAATCTTTGATTTAGTTTCACATCAGTTAGTAATCTTGTTGCCATAAACCCAGGGTAACTTCAACCCTAATTCACAATAAGACCCTAGTTAGACAAGAAGCTAATTTAATGAATAATTTATTAACGCTTCACCAAGGATGGGGGAAAAAAAAAAAAAAGAAGCTTGATGTGAATTTAAAACAAATTTAATTTTCATCAACGATTAGTTGCTTATAATTATGTAAGACAAAGTCCTATAAGAAAGAAATAATTTTCTAGTAAATTCAACTTACTTGTATCCGGTCTTTTCCTTGGAGGCCTGTGACCATGTTCCATAGATGCTATCTAATTTCCTGAAGGATGACTCAGTCCAGATGATGAATCTACCAACATGACCACCAGGTGCGATCCTCCTCAAATTTAGATGTTTGACATTAATAGTAGTGACACCTGACAAATGGAAGAAAAAGAACATTTTAGCTTTTTATTGAGGTGATCCATTCAGATTTTTCTTCATTTCAATTTCTTATAATATCCAAGTAAGAAAAATGTAGCATTACAGTCCGACAAAACACTCAGTTCAACACAATTTTTTAAAAATTCATATCATTTCCTCTAAACCAACTCAAATCAATGCCAATTCTAATTCAAATGTAGTTGACATTTCATTTGAGTAAATTTACAAAAACCCCAAAAGTATTTTCTATTTCTCTTAAATGAATTCATATTTCTGCTAGACAATTACAATAACCAATACGGAATGTGAAAGAACCAAGATATTATCATATGCACACTAGATATTGTCAACTCCCTGGGCACATCCAATGAGAGAGGTTTACCTTTGATTAGTTGGAATCTTTCAAGACAGCATCTAACTGTAAACTTGATGCCCGATTGCTTGCAGTTACAGATTATCAAAATTGGCATCCCTAACCCCAAATGGTTGTCTCAATCTATCTCATCCAACATGAGTGATTGTGGAATGTTGACCCAAGTACAATATGGTTACTAATGACAATACATACCAGGGATGTTACGGAAGGCTTTCACAATGCCATTATCTTTTTCATAGACAATGAGAGGACCTCTGCGCATTATTCTTCGACGATTTCTCATCTTTCCTTTGCCAGCCCTAAAGCGCTTGGATTTATAGACCTGAAAAGGAGAAATTCAAATTGATGTGATGACAATAATTACACTTAAATAAATGTAATCATAATATGATACTGCGATGACAAATCTATGACACAGATCAATGACATGCCATTAATTTCTTTAGGTGACAAGCAACAGCTTTGAAAAGAAGTCTCCCCACAATAATATTGTTATACTTTTATAAGTAAAACAAGAAAAATTGGCCAGTTATTGATCTGAATTTACTCAAATTTAAATATAAGCGACACTACCATAACTAGGATCACATGGTAAAAATTCATATCTTGATACACTGGGCCCACCATCACTGGTCTATCATGGACCACGTTTAGAAGTTACATTCCCAACAGAATCATGCAGACAATATTTGAAAGTATTTACCTTTTCAATATCATTCCAGGCCTTTAATTGTCTGAGTAGAGTAACAGCTTCCTTTGTCTTTTTATATTCCTGTACTTTATCATTGATGACTAATGGTACTTCAGCAACATCTTGCACTTTGTGACCTGAAAAGATAGGACGCAAGAGAAATGAATAAGTATCCTTACTCACAGTATCATAAAAAAATAAATTTACTTTTGAGAAGGCTGGCATAAAATGAAACATAAGAAACATTGAATCAAAGAGCAAAGGTCAGGATATTATATTGTTTTCAGTATAGTCAACAACACAGACCGAATATATTCATCATCATTCCTTCACTCAATTTGTTACAAAATACCAGAGAGTGAAAATCTCTTCAAACTTGTGCCAGAGAAGATAGATGGAAAGCCCTCAAGTATACCCACAAATACCAGGTTTTTATCGACAGAAAATGACTGATGTGAAAGCAGTATACTATTTTGAAAATCGGTTCAACCATATCTCATCAGGAATTTGATAGTTGGGTTCCAATTGGGAAATGATAATTCAAGATATCAAATGGAAAAAAAAATAATAAAACCTGACTATTTTTGAAGTGGACAAAACGATCAGTGTTATGAGAGTTTGTCAGGGGGAGAAAAAAAAAAGCACAAAAACAAACATAGAAAGCAGTACTGCTTCCATGTTGTGATAACTAACCTCTGAACAGATCTTTATAATCAATCTACACCTGGAAAAGGGAAAAGACCCTCAGTTCATCTTGAAGCCAACATTAAATATGAATCAAAATTACTCAGAAGAGTAGATCATTTTCAGTCAAGTCAACAACATACACAGAATATGTTCATTCCTTCAATCAATAATAAAATGACTAAGTGGATAGGAAAAGTTATTTCTAACTGCCAAAGGGTATTGAATAGATCACTTCACATCTAAATGATGAATTCCAAGGAATTCTCAACAAGTTATGTTGGACAGAAGTTGGCTTCCAATATGAATAGTCAGGTGCAACTTCGAAGGAATGTCCAACAATTCCTTGCAATTTGATAAGACTCACCTTCATAGAGCAAAGGTCAGGATATTATATTGTTTTCAGGATAATCAACAACACAGACCGAATATATTCATCATCATTCCTTCACTCAATATGGCAAATGCTAAAGAATACTAATCATACTAAGTCTTATTTGATAGTTGGCCTCAAATGAATGTTGCAAATTCGAATATCAGGTCAGCAGTCCCTTCAAACAGGATCACTAATCTTGGTGAGAGAGAGAGAGAAAGAGAAAAAAAAAAAAAAAAAAAAAAAAAGGTCAACCTAGCCACCAATACTAGTTTTCATAGGGTGATAATTAAATAAGCCCCTAATGTCATTTATTTACACCCGGAGAAGGCAAAAGATCCATAATGCTTTGCAATTGAAATTTGACTTGCCTTCATAGAGCAAAGGTCAGGATATTAGATTGTTTTCAGTTTAGTCAACAACACAGACCGAATATATTCATCATCATTCCTTCACTCAATCTATTTGAACAAGTGACCCTAAATAGAAAAAATGATTTAAAATTCATCTGGTACTAAATTGACCATTTCTTGCCTAGATGCTAAGTTAAAGAACACCCATAAATTGACTTTTTGACTGATACTAAAGTAAGGCCCAAGTTTGAAAATAAGAATGAAGTCACCATTAAAAGAGAGGAAAAAACCAAAAGGTGTGAATTGTGTCCAACAATTTCTTGTACAATGCAAGTTAATAACATTAACAGTACTGCTTTCATAGTGTGATAGCCAAATAAGCTTAAAACAATTATAATAATCTATTTACATATGGAAAAAGCAGAAGACTCTTCCTTAAACCCTGGCATTCATAATTAGATCCATCTTGAAGTAAACACATCAAATATGCACTCATAGTTTCCAGTACCGTCAAGAAGACTCATTCCTCCACTTGGATGAAAAAAGGTAAAAAAATCAAGTGACATGAAAATTGAGAAAATCATTTCCAACTCCCATCAGATATTGAATAGATTACTCGCACCTAAATTCTAAAGGAAACACAACAGTTCTGTTTGATAGATGTTGGCCTTTAATATAAATAAAGAGCAGGATTGAAATTTGAAATCAAGCCCAACAACCCATTCCTTACATCTGTTGAAGGGGAAGTAAAACAAGTTAATTAAGGAGCGAAGGTCAGGATATTATATTGTTTTCAGGATAATCAACAACACAGACCGAATATATTCATCATCATTCCTTCACTCAAGTCATTAGATGTTAATACAATAAAAAAAAAATGTTCTTTCTCAAAGTGAACAGGATAAAAGAAATTATATTGAATTCTCATCATACATACAAAATCTTGTCTGATAAGTTGTTTTTAATGAGTTTTGAAAATCAGATAGGCAACCCCTTTAAATAGAATAGGTAATCTTGTTGAGAGAGGGGGAGGGAGAAAAAAGAAACCCTCAGCTGGCAGTACTAGTTTTCATAGGGTGATAACTAAAGCTTAGAACAAGTCATTCATCTACATCTCGAATAGACAAAATAACCTTAATGCCTAGCATCTGAAATTAAACTTGCCTCCATAGAGCAAAGGTCAGGATATTATATTGTTTTCAGTATAATCAACAACACAGACCGAATATACTCATCATCATTCCTTCACTCAATTTACTAGAAAAAAAAAAAAAAAAAAAAGAGAAAAAAGTGACGAGCGAAATTTAAATTTTTTTCAATAAACCACATTGTAACTAAATGGCAAATTATAAAAGGAGCATCTCACAAATACCAAGTTTTGTTTGGCAGAAGCCCGACTTTTGATATAAATAGATAGTAGGATACAACCTCTGAGGAAAATAAAAGGGAGGCTCAATTTTTGCAATTTCTGAGTCAATATCGTTTCTTAAAAATCCTTGGTTTGATAAATAGTACCAGTTTGTATTGCTTCAAATTTCCAAAGATCAATCAAATCCATTTTCATATAATGGAAGATGGTCTATAAATACCCCATCCTGGACCATGAAGTAAACATACTTCATGATCTGATGACAGTAAAACCCAACAACTTCAGAATGTATGGACAGGACAACTTTACATTTACCATTCAGTAGGTATTTACCGGTAAGCTCAAAGCAGATCATTATGTATGATCATTCATCTGGTAAAAGGCAGAAGATCCTTGATGACTTGCATTCAAGATTAGATAAAAAATCCAAGTCTATTTGCCCAAAGCAAAGAAAGGTCAGAATATTAGATCTTTTTCAGTAGAGTCAACAACACAGACCGAATATACTCGTCATTCCCCTGGCCGAATCATCAGAAAATATCAAGATCAACCAATCAGTGGGCTGACATCTTACCGACTGAGCTGAACTGACAAGTTTTTCATATCTAAAAGATTCATACAGTAGAGAAAAGAAAAGAAAAAAATTATATCTTTATATGTATACAATACGCAAGTTATTAAATAGAGCTACCTACACTTAGAAGACAAAAGCTGGTAATTCCCAACAGTATTTTTTTTTTTTTAGACAGAAGTTTTTTTAGGCTAATGAAAAGTTGGATGCATTTTTATTAATAGGTTCAATAATTTCTTGTAAAACAGAGAACAACCATAGCAGAATATGCAGTGCTAGTCTTCATAGAGTGATAAATGAGCTCAAGACAGATCAATTCATCAACACCTTGTATGTGTGTGGGGGGAAAGAAAGACCCTTGCATCGCTTTCAAAATTAGATTTGTCTTCTGAGTAAAGGTCAGGATATTATATTGTTTTCAGTATAGTCAACAACACAGACCGAATATATTCATCATCATTCCTTCACTCAGTCCAAAACATCAATTCATATTAAATAAGCTACCCTGCAACTAAATGACGAATGGCCTTACTCTAACACAGCTTAAATACACTATTTCCCCCCAGCCCTTCCCTCTGATGCTAATTATCAAAGATGACGGAGGTAAGAAGAAAAAAAACCCCAACACCTGATCAAAACATTGATAAACATCAAGATTCAAACTTACTGGGTAAGTTTTTTCTCTTGAAGCCTACCTCAACCAAGGGCCCTCTTTTCTGCATTCACCAAATTGCAAGCCAATCAGATATCGGAAGATTTAGCAGCTAAGAACCGAATTCAAATGATATAAATTATTTTCACAGGTCATATTCCAGAAAACCAAAGTATACCAAACAAAGCCTTTTTCGGAGAATTTTCCGAAGTTGATTTTGATTTAAATTTCAGGAGCAAGCAAATTGTCATGCAAGGCAAAAAATTGAAGCCTATCATCACATCCAGATTTTGTTTAATTTCACCAGCAAGTATTCAGAGGGATAAAAATTCAGAAATTTCCGGATCCATACTCAGGAGCGAAGGTCAGAATTTAATCAATGTTTTCAGGACAGTCAACAACACAGACCGAATAAAATCATCATTCCTTCACCTTAATTGATACGTAGAAAAATTCTGACCAGCAAGCCAAGTTTTTAGACATGAATTACACAGTTGAGGATCACGCACCACACCATTTTGGTTTTTGATAGATTACAAATTTGTCCAAATGAACCAATATTCATTAATAACATTTAGAGCAAACTAAAGTTAAGACAGACATTATCAGTAATTTAACACTGATCAAACATCCTTTACTCCAAAACAGTAAGACCAACGAGATATCTTTTCGTAATGCCCTCTCCCCATGAAGAATGTAAGGATGACTTACCTTTGGATTCAACCAAGGCAGCAATGCCGCTGGCAGCTACAGCAGAACAAAGTGCGTATCTTCTCTGGTTAACATTGATTTTCCTATGCCAACGTCTCCAGGTCTTGGTTGGAGCAAACATGCGTCCACCACGACACATGTTGCCAAAGGCACCTTGACCTGACCTGTGGGTGCCACCACCACGAACACGAGGAATACGAGCGACAGCTCGACCAGTACCCCAGGACTCAGCAGAGGTTTGGTGACCTGTTTAAAAAGTGAAATAAACATTTGATAATTTGTTCTTAAATGTAAAAAAACACAAGTTCAGTGTAAGCAATATATGAACTAGGTAACCCTATGTTTTTGCAGCATAATTTAGGATGAATTCTCAATACCTGTAAGACAAGTAGTTATTACTAAACCACAACTAATTATTTCTACATTTCACGATCAGTCTCCAACACCTGTCATTGGACATTGCAGTGCAAATACTTTCAGTATTTTTCTTCACACTATCTTATATTTTGCCAGCCAGACCACAGTATATGATGTCTGGGGGTATCCACGCAAGTTGAGAATGTACTGAAAAGCTATGCATGTATAAAATCATGATATTCATCAGATTAGAAGAAAATCTATAACATACATAGCCTCAAGATCTTTCATTGATCTTAAATTGGAATTGTCCAAGAGGAGAAAATGTTTCTAGTAGCTCAAAGTACTATACCACAATTTATTCAAAATGACACTTTGGGCATCTTCAACTTTGACCAAGTAAACTAAATTTCAGATGAGTCCAAGAACAATTATGGGTAATTGCAATACCAACAAGTTATAGGTAGCAGTAATGCTGATGGTTAACAAATTGGAAATAGGAGAATGGTCTGATTTAAACATTGATTCCAACCTACCAGTTTCCCGAAAGAATCATGGCACTACCAGAATGTGATGGGTGGTAAATGCGAATCATTTCTTCCCAATGGCAGCAATGCTTATAACATGGGATCCTGACATTTCCCTTCCAGGCTGGGATTTCCATACTTTGTTCTAATTGAGTAACGGAAACCAGAGTTGAACCCTACACTCGTGTAATCAATACACTCAGCCTACCAATAGGTATACCTGTTCTTTGATTATCATCTGCTGTCAGGCAAGTGCAGAGTTCAAATGCTCTATCATGCATCATGGAATGAAAACACCTGATTCTTATGTTATAAGCACTACAACCACCAGAGAAAAAAAAAAACCTTTGTTAACAACCATAATATTGAAAGAGTACATCAGTATGATACTAAAAAGAAAAAAGTCATAGAAACACTGGCAGAACTGATATCATCAGACTTGATCCAAATAGTAAAATTTCCATCAAATAATAATAGGGTGAGTTATGCTTGTTCATTATTTTGACCATGACAATTTATAATGAATTAGAAATTGACACTTTTGTCATTTTGTTTACCATAACAGCATTTTGTCTGGGAAGTTTTTATTCATAAAAATATGGAGTATAATAAAAAATCAGCCGAGATCATTTTCTAATTGAATTACTAATATTGCAAAATTATGATATTCAGATACATCTGAAACGTTACAAAAAAAAATCTAGTAACAGAAGAATGTGAACTGCTTTCAAATACAGACAGACTTCAATTCGCTTGTGGGACAATCTCTCATTTTATGGACAACCAACTCAACGCACCTAGGAATTCATTCAAAATTGACACATAAATAACCATTTGGTTGGTAGAGTTCCAGAGGTATCAAAATTATCAGTTAAATTCCCGTGGATTTTCAGAAGAGATTGTTATATGAACATCTTTTACATCATCAACCTGACTCATCAAGTCTTCGAAAACAATCAAATAGCATTCAGACATTTTCATTATCAGAGATAAATCCCCAGAAAAATTCAAATAAGTTGAAAAATAAATTTTAGAATTTCATTATCATTATCTCCTCCAGTTCCTCAGTCGAATTCACTTGTTTATTGTGGATCTTTTCCATGGCACCAGTGTCGGCACAAATACGTATTCATATCAGAGTCAAGTCTTACGTAAGTCTTGAGAGAAAATACCTACCTGCATATTCATTGACACAATACGGATGACGGGAATTTTTCATCATCTGGTCATGCACGAAGCTGACAATATCTGGCCTGATTGGGGCCAAAAAGATGGCAGGTAGTTTGACATTGCTGCTAGTGGCTTCCCCCTTTTCGGAGTACACCGTCACGAGCGGTTTCACAGCCTGAAATGAACGAAGTGATTTCATAAGAAAAATATAATCAGACCAGATCCCGATGTAGGTGCTTAAAAATTAAACAAAAAACGGTACATGATGGAAGAAAAATAAAAAAAATAATAAATGAATAAATAAAGGTGGGGCTGATCCCAGTTAATCGTTTACAATTCTCAAGTAGCACGTGGGGCAAGTGTATTGAAGGAAATCAGGTTTTAGTCTATGTTCCAAAGTTAATTGGGAGTTTAACAAATCGATCAAATTATTTTAATTAACTCGAAATAAATATTTCACCCACATGGCAGAAAGAGGAATTGTTCAAAAAGGAGAAAATAAAATCTATTTTGGAGCAATCCGTAATATCAAAGTCAGGTTCGAAGTGAAAATATATAAATAGTACATATTTTGAAATTTGTGAAGGAAAAACCCGTAGCATGCATAATTACATATACATTTTAGAATCTAAAGGTCTTGGTTTTCACATAAAATTGAATCTTGGGACAAAAGATAAATAAAATACAACACAAGATTCAATAAATTTACATTCATGTTGTTGCAGACATTAACCGATCCATAAATTACTAGGATTGATAAACTGAAATCATGATTCAATATAGTACTGCAAGCACGAGGTGAATTCAGATTACGATTTTCAATTGCATTGATTCAAGTCGAAAGAAAATTATCGCCATTCAACTAGCAACGTGTAGGAATGAGAACGTACGTAATCTAGGAAATAATGCAGACAAATCAGGAATCTCAGATCGACAGACTAGAAATAAAATATTAAAACACAGACACACATACACTGCAAAATGGAGTACATTTATTCTAATTTTCAAGGTTTCTGATTTTCACAGAAAGAAGACACGATGCCCTCGTGTGGAAAAGATTAATAAAATAAGCTTCCACATCCAGACACAAATCCATCAGATGTACTCTACATTCACCATTCAAATTAGTTCGATAATCGAAAGGATTAATCAAAACACTAATAGATTCAATTTCATTCCAAAATATTTTTTCTGCAACTGTGAATACTCATCAATTTTTATAAGATTCACGTGGCCGACAATACACCGGCCATATTGGCTTTACGTTGCATGCAAGCACATGTCGATTTAAAGTGACTAATAAACAAATTTGAGAAAGACAAAATAACACTTTAGTGAGTTCCAGTAATGTAAACATTCATATATTGATTTGCTGGTTCATCAGAGATAAAATTTACAAGGAATTAATCGGAAAAAAACTAAAAGTTACTTACCGACTTCGACATGGCGACGAACCGCCTTGAGTTCCTGACTAAAAAAGAGAACGAGACTCTCGCGATACTAAGAAAGTAGGCCCAGGCTTCACCAACACTGTGGCAGTATTCATACACTCAAAATGAGTAAGCTTTTAAGTAAAAAAATAATAAAGCGAATAAAAATACACTATAATATAGTATAAATACTTATATAGAATTAGTGGATTGTTCAATTATTTATATAAGTAAAAAATAGGTGGTGAAATCCAAACTTATGCTAGGTTTTATTTTTTCTGCGTAGGAATTGAATTTATCTAGTGGATGAGAGTGGAGCCGCCACTCGGCCGAAATGTTTGCAATGGACGATAACTCTGATTTTGTTGATGCCGCCAATTTTATTTTGATGTCAAATTAAATCCAAGTTAACTCAAAATTTTCTCAACCAGAGATTAATTCCTTGCTAAAAGAATGTTACATGAATTATTATTCGCCCTGTCCGGGCATGCTGGAAATATATTCGTTGAATATGATGATCGAATACAGGTAAATTATTGAATTTAATAAAAAAAAAGGTGCCTTTTTTTTATGAAGTTTATTGTTAATTTTACTTAATTAAGTTCTTAACTTCGAAGTCGGGATTACTAATTTCAACTTTAAGAACGAAATAATGAAGCTTAAAATCTCTCTCTGGTTTATGTTGCTTTATTCTTTGGTTTCATTAGGTTTTATATTTAAAAAAAAAGATATACGTATTTATTTTCAATAACAATATTCACGAAGTTCGAAGTTAACTTTGGCAGAATGGCATTTTATTTTGAAGACAATCCCTAGAAATTATTCCTTTCTAAACGGTTAGATAAAATAATGAGAATTCCTACTTCAAGGAAATTCAATTAATTTAGTAATGTTCCCTATTTGTCCTCATGTCAGAAGTTAATAACTAATAATTTTTAATCATTTGTAGTCAGGGAAACCTGTAAGATATGCCTGGTTCCTGGGCACAGTTGCCAGATTGGACTACAAGGGGAGATAATCCAAACTTTTACTCAGTCTTACTCCAAAATGTTGAAATAGGAAATTACGCAAGTCTAGGGGCTGAGATTCCGCCTCAAGAATTGGCCGGTATCGAACCCCTGCCTCCTGATTCGTTTGATTTCCAAATTCAATTTAATTACTGTGCCTACGTTGAGTAAGTCTTGGAGATAATGCTCAGATTTCTTCCTTTGTAGCCCAATCTAGCAATCCTATCCCTGGTAATCAGTCTTCCAGGCAGTGATGGAAGGAATGCGTTTTGGGAACCAAGGTATTCAGGAATTTGTATACGGCGTATATACATTCATGACATTTTAACCACTGCTCCCAGGCTGTACTTCTCCATTGTACTTATAAATGTGGTATGGCCTGAGGTCTGCGGCAAAAGCCGATGGATCCGGGTAATTTTCTGAACACACCCACCATACAAAAGGGATCCAGGAAGTCACTCTATGTTACCCTTTGGTACCTAAAAAAATTAGGAAGTAAATTCACAACGTTCGGTTTGGTTTGGTTTCAGGCTCACGAAAAAAACGTCGTGGGGAAAAATTATTTTGAATATATAATTATTCAATTTATTAAAAAATGATATAAATAAGGATTTAATAAAATGACTAATATTTTAATCTAATTTATACCAATTGATTCTTTTAAAACTTTCAATGAATACATTTTTTGTGATTTATTTACAAACATATTTTGGCACAATGTAGAGAAGGTGGTCCCGATTGTAAAGTTTCACACCCGTGCTCTTCGTGGCGAATAAATAAAAAAAAATCAATCATATGATTTTCAAAGCTATAACAATTTATAAATTTATTCATTTACTTCTATTTTCCTTTCACTCATTCCCGAAAGTTATTTCTTTTCTATTTGTGCGTCGTTTTTAACATATCGTGTGAGCGTGTGTGAAATTTCATAACTTCCGAATGGAATTAGACGGCTCAGGCGAAATACATTGGTAAATCACAAAAAAACTTTATTCATTCTGATTTAAAAAAAAAAAACAAATAAAATAACGTAGGCAAAATATCTTGCTCTGTAAATGAGAGCTGGATTAAATCATGTAATCAGTATAAATAGAATTAAAGTATCATTTAAACTTATTTCCCTGTGGCCTTTTTTCAGGCAATTATTGGAAATAGGTAAGATTAAATATGATGTAGTTATTTTGGAAGGGAGGTAATTTGCATGATCTTGAATGGCTAAAAGGGGCTAGATTCTTACAGTTGATCAAATAACATTATTTTCGGCCTGGAAAAAAAGTTTAATCTAGTTAGGCTAAGTAGGTAGGATTACCGTTGGGGTTAGGGTAATGTAGGTAGGTCTGGGTTTCGGGTTAGTGTTCCTAATCTCTTAATTACTTGTTGCTATATCATGAAGGAAACTAGCCAGAAACCAAAGTTTCGACTTTTTTTCTTATGTTTTTTAGGTAGCGAACATTATGACTTTTATTCTGGATACCTGTGGAAGTGTGTGGGATCCACATAAAACCAAGATTGTTATGTGTCCTTTAGTTAGTAGATCTCAAGCTGACAGCGGAAACTTCAAATTAAAAAAAAAAGATGTGCCAAAGTTTTTTCTCTCCTTCTAAGAATTTCCGAGTGACCCTAATGATGGTTATTTTGGAGAGAAGTGGTGTTATCTGGAAATCAATAATTCTTTTTTAAACATCTTTTTTAGGAAAGAGTTTTGGATAATTACCCTAGTGACTTGGTTAGTTAGATTATATTTGTGGTAAAGAATTCAGATGAATGAATAAGCAAATAGTCCTTGTGAGAAATAAAGCCCTTTCGGTAAATGCTGCCCCACCCAGTCGCCTGGTCTCTTTTGCTGTTAAAAGCAAGCTAACATAATAATCTCTGAATTAGTGTTACCTGAGACAGCTACTAATTATGAAGGAAATGTAAATCGCCATCACAGTCAATAAATGAACAAGCGTAGTGTCAAAATTGTAAGTGGAAAAAGATTCCATCGAAGAATAAATATGGTCAGAATAAATTCTATTTGTGACATCACTGGTGTTTTCCATGAGAAAACATCTAAAATAGAGTAAAAACACTTCTAGATTCTGGAGAATGTAGATGTTACTAATAAACCTGTCTTAATAAGGCCAAAAAAAAGGTCATAAGAACTTTTTTCCACTAATCAAAGTCTAGTGGAGTACACAAAATGGTATGGCCAGGAGCGCTAGAACACATACACATGTAAAAAAGGATAGAACCATTCACCATCTTTGATGGCTACAGTGATTCAACTATTTATGCGTGCTTGAAATCTAATAGAAATTAGCTTGACCTGTGGGAATTCCACGGTTGTTGAGAGCTGAGATAGCATTATTCTTGCTTTTATATTTCTACTATTCAAGTACAAAGTTTTCTTATAGTAATTCATTATATAATAGTATTATTTATTATTTATGGAATGTATCTGTATCGGACTCTCAAACTCATTCCCTGTCTAGATCTCTTCTGCTCCATGTTTGTTATTAACTGGTAGTTCAGTTTCATTGATCTAATTTTATTTTATTGGATGCGAGTATTGTAAATCATTATTATTCATTTTTTTTTTTAAATTCTATTTCCTTTCATCTCAAATAAATAACAAATTATAAAATAATTCATCACAAAATATCAAAATTATTTTCACATCACAGAACTAATACTACGTTTTATAGCTGAATGAGTTGGTGCATGAGTTTTAAATATATATCACATAAAATGTTTCAAAGTATGTTTTTTATAGACACTTAGCCAGTTGCACTTTATGAGCTGAAAAAACTTCAAATTTGTGTACAATGGTAACTTGACACTAAGATGAACATGGGATAGGTGCTGGTGACCTCTAAAGGTCAATTTGAGGTCAGGACAATTTTGATGGTCCTTACTTTGAGAAGTTCTGTGTTGGAATTTACAACGGGATTTTTCAGTATTGTTTACTTTTTCCCCATGGAAAATGCGAACTATCCCAGCCAGTGTGTACTCTAAAACAACTGAACTTCAATAGTTAAAAAATTGTATGTATCGAGCACTCTAAGAAATAAATCCATTACATATCAGAAGTTGCTTTATATTATTGATATATTATTATATTATGTTATACTGCTAGCCCCTGATTTGTACCACACACACATATATATATACACATACACACACACACACACAGAAGTGTACTAGTAAATCAAAGAAAAACAGGAGTGTATCTAGAATTTTTTTTTTTTTTTTCCTTTTTTCATTTAAGAAATATTCTTTGGGGTTTTATAATATATATATCTTTGTTTTTCCATTTCAGGTGCAAAATGGACTGCCATTTTTGCATTCATCTGAAGAGCAGGCTTTGAGTCGACTTTGCCAGCTGGCAACTTATTATAAGAAATTTTCCAATTTCATCCGAAAGCACTGTAAGTATGCACTGGCAGCGTAATGAAAAATAGAAACGCAAATTTCTGCTAAACAAAAATGCAAATATTTGTTGCTGATTTCCCAAACTGTTGAGTTGATTCTGGAAAATATGAGGAATACAAAAGTGAAATAAAAAAGATTTTCAGCAATGAATTCTTGTCAATCCCTATGTTTGTTTACCTTGATCAAGTGTGACATCGTGTGAAAGTTTATTTGATAAAAAGAAGTCAATCTAAATGTGGTGATCAGGGAGTCGATTTGAGTGGTTGAGAAAGTCTATTCAAATGTTACTGACTTCTACTAATATATCTTTATACGATTCCATGAGTTATTCTTTACTTGTTTTTTATCCTAATTTTACAGCTTATAGATTCTTTGGTCTTACTCCAGTGTGTAGATTGAGGATTCAGTGATTTGAGTGGTCAAGGAAGTCTGAGTAGAGAGAGGGCAAGAGAGACAAAAAAGCAGTCATAATGCTGGCTTTCAAATGTTATGGACTTCTGCTAAGATATCTTCATATGATTCCATGAGTTATTCTCTACCCTTTTTTTTATCTCAGTATTACAGCTTATAAATCCTTTGGCCTTACTCCAGTGTGTAGTTCATCAAGTTCAAGTTTTCTCTTTTATAGATGGTTCTAGATCTAAGCATCAGTGATTTGTGCTGACCCAAACACTCCAGTAGTCAAATCTGAAAAATCTTAAATAGAACTATAAATACAGGCCCAAAACAAATAGTGATCAAAATGTAATAAAAGCAATAATAATGACATATTAGATTTTCAGGCATCTTATGAAAAATCCATGTCACTTTTCTGTTTTGTTGGTTTCTATCATGCTAAAGCAAACAGAAAGAGAAGGGAATAAAGCAAAGCTTGTGTTTATGTATTCTAAAGCAAGCAACTGTGTGTTTGTGCCTACATTACTAATACTACTAGTGTTTCTGCTGCTGCTGGTGTCTTTGTTGTAGGACAGAAAACAGATATAAGCATCTCCAATTTTTCATTAATGAAATTGATATTTTTCCCATATTGAAAAAGAAATTTGTTTTTTTGCCTAATTCTGTTGCTTCTTTAAAAACCATCAGCCTAAAATATCAACATATCCAGTTTTTAAGTGATTCTGCTACGCTAGCCATCTATGTATGTGTTACATGTACAAGTTGCACTAATGAAGCTAGAGGGCTGAAAGTTTAAACCTTTACTCTTTATTATGTCTAGAAAAAACGTTTTATTTATTTTGTTTTTAAAATCCTGTCCCAATAAGTTGTTTTTTTTTGGGGGGGGGGGGTTCAATTTAACATGTAAGTTTATGCTAAATCAGTCCCTTAGTTTATGTCTGGCAGCGTTCATGCTTGTGATCCAACAAAAGGCAAGAGAAGTAACTTAATCATTGATCACCCGCTTTTCCAATCTTTTAATTGATCATCCCAACACAGCATGATGCTAAATGATGTTGGTCAAGTGACAGTTTCCATTGAGTGACTAGCCAGATTTGAATTTTTTTGAAGTGTTTTTTGTTAGCAATGAATACTATTATATTAAGATATATTATATAATTATCTATATGTTGATAATCCCATCATTTTTTATGGATACTCAGCAAGTGATTCTACAAATCACTATTCAGAAATTTGTTTTATGATACTAATATTGCTGCTATTATTATTTTATAAATCTCGTCCTGAATTTGGAAATTCTATGAGAACTCGTTTGTATGGAAGATAAGTCTTTCTCTTATTGTTCTGTTAATTCTTTTTTGCAGCTTTTCACGGTCATTCGGATAATGGAAATTCCCCTAAAGAGGAATTACATGGTTTATACATCATGTCTCTTTGCCGTGGACTGGATCTTGTCTTGGATGATTATCGCCAAGAGTTGTTAGAATTAGAAAAGGCTTCTCTTGCTGATGCTTACTTACCTGTCAGCCAAGTATTACAGACTTTGCAGCAGGTAAATTGATCTTGTTTTTATTCTCTTTTATCTTCACAAATCTTTGAAACATTCTTTTTTTAAAGAACTTGGATCTATAAGTATTGTGTCAAATTGTAACCATAGCCCTGCAGGCTAGATTTGACCCACAGCAAAATTTTTTGTGGCCCATGGCCAATCTAAGCATTTATTTGAAATCTTATTTAATTTTCTTCAGAAAGTTAATTTTAGAATATATATTGTAGAATAATTATTGTTTTGGCTTTATAAATCAATGATAATTATAATTCATTTGTCTAAAATACAAATTAAGTATGCTTTCTGTGATATGATCTAGATCTTTGAAGTGCATGTGTGGTCCAAATGAAGATGAGTAAAAAAGCTTATGTGGCCCAGTGGACCAAAAAGGTTACCTATGCCTGGTGTAGATGATGGGCTGGTATAAGTTTAGGGTTTGAAACCTGTCACTAGATTCTATATGGGTCTATATTCCTGTCTATATATAGATGAGCAATGCTGGAAGAATTTGTAGCAGAAAAAAATATGGTAAAAATATAGAGCTTGAAATAAAGCCAGCCATTTCTTATAGAATTGAACAATCAGGCATGATGTCTAGTCTTCCAAGGGAAATTATGAATCACTGCCAACCATATATGCTTCTGTTTACATTGTAAATTAAGCTATGGTGAACACAAACTAAAGGATCAATTAAGGATGAACTTACATTGCAAATTACCCCAACCATCACCACCACTAAAAAACCTTTGAGAGGGAATCTGATAAAAAAAAAACCCAAACATTTTCACTATTCATTGTGGGGAGTGTGTGTGTGTGTGTAAAATTTCAAGTTTGTACTGTGAACGTTTCATGCTAGACAAAGTCTGGATAGATAAATACATATTAATATCAGGACACATGGATATCCTGAACTCAGTAATAGTGTTAAACCTGTCTGTTGGCAGCTAGCAGAGATTAATATTAGTAACTACTAGAATCATTCTTTGATTTGTTCAAAGTCAGAACCTCCTTTTTATCCTGAATTCCAAATTATTCTTTATCCCATCTCTGAATGAAATGTCTTTCATTTGTTCCAGTATGAACTGTTGTTTCCTGCATTGTTTTCTTTCTTGCAACAAATTGAAACTCACAAGGTAAGTTATTCTTCGCCTGTTTTCTCCCTCAATATTACAGCTTATAAATTTGGGGGGCATTATTCCAGTGTGCAGGTCATCCAGTTGAAGTTTTTTCTTTCATAGATGGTTCTAGACCTAGGCATCTGTGATTTGTGCCGACCCACACATTCCAGTAGTCAAATCTGAAGAATCATGCAAAAGTTAATTCAATAAAAAGAAGTCAATCTAATTGTGGTGATTGGGGATTCAATGATTTGAGTGGTCAAGGAAGCCTAAGAGTAGAGAGAGAGAGGGCAAGAGAGACAAAAAGGCAGTCATAATGCTGGCTTTCAAATGTTATGGACTTCTGCTAAGATATCTTCATACAATTCCCTGAGTTATTCTTTGCTTTTTTTTATCTCAGTATTACAGCTTATAAATCCTTTGGCATTATACCAATGTGTAGTTCATCAAGTTCAAGTTTTCTCTTTTATAGATGGTTCTAGATCTGGGCATCAACAATTTGTGCTGTCCTAAACACTCCAGTAGACAAATCTGAAAAATCCGGAACAAAACTATACATAAATAATGTACTAATTTTCTCAGTACAGGCATAAAGAAAACAGATCAAAATGTGATAAAAGCAACAAGAATAATGATTGTGACTTATATCAGACTTTCAGGATCTTATTACATGAAATCCAATGATACTTTTTGTTGGTTTCTGTCAAAGCAAAGCTTGAGTTTGTATATTCTAAAGCAAACAAATATGTTTATGTCTACATCACTAATACTATTAGTGTTCCTGCTGCTGGTGTCTTTGTAGTTGGACAGATTTTCAATTTTTGAAAACATGAAATTCAGTAAAAGACAAATCGTAAAATTTGCAAATTTACAAACATGATAGACTAAAGTAAACGCATGACTGAACAATGCTAAGCAACAAATCTTTTTTGTTTTTTTTAAATCCCCAAAAGTGCTTTGAGATGTATAAAAAAGTACATCTCTGAATTTGGCAAGGATCGGTGAAAAAAATTATGCGCTGGGGGTCGGTGTACACACAGACAGATACACTGAAAATTTCCCATTCAAATTCGAGTTTTGTTACTTCACCCTCAGTGCTTGATTAACAAAAGCTGTAATATTATGAAACAAATGAGTTGATCATAGGAAGCTGGATTCAGTCAGGATGATTTTTTCAAGGATCCACAGAAACTTCTTTATTTTCGTATAGATGTTTGATAATAACTAGATGAGTTGGTAGATATCATCTGGAGCTCTAGTAGGCTTTACCTTTCAGTAACGTCAGCCAACCTATGTTTTTACCTCCATGACTAAATCAAGGAATGGGGAACGTCACAGGTAAACTGAAGAGGGTGATCTCTATGAGTTAATCAATTGCTGACATATTTAATAAAACATTTTAACCTATGGTGCAATGGGCTAAGAGAATTCAATCAAAATGACTATAATTGTGAATTCTAGATTCCACATTGTGACTGGTTATTCAATTAGACAAACTTTAGCCCTTTGGGACATCTGACTGGCTAAAACTTAAGGATGAATTCTACATCAGTAATATCAACAACAGCAATGTTTATAACTTGTGCATGATAGAACGCAAAATCATTTTACTTACATTAACTCAATGTATGTATTGGCTCTGACTGATTACTTTTTACTCATATATTTTTTCATGTTGGCACATTTAATAATTTTGTGATTATTTAACTATTGAACATCATAAGTTATTCTTGTATCATTCTTGATAAGAGTATTGACAATGATAAAAAAATAGATATACCTCTTAGAACTTATCTGACTTACAGTTAAAGTTAAGATGCAAGAGTTTGATAGAATTTTAATTACCTAAAGAAGGAAATGATGTATAGAAAACCATTACTCTTCAAGTTGAGTGGTTTAATATCTTGATAGATAAATAATTTGTATAAGTTAAAATGGATAAAAAAAGGCTAAGCTTCTTAAATAAAAGGAATAAAATAGTTCTAAGTAATATTCTAAAGTAGTTATCTTTTTACTTCTGAAAGTTTACATATTCATTTTGAGGAGATATTTTACAGGCTCATGGCTGTTATATCTTGGAGATTATCCACAGCAGATCTGTTTCTGGTCTCCCAATCGTGAAACAGACTTTTGATCGGTAAGTTTATCCTTAATGAATATTTTGCAAATATTTTTAGGTGTGTCCATACGTCTCCATCAGACATTTTTCGGTCAGTCAGTTTCTGGCTATGTTAAACAACAGAAAGAGGAGGAGGAGGAGGAGAATGCGATGTCATTAAAAGAACATCTATTCTGATCAATAGATGATGTATCAAGCATTTGGTTTTTTTTTTTATAGTGTTACCAAGTATCATTTATTAATAGCTAAAGCTGTCTTTAAAAATGGCTAAAATCAGCTAAACCTTTTTATTTCCAGCTAACTTTATTGCTGAAAATGTTATACATGTATATACCAACTTATCAAAAAAATAAACACATACTAAGATCTCGAAACAAATTGATAAAAATTGTATACTTCAATTTAAACTGACAAATTATTTTTTTAATAATCAGATTTTCAGGTGAATCATCCTCACTTTTCTCTTCCTCTTGCTACTATTACCACAACCACAACTAGTAATGCTACTACTACATTGTTTAGAATCTCTTTGAAATCAGACAGGGACGTATGAATGGTGAACGCATCATTGAACTTATGGTTCTTGTTATTGTACATCAGTATCTTTGATGATTCCTGATTATGCTACATTTGAACATTTGATTCTAATCTCTCTATTCTTTATAGAGGAAGTAAAGAGAAAATAAGTGTTGTTAACTTGATTTTTAACAGGTAAAATTATATGAATAGATTTTGATTCTTGATATTGTAGGAGAACATATCAAATAAATATAATGACCAAAATTGAAGTTAATAAAAATGATCAACTCCTGGTACATTAAATGAATTTCTGGTGAATCTTGGAAGGTTTTTATTCAACATTGGATATTGGAAGATTCATGTTGATGATGAAGTTTTAAACTTATGAATATGTTATGTAATCTAAAGTGGTTCTATTTTATAATTGCTTCCAAAACGTCTTTTGACTGTAAAATCTTTGAGAATTATTTTTGCTGCTAGCATAATTTTAATTTGGTGATAAAATTCTTGCTACAATGTTAATAGAGGTCATATTATTATTAAAAGGACAGAATTTCCACTGTTGAGCATTTAGTATTCTTTCTTCCTGCAATGAAATAAATTTTTGTCAGGGTTTTTCGATTTGTTTTTTGTTATTATTCAATTTTTTTCGTTTCAACTTTCCTTATTTTTATTTCGACTTTCCTTATTTTTATGTAAGGTAAAATAACAGCTAAGATAAGAGTAATCCAAATTTAGTAATTAATCTTGTATTTTATTAAAAACTTTATCCCTTTTATCATTATGGTCCAATTCAAAGTTGTGCTAAAAAAGCTAATGAAAGTTAGGATGAAGGTAAAAAAAACTAAAAATTAATAATGATGTTATAATAATATTGATAGTTGATTAATTATATTTCAAAATATCATATTAAAAGACTACTAGGTCTTAAATGTAAACATCAGCAAGTGTGAAATGTTGTTAGTTAGGAGTTAAGTTTAAGATGTGAAATCAGCTTCTGTTTAACTATAAGGTCCCCCTGGTCATTCTCATGTGGGTTTGATCTTCAAGTACTATTATGTTGTTTAATCGTTGACATAGAATTATGTTCCAAGTCGAAGACGTGATAAAAAGCAACTGTAAGTTAGGATGAAGGTAAATAAAACTAGTCAAAATCAATAACATTATTCCTTTATGCTTTAATCATTGCTATTGTTCATAGTGATTTGTTTGTTTATTCAATTTTTTCTCCACTAAACTGACAACTGTTTTTATTATTCATAAAATATACTTTATCATATAAAACATACTATTTTTTTCTATTTATATAAAGTTATATTTGTGGCTATATTTGCATTTTGCAACTCCTAAAGATAAGATATTTTTAAAAGAAAGGATTGTTTTTTTTCTTCTTTGAATCCTTGAAGAAAAAAAGATATGTAATTAAATCTATCTCATGAAAGCCATTTTAAATATCATTAACTTGGAAGATTTTATTCATTGTCTCCATGATGTTTGTCTAATTTTTCAGGCTGCTCAGTGTATGTCGTGGGCCATTTTTCAAGCAATTATGTAGTTGGATGCTCCATGGGAGGCTGATGGATCCATACCAAGAATTCTTCATTCAGGAAACATCTTTGAAAGAAACAGAAAATGTAGACAATGAAGAAAGCCTACAAGATGATGTAAATTATTTTAATGATTTTATTTTTAATCTTTCTACTATGAATTTCCCAGTGACTGGCCCCCTTAGTTCTCCATGCATTCTCACTACTGTGAAATAATGTAATGAATATAAATTGACCAGATATTCAAAAAGGAAAAAATGTTAGATGACTTCATGTGAGTTTATATTGATCACTTAATTGTTGCTCTGGGATTTAGTGGTCAACAGAGGAATTGTTTTATATGAACTCATAGCTTTCCTCTCTTAAAGTCTGTGTAAAAAATCAAGTTTTTTTTTTAATCGTTTTTGAAGGATTATTCAATTTAAAACTGATGATACCAGACTGATTTGAATCTGGATTCAATAGTTACTTTCCATTTTAAAATCATTTACATGAAGAAAGTGCTTGCTGTAGCATAGTACTGCCTAGGGGAACGGGCCCCCTGGAACTTGACCATGAATGACCAAGGACCAGGATCAGTTCTGAAACTCCTTTATCATTATTTTAACACTCATTTATTGTTTTTTTAACACTTTACGTTATTGTTTTTTAATGAGAATTCAGACAAATTTGTAGGCCATTGTTGAAATAAATGAAACCGTAATAGTCTTATGGGAGAAGAAATTAATCAGGTATGAAGCTCGTTGGTGCACCTACGATAGGTTGATGACAGAAATCTGGACGAGGGATGATGTGAAATGGCAACATCCAATCGTAAAATAAATTAATTACAAATCTAGAAAAAAAAAAAGTCGAATTGAATTACTAAATTAGATTTCTAGAAAAAGGTATTTATGCCATAAAAAATTTTTCACCTATCAATGACTTAAATTTCAATTTTGTCACCTACATTTTTCCATATTTGTTACTCCCCAACCAGGTAGCATTTTTTTTTTCCCCCAAGTTTGACATCCCAAAGAGTAGAGAAGAGATATAGAAAATCCATCATTATTTTTTTTCTGTCTTTTCCATTTTTAGAAATCCCTTTGCAGTGATGTCCACAGTAAAAAGGTATTCTCAATTCGAGCAGATTTATTGCCTTCATATATCGGCTATCCCATTGCCAAAAAGATTCTCTTCATTGGAGAATCAATACAGATGTTCAAAGTGAAGAAATCCAAAGCAGAAGTGAAAAAACTTGGTAAGTTGTAGATTTTCTTCTCGGTTATTTGTATCTGCCTGTTGCTTCTTTAACGAATTTGGTTCGATGCGACCTTACAGTTTTTAAAGTCTTTTGCCTGCTGCTCTGAGGAAAAATATTAGCCAACCCTTGTGAGGTTTCCATTCACATGCCAAACATCAGGCAGGGTTATTTGTATTACTTTATTGTGTGCTTGTAAAATGTGTGATTGACAAATAGTAAAATGATACTGTGGATAAAAATCTGACATTTTTTCTTGTGTAGAAGGAGCAATAAAAAAGGAAGAAGAAAGATTTGCTAAAGAAATTTTCAAGTTATCCAGGGAGAAAAATTTCAATGATGCTTCATTCAGGGACACTGTTGATTCAATTCGAGGATTCGTTGCTGAGGTGAGAATCTAGTTTTTAATTTCATTTAGGATTTATTTATTGTGTATATTTATCAAAAAAATTAAAACATTTAATTCAAGGGAAGGAGACATTATTGACTTGGGTGAAATTCTGTCTACAAATCAACAATTTTCTATCAAAAAAAGAACATGTACTTTCAATTCTATGATTTTTTTCAGACTAATGTATAAATAACATTTTGGCTGCTGTGTTCTCTGGCCTTCCTCACTTCAAGTATTATTGATTAAAAAAAAAAAGTTTAGTTTAGTATGGCACAAGACCACAAGTATGGAGCATCCAGTGAAGGTTAAGCTTACTACAGTAATAATGATCAGTGAAAACCTTGCTAAGCACTTTCTTGTGGGAAGCCCCCTCCCTGGACGAGTAACCCCCAACCATTGAACAGAATCCACCATTTCAACCATTGATTTGGGTTTGAGTATAATGTCCTAATCCACTTGATTAGAATTTGTCAAATTCAGTACTCCGTGTAAGAACTGAACCAAAAACACTGCCTATGTTGGGATTCTTCAAATAATGTGGTTTTAATGATTTTATTATGAGGATCTTCTTCCTGAATGTCTTGTAGAACTAACTGAATTATCCTAGCTGAGGACCGAACTCCTGATTCATAATAATAAAACTTTATTCATTCACTACCAGTATCAATAAGAGGAGGATTTCAATTCCAATCCATAATCCGGATCTTGGTTTCTCAAATTTTTGTCTGAACCTTGTTTCTTGTTCAAAGTCTCCTTAATCAATATGAGTTACAGCATCTGTTTAGACAAAAAAGTTCATTGGTTAAACTGCTGTCATAATATCTATAATCCCTGAAGATGCTGTTTTTTTTGGGAGGGGATTTTTTTCCGTTCCTAGTAGGAAAAGAACGACGACAAACTTGCTAGAAGCCATGAACATGTGGACAGAGGCTCTGTCATGATATGCCAGTTGACATTCTGTACCTTGACTATCAGAAAGCTTTTAATATGTCAAGAGGAGAGCTTTTGGGTCGAGTGTGGTACTGTGAGGTGGATTAAATCCTTTCTATTAAACAAACAGAAGAAAGTAACGTTAAACAGATGAGACTCTAGATCGTCTAGCGTCCTCTCTAGGAGACTGAAGGGTTCTATCCTGGGTCCAATACTCTTCTCATTGTTTGTGAATGACTTACTTATCAAAGTAAAATCAATGATAAGTTTATTTGCTGTGACACCAAGCTGTATTCACAGATAACAACAGAAAAGTCAGCATTTCAACTTGTGCTTAGACCATGTAAAGACGTTTCCAACTGTTGAAATGCAAATTGATATACTTAGGTAGAAACAGTCTTGAGCACCAATACGCCATGAAGACACAAGTTGGTACTTAACATACTTTGGAATATGCAAGAGTAGAGAAAAACCTTTGTGTACACATTGACAAAACATTAAGATTCACAGCAAACCGCTAACAGAAAATCAAGATAGCAAATAATATAATACCGGACTGTCTCTTGCCACACCTTTAAAAACATAGATACTAAGATATTTAAAAAGCTGTATAAAGCGGTTCGATCACATTTAGAATTCAGCCTATGTATTTGTTCACCCCAACACAAATCTAGCAAAGACTCAATAGAAAGAGTGTAAAGAAGAGCTACAAACATGATCCCCAGCATCAAACAACTGCTATTAGGGAAGAGCTTGATTTGTAGATACTATCCTACAGAATAACCCATGCTGTTCTACTGGAAATGTACCAGGATGACCTCAAGTCAACGTACCATCAACCAAGATTGTAAGTGTAACATCTGTCCAGATTAAATCATGCTATAGCCATCCCTAAGCGGTGAAACCAGAGGACACAGCAAGAAGTTACAAATCCAAATAGCCATTGGGGTTAGAAATCACTCCTTTGCGGACTAATCCGGTCTTACCCTACCTGGAACAATGTATCAGAAGCCATAGTCCCCTCTTCAAACATGTTCAAATCAAATCTCAAAAGATCTGTCACTAAATGTTCAGATATGAATTTTAAAACTAAATGATGAACTACAGTAGGACTCCATGGGTTGACCTTACTAATCTGATATTGTCCCTATTATTGGATGAACTATTTTAACATTATTATTGATTTTGACAACTTTTTACTTTTAGTTGCTTTTTTATCTCAACTTTAAATATGACCTTAATTCTTTGGCAATGATTGAAATGCGTGATCGAAAATGATTATTTTCGATTACGCTGTTTAATCTTTGTCGTAGAATTACGATCCAATTAAAAGGTTGTGATATTAAGAAACTGAAAGTTAGGATGAAAGCCATTTTTGTTATATTTGCGGCATAGAAATTATCTCCCTTCCAAGAAAATGCCAATGTATAGATATTTACCAAGCTGTGCTTAGTAAGGGGCAGGAGTGCGTGCAAGTGGAGAAGGAGAGATTTCGTTGCGTCAGTTTTTCCAAATGGGGACAGCCTGCCTGCCTGCCTTGAAAATTAGTATTCGATACTTTTGCTTAAATATTGATTACTGGTGCCAGTAAGAGGAAACACAGTGACCTCCAGCTATTTAACAGGTCTGCAAAATGTTTATGTATAAGTACTTAATTCATTCAACAGTTTTGAAACATAATGGATGAAGGCAATGCTGGAAAATATTTGTACATAATCAATAACAAAAATGATATAGTTGATTCTGCTAGAAATTTCAATATTTATTCAAGTCACCATCATTATTCTGAGAACAATGGAAATCTATAAACACTTTGTTAGGTGTATATTTGTATAATGGACCTAGTAATAATATCTGACAACATTTTTTCAATTGACAGTTTACCCTCACCTCTAAAAAAAGATTTTAAAAATGAAAAAAAACAAAACAATTCAAGGTATCTCCTTAAGATAAGTTCGATATTGTAATGAAAGTATCTTGTTTTTCTCACAGCACTTATACTTAATTCTTATTGACTATCACAGACAAGTAATTCCTAATCATTTTTGTAACTTTATCGCAAAATGATAGTTCTAGTGAAGTGACCTGATCTTTTGCACATTTTTAAGTTACTAATAATTATTGATAATCTATCAATTTTTGATGATGGTTGATCATTTTATAATCTGATCACTGTCTCCAGGGCAAGTCCAGGCATTGCCGAGGCTCCCAGCAGGCTTGCCCGAGCCTTGACTGGGATTGCAAAATTGAATCTTATTATTACTTTTGTAAAAACTTTATTCATCCTCATAGTCTTCTGGATAAAATTTACCTAGGCTGGTACAGAGACCTAGCGCTTGCTGAATCTGATGCATCAGTTGAAAGAAAAATAAGAGAATCTAAAGTCATGGTGCTTTGCAAAAAAAAAAAAGTGAATTTCATCCCATTTATCGCAGAAACATTTAATGATATGATTTGGTGATGGGATTAAATCTTTCAAATTCATTCTTTTAATATTTCTTTATTTTTTTCAGCAACTTTGGGTGTTGGTTGTTGTCGAAGCAGATTTATTTGGACAACTGAAATTATTAAAGGACTTTTTTCTATTCGGACGAGGAGATTTATATCAAGCATTCATTGATGTTGCTCATCCCATTCTGAAGACTGCTCCCACGGCAACCACAGAACACGGTGAGTTTGGCGCAATTATTTCCTAGACTCATTTTGGGATGGCAGTTAGATATGATGTATATATGTGTGTGTGTGTGTGTGATGTCAAGATATATACATATACCAAAACTAGAATAGATAACCAGAGCCTATATACTGCTAGAAACTTGCAAAGAATTCACTTTCTATGTCAATTCATTACTTCCGTTATTACACTTAACCTAGACAACGTAAATAGAATGACCAATTGAAGAAAAATATGGCTGCTGCAGGAATTGAATCTGCCACGAATAGGGTAGCCACTTCAACGTAGCGATGCTCTTACCATTAAGCTAAGTAGTTGCTGGTAATGCAAAGGCCCAAATAATTGCTTTCTGTCCATTTGTCAATCCACATATATATATATATATATATATATATATATATGAATGAAATGTGAGATTTCTAATCTTTTGAACACTAACCTATTCAAGTGCTTAATGCCGGAATTAAAATGTCCCAGTAGACTATTAAAAAAATCCACAGGACTTATATATATCCCAGCAGTCATAGAAATCTTTGTGTATGTGTGTGTGTATATATATATATATATATATATATATATATATATATATAACCCTGGAATCTCTAGAGGGTTAATACATACACATACATCGGGCACTTAGTACTGCAAGTTTTTGAATTTAACTTTCAAAATGCCATAATTTTGAAACTATTGTACGTATTCCATTAATTGTTCTTTGTTAATTAGCTAAAAACGTCTACTTTAAGATACAAACACTTTTGTGATGTTTATCAACACAGAACAGAATCAGCAAATCCAATTCAAATTCTGGTACTTACATTTACTTTGTGCTAATTCCTTTGGGAAAGGCATGAATCTATTTCTCCTTGTGTTCTGATTAGATATTTTGACAAAATGTCTCATCATTGACATGTAATAGAGTGGTTGAGTGATAACTCAAGCAAACCACTCTCTCATAACTACCTGCTTTGGCAATTGCAGCAAAAAGCTGTTACTTATCTAGTTAACCTTGACAGGGTCTAATCGTATCTATTACATATATATGAATTATTATGCTTTTGTGTCTTATGCACTGACATATCCACCCATACGGATTTGTTTACACCAAACTCTTTAACATAATTTTCATTCATTGTTGATGAATGAAAATTATAATAATTCATTGATGGATCCTGTGAATTTTTAAAAAATGACCCCAACCAGGCGTTCTCCCCAAGAACAAGGGGCTTTTAAAGTTGGGACCTTCAAATCAATAAGAAATAATAGTACAGTACAATTTTTCTATGTAAGCACAAGTTGATATTCCCTTTTAAAAAGACTATTATTCACTGGCGCTCCCTCCGTCATGTCACCCTGAGTGTCAGGACATGTCTCTGTCCATGGTCAAGCGCATCGTCTGATGTTTGGATCATACAGTGGGTCGTACTTGTTTACACTACAAATGGTGTCTGAAATGCCTCTCGTATAACAGGGTTGCCACTTGCATATATTCTGAATATACCCTTTTTCCTCCCGCATCCCTGGAAAAGTGGCAGCCGACATAAACATTGCATTTCTTATGTAGGTTCCCCAAACTTTTTCAATATTTGACCCTCCTTTTGGTGAGACAAATATTTTTAGTGACCCTTTTGATAAGACAAATTGAATAGCATTGAACCATTTTACAATAAGCACCAGAAAAAATACATTTTTGTATATATTAAAAAAAAAAGCATGAGTTATGCAATTAGTTTTGGAAAATTAATTTTTGAATATTTTAAAAATCCCTGATAACCTTTACATGACTCCCAAAAGAAGCCATATTCTAATGCATTTTCCTTACCTTTTTATTATTTACTGATTTCTCTCTTGACAGAACTGAACACCTTGTACCAAACAGCCATCAGGAATGTAAGCTTTGAGAATGATGCCCATCTTCATAAATTCCACTTGACTTGTAGGCCAGATGCAGGTGAATAGTATTAGTCCTTTGTCATACACTGAATGAATGTACTGATTTTTTTCCAAATTTTAACACTAGATTTGAATGTCTTTAAGCTTTAACAACATTGTGTTTATGATTTTATTTGTGATTCATTTCTGTAAAAAAAATGTCTTGGCATTCGGATGATTATTCTCCTCCTCAATGTCTGATTAGTTATAAAGGGTTCATTGTAAAGTAAAGGCTCTTTAGTGTTTCTCTGAATTTTTGAGATGAGGTATTATTATTATTATCATTTCTGCAGAAAAACTAGGTCATGCCCTAGTGCGAGATAGAATATGCCACAACAGATGGAGAAAAAAGCAGCTACAGGATGAGATCATTACTCGAAAGCAAGCGCTCCTAGACCTAGCGCAGACCAAAGACAGTGTTAGAATCAATAACTGTCTCCAAAAATCGTACAGGATAAAGTGGAAAAATGTGAAGAAAAAAAAAAAAGAAAGTTAAATAAAGGGTTTGGTTCGTTACTTCCCCCACACCTACCAGATGATACCTGATGAAGGCTGTAGAGTACAACGGCCAAAACGCTGTATGAAAAACAACCAAGATGAAGATAGTCCGAATAATAATAGAAATAAAGGCCTTTTCTTTTC
Source organism: Thysanoteuthis rhombus (assembly GCA_963457665.1). Classification (NCBI taxonomy): domain Eukaryota; kingdom Metazoa; phylum Mollusca; class Cephalopoda; order Oegopsida; family Thysanoteuthidae; genus Thysanoteuthis; species Thysanoteuthis major. The sequence continues at coordinate 16,903,930 of OY735209.1, forward strand.
CTTTCAGATACATCGAGCCAAGATAATGTATTCAGTGGTACAGTCCTTAATTGTTTAGGACTAAGTTACAAAGTTGTGTGGCCTTTACATATGTTCTTCACACCAGTCGTTCTGGAAAAGTGAGTTTCTTGCTGTTTTTAAAATCTCCTCATCACTCCTACTTATAAATTTCTGATTAGGGCAATGCATGAAAATATTTGACAGACCCTTTAAAATAAAAAACAATGATACAGAAATGTGGGAAAAGAAAAAAGAGAATTTGTTTGTAGCCACTAAAAGCCAACAGATTTAATGACCAGGAAGAAAATGAAGACACATGGTCTATTTTCAATCAACCCCTAATTCCTCAGTTTGCTACTTTTTTTCCATTTATAACACAGCCCCTTGAAAGAACAAAGGAGAAAAATTGATTTCTAAGGTTATAGCAAACCACTAGTGCAATTCTCTAATTTGGAGATAGCCACTTGTTATATTGATCTTTTGTGCAAAAAATCATAAAGAATCCATTCTTTCATGGAGAAAAGATGTCAAGTGGGCTTTCTCTCCAATCAAGTTGATAAATCAGTGATTCCTATCGCAACAGTTTATGGTGATTGTCTCCTTTTCATTTTGGGGACAACCAAAGAGACTCTTAATTTGATTGTCAGTAATTATTGAACTGATATTGATGAAAAATAATTTTAGATTTTCAGAGGCTGGCATGATTGATTTTGTTTGAATTTTGGGTCAACAATGAACAAATTTATTGATAGAATTCAAGATGAACTGAAAAACTGCCAATCAGATAAAATCCCTAAAATGGCAAACATTAAAAAAAAATTAAAAGAAAATAAGAAACAAAAACCAAATTTCTTGGGTCCCTAAGGATCTTAATCCATTTATGATTTGATTAGGTTAACCATTGTACACTAATTACTGCATGTTTTTTTGTGCAATGTTCTCTTATGTTAGGAATATAAAAGTTCTCAAATTTATTTGCTGCAGGGGACGTTATAATATAAAAAGCCAAGCTTAGAATTAATAAGCGTTTTCTTCTGAAAGCAAGATGTTATGATGTGTCTTCCATAAATCTATGTGCTTGAAAATTCAAGAAAAGTTTGATGGATCTCTTTAAAAGTCAGTAGATAGTCGAAAAATGAATGATTACTTATAAGTTTTTACTTTTCCTTGTTAATTGGATTTGACTTTGTGCCATATTAATTTATTCATTTTGTCCATGTAAACATAACATGGTGAATAAAAAAGACAAATTTTTCTACCATGCTGGATTATGTCCCCTTCATAAAACACTTTTCATTCAATTTATTTTTAATTACCTAATATTCTTTCCTAGATATGAACGTGTGCTCCGATTTCTGTTGAGAGTGCGTTATGTGCAGTTGGAACTGCAAGAATGTTGGTTAATTCAAATGCAAAGCAAAGAATTTGGTCTTGGGCGTCAGAACGAAGCCAAATGGCAGTTGCGGACTCACCTGGCCTTCCTTATTGATAATCTGCAGTATTATTTACAGGTGAGTATCTCAAAGTTCTGGTCGGAAGTCTGAGAAATTGATATGTGTGTAATCGATTATATATGACAGACTAGTATTGACAATTTTCTTGTATTGTCAAACAGCTTTCTGAGGTACCAACTTTGGTACAGACTATCAAATCTCTCTTTCACATCTTTCGTGTTAACACAAAAGTTGGTATGTTAATGACTTATCTCAAATCATAGACAATAGTTTTTTGAGGGTTTGTTATTTAGATAGAACAGGAGTTGTACAAGTCAAGTGCCTTCAGTCAACTACTGCTATCAGAATACATGGTATTTTTTCTTTTTTTCTTTTGGTTTAATTTATTCATTTAATACTTACATAATTGTTTATCATTACATCATCATTATTGAAGATATAATAACCAATAAACAAGGAATTGAAATGTTGGTTGTTGAATTGCTTTACTAAGATGACTGTATGCAAATAGACCCGTGTTTTATTTACCCTTTTTAGCATAATCAATTACGGTTATTGAGCTAATGTTGAGTTTTTCACCTCTTGCATGTCTACCGCCCTCTGTCTTCTCTTGAGTGTGTCTCAATTCAAGGCCTTCTCAGTCGATTTGTGGGCCGTACTTTGTTTACAATAAAAACCTATATTGGAATGAACACACATTTTGAGACCATCTAAAAGATGACAGAAAATATGATGCAAATCACATCTCTAATGATTTGGAAATGAAATAGAGAATTCTTTTACAAGTGTGTGAAAGAAAGAATTGAAGCTTTCAAAACTATGCACTTCAAACTGGTTATTATTACCATTTCAATAACATGTTTTTGCTTGAGGAATTATGAGCACATTTTTTTTTTTTTTTTTTTTTTTAATGAGAACAGCTCAACTTTGAGGTGAGGTTCTTACAATCAGAAGAAAAAAAACGATAATTTTAAAATTTTCTATAAATTTTTCACCCAAAGAATGTGTTTGTTGATAAAAAAAAATTCTCAAGACAGGTTCAAAATATCTAGGCCTTCCACAGAAACCAGCTGGTAAACCAAACCATAGGGAGAGTTTTCAGCTAGTTAATAATAATGTTGTATTTTATGCCATGAGGCATGAGCTACGTGGATGTTAATATTATAGATATATTTATCTGGCCATAAGTAAGCAATTATGGTTTTTGAGTCTCAGAAGCAATCTCATCGAAAATGTAATGTTGTTTGGTCTTATCACATAATGGTTGTAGTCTGTATTTAACCAACGGACATATAGTCAATTTGAGTCAGATGTGACATAGGCTACAGAGATATATTGCAGTTTATTTGCAATTGTAATGAGAATATAGTTGAAAGCTACAAAAATTACGCAGACATATATTTCAGTTTAATCCACATGCATTTACATAGATATATTATGAAACAACTTTTGGGTAGTGCCATTCCATTTCAAAAATACATTTGTATCTAAAATGATAAATGTAAATGTGAATTTTAATTCTATATATACACAATCATCATGCCAGATAATTTCTCTGGAAGTAAAAGCAGCAAAAAAAGTAAATAGACACAGGAAAAGGGAGAGAAGGAGATTATAAAATGATTCCTTGGTTATTGTTAATAAGAGGCTCTATCAATCAAATTTACTGCAATTATTCGTATATAATCAATATTTTCTTTTAAAATTTTCCAGCCACTGTTCTATTACCAATGCTTCCTGTGTTTTTTGAATGCTTTAATGATAGTCACTTACATTACATTGTAATTTATTGAAATTGTTATTTTTGAATCACTTTTTTCTCTTTATTCCTTACCATAATGAATTGTTTTGCATCTGGGAATAGAAGACTGTTATGTATATCAAAATAAAATAAAGATCATATACAAACTTGAAAGATAGTTTGTGGTGTGTATTATAATCAAGAGTGTCTTGTCTTCAGAAAATTACAGATGTAATGGCAGTGCTTTGTTGAATGAAATGAAGATCAAATGATTTGAGCTTCAATGTGTTTTCATTAGAGTGATCCCCTTTTTGGGATTGAAAATTACAGATTAATTTATTCAGAAAGCTTTTCAATTTCTCTTCCTCTTCTGCAGGTGGATGTCATAGAATCTCTACACAAAATACTCATTGATAAAATTGAAGCCATCCAAGATTTTGAAGCTGCAAAATTGGTTCATGATAAATTCCTCACGGATCTTCTTGATCTGAGTTTGTTTCGGAAGCTCACAGTACGTATCTCTTCTTGTCTGGATTTTGTTGTACGTATCTCTTCTTGTCTGGATTTTGTTGTACGTATCTCTTCTTGTCTAGATTTTGTTGTACGTATGTATCTCTTCTTGTCTGGATTTTGTTGTACGTATGTATCTCTTCTTGTCTGGATTTTGTTGTACGTATGTATCTCTTCTTGTCTGGATTTTGTTGTACGTATGTATCTCTTCTTGTCTGGATTTTGTTGTACGTATGTATCTCTTCTTGTCTGGATTTTGTTGTACGTATGTATCTCTTCTTGTCTGGATTTTGTTGTACGTATGTATCTCTTCTTGTCTGGATTTTGTTGTACGTATGTATCTCTTCTTGTCTGGATTTTGTTGTACGTATGTATCTCTTCTTGTCTGGATTTTGTTGTACGTATGTATCTCTTCTTGTCTGGATTTTGTTGTACGTATGTATCTCTTCTTGTCTGGATTTTGTTGTACGTATGTATCTCTTCTTGTCTGGATTTTGTTGTACGTATGTATCTCTTCTTGTCTGGATTTTGTTGTACGTATGTATCTCTTTTTGTCTATATTTTGTTAGGCGGGGTGCATCTATCATTATGTATGATATGGTCAGTCTGTTTTCCTCATCTATTTGTTAATTTTTCCACAATGTTTTGGCTGCGTACCCTCCTGCCTTCTAGTGATTCCATGTTCTAGAACCATCGATAACTGAAGAAGGCCAAAACATTGTTAAAAAATGTATTTTTTGTTTTGGATTTCAACTCATCTATTCTTTAAAGTACTACTTTAATGTTTTTCCTTCACGAAATCTAGAGGTAACCATAAGCCTATAAAAATTTTTGTCAAGATTTGGTTTAGTTTTATAATACCCTTCTTCAATGAAAAGTGGGAAGAAAAAAATTCCTATGCTAATATTATGTACTTTCTATCAATGAGATCTTTGTTCCTTCTGTCAATTTTGAGGAAAATTAATATTTCAATCTTTTTTTTTTTTTTTTTCCTCTGGGTTTTATTTACAATGTAACTTTCATGCTAAACTGGATCCTTACTTTCCATCTGCTCCTACATAGTCTTGATTGAAATCTTTCTCACGATAATAGTAATCAACACGTCAAAGTGACCACATTCTCCTGATAAAGAAAACATTTTATCCTCTCTCATTCCAAATTATTTTACTTGAATTCTTTTTTGGTTTTCTATTTTCCAGAACCACCTTCTTGATGATCTTCTGTCCACTTGTTTATCCTTTTGTAATTTGATTAAGAACAGTTCACCCGGAGAATTGAATCAATCGCAGAGAAAGCTACTTGCTTCCATCAGAAAGGTAACTCTGTTCACTATTTGATTAAAATCCATGTCTACTTAGCATTCGGGTGACTTTTGTTGACACGTGTCCTTTACGTTGTATTTCTTTAAGCTCCTGAAATACGTCCAGGAATGTAAGAAATTGGAACTAAAAACTTTTCAAATCTCACTACAGCTCAACTGCCTGTAGCATAGAAGGAGAAAAATCAAATATTCTTCAGTAGATTTTATCTATTTTATTTAGCAAGATTTTATCCCTTTGAAGAAAATGTATTTAAAAACTGATTTCAATGAGTTTGCTTCAGAAAACATTGTTGTCACCCACGGAGATTCAAAAAAGACGTTTTATTTGAGGTCGCTGGGGAAGGGAGCAGAAACAGAATTCGGGATTTTCAGAAAGTCTCAGTCGAGTGATAGATTTTTTTACACCCCCCCTCCATTGTTTTTATAACATTCAAGACAATTAATTTTAGAAATTATTCAGAGGACTCTATATTGAAGGAGAAAAAAAGTAGTTTTAAACAAGATTAAAACAATCGTACATTGTAGTTATATGATAAGTGATGGGCAGATTCTTCTAAGATTGTTGATTTTATTTATAAATTTTGAATGATAGTTTTCCTTTTCTGAGGTGAGATTGCAGCTACAAGCTTTTGTATTGCAAAGCTTTTTACCTATCATCACAATCCTTTGATAACTCTGTTGAATCTCTAATGCTACTGTGACAATAGGCTGAAGGCAGTATCCAAATAAGTAGAACGCCAAAGTTAAAAAAATAAAACCATTAGCATAGCTGGGATTTGAACCCAGAATTAACCATGAGTCAACCAGTATGATTTAGTATTACAGGGATCCTATAAAGTTGATGGATCTTCCTGAACCAAAACATAGACAATCTGTATTTCTCAAGTCATTTTTGCAGAATTACGCAGAGATTGGAAAAAGCCAATACAAGAGAAAGTGTTTTCCTTTAAATTAGGGATGGGTTAAACAAACATCCCAAAAGTCTAGATATTGGGCAAAGTTGTTGTTCAGACTTGGCTGAAAGTCAAAACATTTCCTGGATAGAATTAGGAAGGAACACTGTTAAGTCAGGAATGTCATAATGTAATTCCTCCCAGCAACACTACTGACATTTAGAGAGAACACAATGTGTTCTCTGGAAAGTCAGATAAGGCTGAGATCAATTAGGGACAAGGACCCCATTCATCAATTTATAATCTGATCCTGGGGGAAAAGCCAAGATTTATTGCATTAATTCTCAATTGAAGACTCCTAAACTGATCTATTGACTACTGCAATGCTTGAAGTCCAAGTAGAAGATGCCAGCAATTCTGTGCCAAGGCCTTTGAGCGATACTGCGGCAACAATCTCATGCCAAAGCTTGCTGCTTTCAGAGATATTTTGTTACAGCAGAAAACTTGAGATCTCTCCATTAATGTGCTCATTAACGTAAAAGAATATCTTTTGCCGACTTCAGACACCAAACTTGCAAGAAGCTAAAAGAACTCGTCGGTAGAATATTTCATATTTTCCAACTGTAGTGTTGGAATGAACACCTGGCATTCTTCAAGCTTATCTCTTACACTAAGAACGGTTTATTGCAAGACACCTTAGAAAACTCCATGGCATAATGTTCTTAAACCACGAGATATAGCAGCGCACACACACACACACACACAAGGCACTTGTGAACCACCTTTCCTCCTACAATTGTAAGGGTCTGATAATTTTGTCATTGAATATACCATAACAGTTGGCAAAGAGAAGAAAAGATAAAAAATGAGATTGCAGGTGAAGGGTGGGGAAGTATACTATAATACAGGTATTAATTAACTCGGTTTTGGTCTGTGAGTTTTGGTTCACGCAGATGAACTATTCGCGACCCTCCCTTCACTTGAGCCGTAAAAATTTTGATTAAGCAGTCTTGAAATTGTAACAATAACAATATTAATAAAGGAAAATATGTCTGGGTTAAAAGGAAAAAAAAAAAACAGAACTCATATGGCAAACGAGTGACAAGCTCAGAAATGGGGGGGCTGAATTTGGTACATTTGTAGAAGTAACAGTTATAATTCCTTGTTTGTGCCAAGGAGTAGAACCTAAAACGAATAGCTTGGATTGATCTTAGCGGTGGCAAGTGTAGTCCCTGCTTTTTGTATAAACTTTGCTGCCAAGCACAAACGAGGAAATATCACTGTGACTTCTACAAATGTACCAAATTCAGCAACAAGAATTGATGAGCACGCAGATTTTGAATGTAAAGGACGTCTTATTTTGATGGTGGTCTCCTAGAGAATATTTGCCCCTTTAACCCTGTCTAAGAAAAAGTTTAAGAATCAAGTTAAAAAAAGGGAAAGTTATTACTTTAGACTTTAAACTTGACCCGATTGGAAGATTTGAATCTGGCAGAAGTAAAAATAACATAGCAAGTGAGATTGGCTTTAACACCATGACAATAAAGACAAAAATGTTCAAATGACCCTATTTTTTTTTTCCTGAAAATAGACATTAAAAACTACTTCAGTATATTCAATAAAAATACATTCCAAATTTATTATTTTCTTTACAAAAGTATCATATTTACTACTAGAATAGCTACACTTGACTCAAGCAAATCTGTCAGGGGATTATCAGTGTTTAAGATATATTGAACTTTTGATTATTTTTGTTTAAAATTGCAAATAACGGCAGTAATTCATGCTAGAAAGAAATCTACAACACATTTGAGTTACAATCTAATTTTTAGTTGGGAACTTGGTGTTTCACTTCAATGACCATAGATCAGTTGTTGTTATATTTGATTAACATAGTTTTGATTAATCAATCTCCTAATCAAGGGGAACCTGTAGGGTCCTTGAAATCCTTTGTAACCTCCAATCCAATGCTCTTACAACCATCACAGGATTTTTAAATATTGATACTTGAATGTTTTCATGGTCAAGTTGGGAATATTTCAATTTGTGTTTAAGAAAATTCAACTGACTTGATATAGCTGAAGTTCTATCCTAAATACTAACTGATTCCGTTTTGTCTTCAAGTCTGATACTCCAGAGTTTTTTTTTCATGTTGGATTTGTATCTTGATTTCTAGGATGTCCGCAACCAAACAGGAATGCTGTTCAGTATGTTGTTGCGTTCACAAACTCACTCAAGTCAACAAAATATTGCTCAGTTGATGTTAAGGTTGGACTTCAACAGATTTGTCACCACTGCAAATGGCCGCCTAGGCATGTAAGTAAAAAAAAAAATATTAGCTTTTTTGTATTCAATCTGATTACGAAGACAACCGCCCAAGGTGACTTGACTGCTAAAAACAATTTTATGTTTGATGATAATCATTTTCTTGTCTTGAATTTTTTTTTTTCTTTTCCAGATGGTAAACATTTGTTGGAGTCTCTGTATGTGTAGGGTCTCTGCTCTTCTCACTACACACTTTCTCTAGATTTATATTTATAAAAGTTGGAATTGTTCTAAAAATCCTCTTGTTAGTTCTTTATTCATATTTTTTCAACACATTCATAATCTCATTGAGCATTTTGCACTGAATGAATGGCCTGCTTTTCATTTTCACAATCAAGTTCTTTGCATGATTACTTCACACTGAAGATTTAGAAGCAATAAAAAACAAAAAAATAAATATTAGAACAAGTTTGCAATTCATGAACAACAAAGAGGTAAAGGGAGACAAGATTTGTGAATTGGTAGCACACCAGTTTTATTGTTCAATGACGAGGAAGCTGTGAGATAATTTGGTCTCATGAGCCAGTTTTTTTGTGCAGCAGTAAACCAATGGTCTGACACAGCCACATTCTTTACAGCTATCACAGTGAATGCGTTGGTATCAATTAGGAACACGCAAAAACAACACTGAATTGGTGGAGGTTTCTTTCAAAGCACCAGTTCTAGGACATGGCTGAATTCCTCTTGGTTTAGAAACAGAAAAAAAAAGGAACCAAAAAAAAAAAAATGAAAAACTGGACCATTGCTTTTCCTGCCCAATTTTAATGTTTCTTATGACTGTTGGTTGATAAAGTGTGGAAGAAAATTGGACTTTGCCATCTTGAATATAGAGATTCTACTCAAACCAAAATGAAGAAAAAAATTGTTCACTGGTGATAATTTGCCAAGACCAGGATCCATTAGATAGTTATTTTTCAAGCAATAATAGTGCAATTATTCTTTTAATTTCACTTTCTTTCAGTGTGTTAGTTTGATGGTTTAAGAATAGCTAGCTTCTCAAGTTGATCCCAGCCTTGAGCAATTAGGTTTTGTGCAAAGTGAGGTAGGTGAGTTTCATTTCAGCATTCAGATTCTCTAACTATCAATTTTTTTAATGCCAAGGAGAAAATAATACGAAATCTTAGATTCAGTGCTGCTAAAATCCAAAGTATAGAATTGGAAATTCATGTAAATGGATGCATTGATCCAATGAAACTGATTCTTTCAGCAGCTCTGCAAAAAAGGCTTTCAACAAAAAATATTTAGTAGTGATGATAAAAAGGCCTAAAACATCCCAAAGTAATAGTCTTGTCAGAATTTGCAGTCTGTTAACAATCGAATGAATAATTTCATAAACATATGTTCAAAAGCTGAATAACCTTCTGTAAACCATTATAATCCCTGCCTAGACAAAATAATTTAATATAGCAACAGAAAAAAAACAGTTATACAGCTTTTCTAATATTTTTTCTCTTAAATTTGCTCCCGTAAATGCAAGTAAAATTATTGTATCACTTTTGTCTACCTGCACAATGTATAAACCTTTTGAGCTGTAAAGTCTGGGATCATGTGCAACTTGAATAAAGTGAACCTCTCAATGAGTTGCCACATCACACAGTGCAAGTAAGTTTGGAAAGAGGGATCTGCAGACACACACACACAATCTCCATTCTGAACTAAAATCATAAACAAAAATCTTTTGGTAAGATTTTGTTTAAAAACAACAAACATAAAACAAAAGAACTGATTTACATGTAAGGAAAAGGGGACACTTAAATACTTCTCTTGAGAAAACCATGAAAATAAAAAGTGAAAATGTCTGAAGCCCAGAGTAGAAAAATAATTTACAAAGGACATTCTTAGTAACTTTTTGTAATACTGGCCCCAAAGTAATCAAAGTAGAATGTTTTGCTAGCATCTCTTCCCACAGAAATTACAGTAGGAAAGATATTAAATGAATCAAACAAAATATGAAGGAAAAAATCATCATGGTTAGAAAAACTGCTTTTGTGTGTGTGTGATCATTGAAATGTGACAAATAGCTGAGCTGATAAGAAAATGGCAGCAGCTTTTCCCAATGTTTGTGAAATAAAGAAAAGTGAATGGAATATACAATAGGCTTTTTCTTTAATCTTCTAAAACTGTAGAAAAGATGTCAAATGAGCACATGAGGTAAGTGAAAGATCTATGAAGAGACTTGATACTGCAGAACCGAGTTCAATCAGGACAAAACAAGAAAAATACTTTCAATCTGAAAGAAATGGGAATCATAGTACCTGCTTTGCAAACAGGAAACATTAGCAAAAGAAAATGCATCTAATAATTGACTTGTTAACAAAAGAAAATTCTACAAAAAGTACCAAAATTATTTACATGTGTGAAGATGGCATTTATTAGAAATTATAGAATGGGGCCAGTCAAGCAAACGAAAAAAAAAAATAGGGAGACATGATCGCCTGAGAGATAAGATGATTGAAGCCTCATCTTTAGCAAGACAAAGAGAAACTGCAATGGGCAATAAAAAATACAGATACTGAATTATTTGGAAGACAAAGCTGGTCATAATCAATTTTTTTTTGCTCTCCCTAAAGTGCAGAAGTCACTTAAAGCACAAAAGCCTTCAATATATATGTATATAAATATGGTGGGCTGTTCTGATGTAGTTGAAATAGAATTTTATGTTATGTTGAAAAACTCCATAATTATTCAATAGCGAATAATTTTAGAAATTGCAAACGACTATTGCAGTCATTTTTTTGACATCATAGTAAATAAATAAGAGATTAGTGTTTATGCAAATGGCTTGAATCTCAGGCAAAAATCATACTGTGTCAGGCAGGCATGGTTGTAAAGATAGCCAGCAGGAGTATCAGCAGCAGCACCACCACCACTAAGGCTGTGGGGTGAGAGGGTAAACTACTTGATTTCATTGGTGTTATATATTTTCAGTTGTTCAAACACACAATGCAAAAATGATTGTCAAATGATAGGATACATTTTTTTGTTTGCAAAAATTATCTTTGCTTAGATGTGTTGCTCATGGTTGAATGAGATCTGCCAGTTACACAAGGAATCACCGGTATTAAGGAAGTGAAAATAATATTTGCACTTGTTCAGAGACCAGATGTAAGTTTTAAAAGATCTAGGAAGATGATAGAGAACTCAGATGAAGAGACCAAAAAATTGCATTTTCAAGGGATAAAGGACAAGCCATAAGTAGCAAAATACACCCACACAAAAGAAACGTAAATGACTACATTGCCAAAACAATAAAGCAAGCAAACAACAGAGTTAAAATTGATATTTTTGAAGAAATTTTCTGAAAGTAGCAAAGAAATAACAAATTAGTCAAAGAAACATTACAAACAGTATGAACAGCAAATTGCATTTAAGAGGAAAAGAATATTGTGAGGAGAAAGAAAAACACTTATTGTAGAGTTGGGAGAAGGAAGTCATAATATTTCATGCAAGAATGATAAAGGTCTACAGTCTGTCAAAAGATTGTGAAAATTGAAGGTTTCCTCTATCACTTTCCAATATTGGCAGTTATCAACTTGCTTTCGATCTTCTAAATATACATTATTAAAATAGTCAATTTTGAAGTGAAATTCTTTCCATCAATATAGCTCCTCTGTTGGTGTTTTAAAAATAAGACCAACAATGGTGTAAATAGTTTGGATTAAATAAAACAAGAGAAAGTTTTCTTGCATCAATTTCAATTGATTTGTGTGAAGAGGCATACATACTTACACTGGACGGACAGACAAACACTATTATAGACAGCATTGCCCTATGGATACACCATCATAAGGGTGTGCTCATGCCCTACCATATCAAAAAAGTAAGAGTTAAAAAGGTTGGAACTGGATCAGTTAATCTCAACGGAAAAACTGATCTCTTTGTAGAAAATTAACTGATGAAGAAGGAAGATGAATAATTGTATGGGTAAAAAGTAAACCATCAACAATTTGGAGGTGCAATATTATGAAAATTCAACACCAAACAATCAACACTAAATTCTTCATCAAAGCAAGCCTTATTGAAAAGAGGAGCACATCGATGATCATCTGAAGGTCTTGTCTGGATCCCTCAACAGAAATTTTCTTTTTAAATAATTTTTTCTAACAATTGACTAATAGTTAAAATGTTTCATTTTTGTAACTTGGATATTTATTTTTTTCTTAGAATGAAATGTATTTTGAGTTCATTAAGCTTCTTAGGCTGAAACTTTATTTCATTTTTGGGATTTGTAAATATTCAAATTCTCATGTCTGTATGAATTGAAGTAAATATACTGGATACTTGATGCTGACTTTAGTACTAATGGTTCCTGGTCTGATACAAATGGCAAAAAAGAAGGTCCCAATATTGTAGCCTATCGAAATTAGATTTGTTTTCCTTCATTAATTCTTTACTAAAAGATTAAATTTAAAAGGTGGAATAATCTAAAATTTTCATTTGAAACATGAATTAGCTGTGAATAAAAATACTTGAATATATTGAACAAATACAGAATGTTCAAAAGTAACCTTCTAGTTTTATAATTAACAATTATTTATAAATAATTGTATGAATTTTCAAATCAAAAAAAAAAAAAAAAAAAAAAAAAAAATCAAAATAACATGACGAATTATCAGTTTACAAAATAAAATTAAATGCAATAAACATCTAAAGAGTAGAATCTGAAAGAAAAAAAAATTTCTGAAAGTTTGTATACACTAATATCTCTGTAGTGTCTCACAACCTGAAACACCGGAAATAGATGTTCATAAACTGCTTGTTTCGCTTTCCATAAAACCAGTAAGCACCCCTTTTTATTTTCAATTAGGAGTGTACAAAAGTTCTCAATGCTCTTTTTTGAAAATTAGAGACTGAATACACAGCTGAAAAACGTTTTTGTTATGTCTTTTTTTTTTCACTGGAAACCTTTGCACACACCTAATAATATATATGAAAAGAAAAAAAATGCACCATCAAACTATTCAGGATCCACCATTGGCTCTAAAAGAAAGTTCCTTTAAACTGCTTGAAATTTGATTTTGTTTCTTTTTACAAACACAAGAAGTTTGGATGAGTTTGCATAGAAATCAATGTGCACAAAATCCAGTCAAGTAGAAGAATCTAACCATTAAATTTTTCTTTAGAAGATGGTTCACATGACAAGAGCAATGATAACAGAGATAAAGAGCTCATTTTAAATGTTCAAATTCTATTTTTGTATTAGTTTAGTTCTATATGGAGAAAATATTAATGAGTCTTCATATACAGTAAGTAGTTTTTGGCTAGAAGAAGAGATGGAAATGAAAATTGATTCAAAACCAGTTAAATAAAAAGCTCTTCATGAAATGTGAGTGTTTTAAAAAGTAATGGTCACAGTGCTGAGTATTTTTGTCAAGTTGAAGACTAGAAATAAATTAGGAAGAAAAAAATGACAGCTAAAAAGATAAAGAAATATTGGATTTGACAAGAAATCACAAGAAGTGATGGCAGTGATATTCAGTCAATAGTAGCAATTATAGTCATAAAACCAGATTTGGGTCAGTGGAATTATGCTTTTTTTTTTTGTATTATATACAGGATTGAACACAACCTAATGTCATCAATTCAGAAAAAGAACGAGCTATCCACCAAATTTCATAAAAATGTTATACATTAAAAGCTTTAGTCGACATTTGTGTATCCAAACTGATCTAGAGTTTTAAAGATGTGGATTTCTAGAAATTTACCTTTTGCTTCTATGAAAATTCTTTGAGAAACTAATTTTTATTAAAATCAACCTTCCAAGAGAATTTTTCTATGACACAGGAATTGAAGTAATCAAGTGTTTCACTAAAACAATGACCAACAATAATAGCAGTCAAGACTTGAAACATGATACCAGGTAATTCATCGACACTTTCATAAATCAAACAGTTCATAAAATGGAAATGTATATATGTTACCACATTAGATCTCAAATAAACTGATCAGAATTGGTGCTTCAGAAGACAAATAGAATAAGTGTAGCAGTAGTAGTAATAATACTAATACCAGTAACAGTAATAAGTTAAAAAGCTAAAATTTAATGAAACTTTTAAATATTGAACAGGAAAAAGTTAATTTGTTAGAACATGGGACTGAAAGTCTATGGTTCCATTCCTGAAGCCATTTAAGTGGAGAACTTACTTAGTAACTTACCAAATTCCCTTTTTTGAGTCACTGGGAAATGGCCTTACACGTTGATATAAAACATTTATGCATAATTTTGAGAGAGGGGGGCAGAGAAAGAAATATTGATATACATATTTGGAAAAAAAAAAAAAAATAACAAAAAACATATCCTTGATAATTAATAGAATTCTAATGACAAAGTCATTTTAACAGTAAGATGGAGTGTGGGAGATAATTTACTAGATAAGTCATAAATATAAAAGATTATATAAATAGGAAGATAGAGCAAGAGAAAAATTTAAATTCACCAGAAATCTATATATTGTTATGGCATCATGTAAAATACCATCTCACACTCTGACAACAGTCCAGTTGGAAGCAAATTCACATGGATAAAAAAAAAAAAAATTCAATCCAATTGCTAGCAATAGCAATATGGTAAGAAGAAGGAACTGAGATGGGTGCATAGCACAATTAACCATGTGTACCTTTGTTGATTTACATTAGCAAAATTGTTTTAGATACAAATAATATATTCATGCTGCTAGGACATCAACAAGTGAAAAATATTCCTACTATTGTACTGGCCCACAGAATGAAAAAGTGAACATATGGGTTCAGAAAAATGTTGGGAAAAAAGTCCCTTAGCAAACCCACATAATGTTGAACATTGACAAATTCTTGAATTATCCAACCAATGCCAATAAGTAGACTTTAAAAATCATCCAGCATCTAACCTCTACAAAAATACATTTTATGAAAAATAGAAACTTGGATACACACACTCCAGCATACACCCTTATGCACCACCGAAAAGAGTTATTTACAAGTGCACTTCAACTGGATAGCAAAAAATATATAAATTCCTTCACTACTCATAATGAATAAATGCAAGTTGTTGATGCAAACTTCTGCAAAAATTGGGGTTAACACAACGCAATGTAAAGATTTGATACTTTTGGCAAAAAAAAGTCACATTTCTCTATGACAATAATATTTGATAATATAAAATGTCCAGAGACCACAATGTCATACCTGTGAGATTCAAGCAAGTCAAAGTCCATTGCTTCAGAAAATGGTGAGGATGTGAAGTAACAAGAAGTGGTATCACAATAATAGGGAAGCAAACTTCAAAAACTAGTTGCATTCAAACTACAAGATACAATTCAGAAAACTAGTGATATTTAAACATAGGGAAATCTAAGGCTCAAAGTCACAGAAGTAAAATTTCATTATTCATGTTTTATGGTTAGTATAATTGGGAAAAGGGAAAAATTCTATGAGGAACATAATATTGAGATATAAAAAGGTAACATGTCAGTTGATTGATGTTTGATATTCAGTAGAATCTAAGACTTGTAATTATCCTTGAACTTTATAACATTTGATAAAAGGCATCATATCTTTGTAAATAAAAATGTTTTGTTTTGACTTGATTTTTAACATTCATGTCCACAAATGGAAGGTACTAAGTAGTTACTAGCAGTAAAGATGAGATAAAACCATCCAATGTAGAAAAATGAAGATGGCTCATGTGAGTGTAATTCCAACGAGCAACTACTTATGTAACATCTGTGTGTGTATGCATATTATATATATACACACTATTTGTAATAAAATAATCATATTAACATACTAATTGACATAAATGGCCAATAATTATTAGCAAAGATATGTTCCTTGTATTGAGTATATATATATATATATATATATATATGTGTGTGTTCTGATTATTCAAGAAATCCATTGGTTGAGCCTATTACAATTTCAATCTTTGAATGATTAAGAATGAATGTATTTCTTTTTCTACTAGTAGAAAAATGAATTAAGATACTCAGCAAGAGAAACTTTCAAAATGGAAAAAAAAACTAATGTCTTCACTTTTATATCCATTTCTTTCTACATATATTTTTCCAGAGGTTTCAATAAATTTCTGTGAAGGAATGGAAGTCTCAAAAAGGTAATAGCTTGATGATATTGCGATTCACAACCAACTGAATTTGTGAGAAAGCTGTCAAATGATTATTTGGCATTACAGTCAGAAAAGTTGGAACATATTCAAATATCAATACATTTTCTGAATAGTATCTTTTACATTTCATCAAAAGCTACAGATTTCTGCAGCACACAATACATTAGTTTGAAACACACAATAATTTGTAATCAACTCTTCATTTTTTTTTTTTCTAGCGTTTCAAACGAGCGAAACAATTAACAAATCATTTGTCAAAAATATACAGGGGGAAAAAAAGCCTCCTTAACTGAAGGAGGAAAGGAGGGTGAAATGCATCATGAATCAAAAGGAGGCAAACCTCCTTTAAATCGCTTCTAATTTTGCCAAATGCAAAAGCAGTGGTTCTCAACCAGGGGGACATGGCTCCCTAGTTGGGCCTGAGTAATTTCAAGAGGGGTACAA
This sequence comes from Thysanoteuthis rhombus, assembly GCA_963457665.1. Taxonomy (NCBI): domain Eukaryota; kingdom Metazoa; phylum Mollusca; class Cephalopoda; order Oegopsida; family Thysanoteuthidae; genus Thysanoteuthis; species Thysanoteuthis major. The sequence goes on from OY735209.1 coordinate 16,920,719, forward strand.
GCCAACAGGAAAAAGTAAGAATTTGTCTATCTTAGGATTTTTCTTGACTAGTATTTGCATAATATCCTGAAGAACATATATTAAAATTAATTTTTTTCACATGAATGTAGAACCCATTTCAAACTAACCATTTGATTAAAAGATGTGAGGAAGACCATGGGGGCAAGGTCCAACCACTAAAATTGTCATAAAAAGTCCAAGAACCACTGAGCTACAGATTTATGAAATTGGTCAAGTACAGGGACACAAACACATAGTTGTTTGAAAGGTTTGCACATTAAAGAGCATAAAAAAAGATGACTAGACAGGAAAATCAGAATAAGTTATACAATCTGTATTAATTTACACCAACACTAATTTTACATACTCTATATGAGAACACAAAGACAGATTAAACTATTTTGTGTGACATGACACCTTCATCCAGGAAAAGTAATGGCAAACCAGTTTTTTCAATACATCCAATTCAATCTGACAGCAGCAGAGAACCATAACCACTCATGTCCTTTAAGAGATATTGTATTTCCTGATGAATGAACAAACACTTTACAAGTCAATATTAATAACACACGTGAAAAAAAAAAAAAAAAGCAAGTTATCAAAAATATTCAAAGCTATAAGAAAAGTACCTCAACATGTTCAGTGGTTCTTTACAGAAAAATCCCTGATCTTTATATTATACAGTTATTATGTACATAGAAGATTTGGATTATTGCAGATTGCATATAGACTATAGCATGTAAGGTAGTAGTGAAGATCATTACTTGTAGCATAAGCAAAGAGTGGATACTTTTATTTGTTCATTTTGCATAAGAGATTCAAGCCATAGGTGCTTGAGAATTACATTTGGTACTGATAGAAATAATTTGACTTCTTCAATCTAGAGCTAATATCGATGAAATTATTCTTAGGAGTTTTGGTAATTCACAAAATCAAACATCAGCAAATATGGCTTTAGATTATCATTGTTTAAAATGAATATTAAAAGAGATTCAAAAAAAAAAAAAAAAAAAGATTCAGTGAATTTATAAAATGGAAAATGCTATTCTTCAGCAAAACCATTCAGCATTATATCTAAATAATGCAGAAGAATTTGAAGACTGAAGACATTGTCAGAAAAAACAGTATAGTTTGATTCATCAAAACTCTTTAATCTCATTGAGTAAAATGATTTATGGATAAGAAAATAAGTGTATAAATAAATGTTAATATTTTTATAATAAATTAGAAGTGCAGATTTTGACGTAATAAATAAGGTAAAGCAAGTGTCTTTCAAGAGACACTCCCAATAGAGTATGACGGCTGATGACAGTGTCTCAGTTTTTGTTACACATGTCAGCTTAATGATCCTTGCAAATCTTCAGTCTGTCTGGTCAAGACTAGGACTTTGTACGCACAAGTTTTATGACCATCCCCTGGTCAATTCCAACGAAGGGATACCTCTACCCTAATCACACAACTTAGAGTGTACAGGGGAATTAGTCTTAATGAAGACGATTTTTTTCTGTACTTCGCTCATACTGGGAATCAAACTAGAGACCTATTGTATGTGAGGCAGATGTGCTAACAATTACACTGTCTGAGCAGATGTGATTAATAAATATCTGCAGAAAAAAACTATTAAAAATTAAAACTTACTTTAATCTTTTCAGAGTAGAGCTGCAAGATAATAAAGCTCTTGTTTACAAAAGTCGTGCTGTGAATGGAATTTGAAACAAGTTTCTATCAGCCTTCATTACCCAATAGTATCATCCAATCTGTTTTCTCAACAGATATATTTGAGTTTTTCTGGGTACTCAGCTTTGGAAAGCTTATCTAAATAAGTACAAATATAAAAGAAAATAGAATAAAAATTGTTTAGTGCATTTATCTGGCTCTAAACACTGTGCTGCTTATTATACAAGGATTATAGCTATCTATAGTGGTTTGATAGAAAATTAGACTGAAATACATACAAATATATTTTATAAGTAGGATTTCATATGAACTAAAGAATGAAAAAAATTGGAAAAAATCATAATAGATCCTTTTTTCTTAAAAGGGCATTAATAAATTGTGAGTTCACTTTGAGATCTTTTTTCTCAAGCATAAAAACTGAAAATAAAAAAAAAAGAAAGATGCTTTATGATGAAGTTGTGTTTGGCATTGCCTTCACAGAATCATGATGCAAATCCCCTAAAATTGATAGGCATACAAAAACGGTATCCAGGAGATTTAACGACAACACTTTACCAAAAGCAATTCAATGAGATGTACAATTTATTGAGACATACAAATTACTGAGGTTTAAATGGAATGAAATTATAAAAAAAATAGATAAATAAATTTCACGAACAAATACTTTTGTTTTTTATCTATGCTAAAAGAGTTGAGATACATAAAATTAAAGGGGTATCTTGCAGTTTGAACAGATTTTCATCAGCTGATTTTTCACGTAGTTCAGCATCATTTCTATATTTAAATATTTTTAATTCAATTTTAGATATTTATATCAATTTTTGATGAAGTATTGTGAATCATCAATTTTTGACTACTATCTACCTTCATCTTAATTTTTTAGGTGCTTTTTTCTTTAAAATCAGATATTAAGATGGGGGTAAATTATTTATTTATCATTTATAGCTGATTCCATTCTTCAGTTGTTAAATTTAATGCCTGAAAAATGGATCGTCTGAAAAATGCGATAAAAAACGGTGAAAACAGATGAAGAAAAATGAAATTAGTCAGAAATATGTTGTGTAATGAATGATTGCATCAAGAGAATAGTCCAAAGTTTTTATTCTTCGGAAATAAAACAATATTTGCACGCAGTTGCTTATAACTTTACATTCTAAATAAACATATACCAGACCTGCAAGTGGAATTTTTAGTCTTAACTTTTTCAGTTTGAATAAAATTGGTTGCTTAGGAATTTAAAAAAAACAAAAAACAAATTCATAAGTTCCTTCCGAGACCTAAATTTCATGTATCTCAACCTAGCATAAATAAAAAATGTTTGTACATGAAAATTATTCATAAAACCTTATCTATATAACTTACACCTGTAACTTGATTTTTTTTACAAATGGAATAAATATTTCTGATAAGAATTATTCTTACACAAGTTTTCAACTTTTTTTCTCATCACATATCACTTTTTCATCAAAAGTTAGGGAAGTACCTAAATAGCTAAAAACAGGATGGGTCCTCTCCTGAAAAATTTTGATTCCAGCAAATTCTTTTTAATTCTTAACCTTTATGTATTTTTAAAGACCTTCATAAATTATATATCTCGATAAATGTCAGTAATTTGCTGTTGGTGAATCATTGTTTGTAAATCTTCCACAACCCTACAAAAACATGTAACATTGGCAACTATAATATAAACGGTTCAATCAATCAGATCAGAATAAAAGGCAAACAATAAAATAGCCAAAAATAGTGAACACCATTTCAATGTTTAAAAAAAGTAGAGATTTTTTCTTTCAAGACAAAATGGAAAATTTGAAAAACAAAGAATCATAAACGGAGGAATGTACTTGGTGTTTCAGCACTATTTAGTAAACAAAATGTACCCTCCAAAACTTTAGTGTAAAATCAAATGAATTTTATGACAATTTCAATTATCATTATTATCTTTTTTAAATATTTTCAAGAAATAAGATCATTACAAATAACCAACTGCTCCACATTTTCCAAGATTCTCAAATGCTAAAGTTACCAGCAAGTCTCATTATTAGAGATATATTTACGAAGGCTAATATATTTATGGAAGTTGTTAATCAAATTATTTATAAAACCAAATCAATAGAATAAAAAAATTTATCATCTATTGAGCCTAGGATTTTTTGACAGTATCTCTAAAACAAAAAAAAAATAAATGAATAAACAAATAAAAATACATTGGTCAAGTATACATAGAAACAGAAATTGTGGTCGTTATTATTAGAGTATAAAAGATAATGAAGTAGAAAGAAGCTTTGAATTAGTTCATTGTATACTTTAAATGATAATTTCTTTGGTCACAATCACATTTACTAGAACCACTTCTATCATTTCCTCAGTGATTGCACAAGCTTATATGTAAATTTTCAGCATTTTAATCTCCACAAAGGAGAAAAAAATCAAATGTAGTTTAATTATTTTAATAGACTGACATCATGCTACTATCTTGAAAAGACACATCCTGAGAAGTTGATAGTAGTTTTATCAAAGTTGAAGTTAATCTAATTATGTTCTTTGTTTTAGGGTGATAGGGAAACCAAAATTTTACACTCCTGAAAACATCTAAATTATTTTCAACATAAATGAAAGTAGTTGGTAAGTGGTTATCCAGTAAATGTAATAGTCACCACTTATTCTATAGTACACCCCTTTGGGCTCAGGTGTAATTACTGACATTCAAAACCAAGATTATTCTTTGTACAAAATGCATAAGAAACATGGAGACGGCAAGTAGTAAAATATTTAAATTTAAAAGCAAAACCACTATACTTTATACAGAAAAACAATACTTCTGTAAGCAACATTGCTTCTTTCTTCATTGAATATAGTTTAAGACAATTATATCATTAGAAATGAACATTTAAACCTAGAAAGTTGTCTTTTTAATAAAATCTCCAACATAATGTAGAAATTAATAAAAAGTCAAATAAAAATTAACCAGACCAGTAATGTTCTACTTGTATATAACTTAATGCATGCAAATGTTGACATTGTTGAAAAAATATGAAAAAATAGTGAACCTATAAATGGTGGTGTGGACAGGTCATATGCTAGGAAGACTATAGAATATAGTGATTGGACGAAGGAAAAAGTTAAACATTGAACAATGTTCAATAGTTGATACATCAAATGATAAAGAAAAGAAAATGTTATGACAGGCAGGATACTTGGATTTCATAAAGCTCAGAGGAATGGCTAAGTTCTCTTTGAATCTTCATAATATTTGTAAAATAGACAAAAGAGAAAAACACAACCACAGCACCTGTAATAATCTCATTTGTAGGTAGCCTGCAGAATACTCTAAAAAGAACAATGCTGACAATATACAGATTTGCATCCTATGACATTGAAATTGTACATATCAGAAGGCAGGTAGGTGTTTTTATTATTTAGGACTTTGTAAAGCAAATTTAAATGAACAGATTCAGGACTGGATGATAATATATGGTAAGAAACAGTTTATTTGCTTTTCCCCATTCACATAGGGATTTTGTGTGGTCATATTTCTTACATGTCAGTCTTTGCTGCAAAGCTTCAAGTTGGATTTAATGAGTTTTGTTCTTATTAGACTCCTTTAAAAAGAGAAATAAATAGGAATCATTGTTTCTTCATCACTTCCTTTTTTTCCCTCTATGACAAGTTTATCAAAAATCGCCTTGCACACAAAGTACAGTCTGTGGCATTGGGACAAATCAAGAAATATTCTACTTATAGAAAAAGTAGATCCACTATTTTTTTTTTAATTATTTTTTTTTTTTTGAATCAGTGGTAGAAATCTGAACAAAATGTTGAAAATACTAAAATATTACAAGCTTTAGGTGTTCTGGTTGTTATTAACATTGGCATGAATATTAATGGTAAAATATACAGAAAAATGGCTTTTCTAAAACCAGTTCATATATCATAGGATGATATTTGGATTTGTTAATCTTTAGCATTGTCTATAAAGTGGCTAAAGCTTTTACACATTTTTGTGAAATATTAGTGCAATTAATAATTTGAATATTTTTTTAGAAACACAAAATTGGATAATATGAAAACAGCCAAAAAATACAAGCAGAAACAAAATATATCTACCAGCAAAACTTTTTTAAACTGTCAAGATTTCAAATAAATTTTTTTTGGCTGACAAAACATAGTATTTAAAAAATGTTTTTAAATTAAAAAAAACAAACAAACAAATAAACAAAAACTGTTTCAGATGGTTATCAACCATCCCAAAAGGTTTTTTTCTTACTTAAAACTTGATCCAAAGTGAAGTGACTCATGATCACTTATGGCAAGATTTTTAAAAAACTGAATAAATGAAAGTATACATTACATAAAAAGTGCTACAGGAATCAAATTAGATATAAGCAGAATTTCAGACCTTGGTCTAAGAAAACCACTAACTTACTTACAAAACTAAAGCTTATTAAATGTTGTAAACAGATGTTAAATTCTACAACAGCTTCTAATTCTCTTAAAGGAAGCTGTCATTATTTTACAGGTCAAAAATTGATAAAATTACTTCATCAGAATTATTCAAAACAACAACTTTCATTTCACGTCACATTTGGTATCAGCCAAACAACAAATAAACACTCAATTCATTCTAAAATATATTTGGATTTGGCTTCTCTAGTAAGAATAATAATTTTAGAATAGAAATGTACATATTTCAATTTTGTTCTTGATATTTCATCATATTATGCACACACACACACACTCACACATTATATATATATATATATATATATATATATATATATATATAATGCAACTATTAAAGCATTGTATTGGAATCACCGAGCTAATACTACAAATAATCTGTCCAATAGAGATTTTTCAAAAATATTCAATGATGAATAAAAATAGTATGCACATAAATTACACAGGTTACATCTTAAATACGTAATTGACAAGCAATCTATTCCTTAATAACAGCCAAACTTGTTGGAACTGTAAAACCAACATATTCACTCAAGATAATAAAAAAAACAGAAGCATGCATACAATATCTCTATCACTAGAAAGGTCAAGTTTGTGGTGGTAATAATAATTACTTCGAAGCATAAAAAAAATATAATTCTGTACATACTTGGGTACACACATAGTTGACACCAAGTGTTGCAAGTTTTATATAGTGAAAGAGAACATTTTTAACCTATGTAAATATCTATGAAAGTAAATTTATACCAGGAAGTTGTGAGAAAATCCCTATTGAGTTAAGTTGAATGAAAAGACATTGGCACATTTTCACATCCAAATAAATTTTGAATGGAAAGCAAAGGACTAAAATAAAAATTTTAAAAACTATCTAATTGTTAATTATTCTGTATAGAAGAATATTCAATTTAATGAGATTAGAGGGACAGATTGTAGTTCAATCCCTAGTAAAGAGAAACCTCAGCAGATAACTTGGCAAATTTCTTTAAAATCTAACGAGTCCATGGTAATGGTGCACTCTGATAAAAATCTAGAAAATGTACCATATATATATATAATAATTTGCTTGTTTATTACTTTCAATAAGTACCAAAACCCATTAACTGCGGCAGGTGGCAAAGAGTAATAATAATAATAGACTGAAATTTCAGTAATTCGCAGTTAATGGGATAACTTGTTAATTGTGATATTGAGACAAAAGAAACACTAAGAAAGCATGTACTTATATAGAAAGCAAAAACTAACCTAAAAAAGTGTCAGAGATAATAGAATTTCTAACTATATAAAAGAGATCACAATTTAGATAAATAAACTCAATTACATAAGATTTAGATATACATAGTATATTTACAAGTCTTTGCAAAACTTTGAAGTCTGTAGCAGTTTGAAAATAAATTTGAAAATGAACACAAACAAAAAAGTAAGCAAAGCATATATAAAAAGATCAAATATATATCATATGTATTAAATAGTAAGAAGAGGGATGAATATAAGCAAAAGGGGAACGTTCACTAAATGCACAAATCCTAACAGGATCCTACTCAACATCTCAAGTAGATCTTCACTACATGGTAGTTTATTGAAGGAACAAATTTCTCTATCTTGAAACCCGGATATATTTTCAAGTTAGAAAAAAATATTTCCTTCCATTTAAGAGATGGAGAAAACAAGAACAGTCTGAATATAAGGAAATTATTCATCCCTCTAAAAAGAAAAAAAAAATTAAATAAAAATTGAAAATAAATAAATAAATTAGCAAGTTATGCAGATGACATGAAAGAAAGTTTACATCAGGATCATATATTCATAGTTACAAAACTGCATATATTCCAGCAAGGGAGAAGAGACTAGATGTGTGAAGAAAATGTACTCACCAAATTAACAGAATATCAAAACAACACAGCAGTGAACAAGATAGAAAAATATAAACTGTCAACTTTGTTTGGGGAGCATATGTGGCTGAAGATTTTGGTGAATAACTTATAGATTATAATGGGAGGGGAGAGACTCCTGGCAGCATAATGAAAGATGAATTAGCAGATATATATATGTGCGTGTGTTTCATACATATATATATATATATATATATATATATATATATATATATTACAAACAGCAATTTTGTTTGAAAAGTCTCAAAAGGAACTTGGGAAACATGAAAATCATTTATGTGAGATAACCGACCAGTTCTAGTTAATCAGAAACAGCAGAGATAACAACTAGAACAAGAAGTTGTAGCATACTAAAACCACTTGGAGAAAAAAAAGAAGGTATCAGATCAGGACTATAATATTAATAATACAACAGTAAAAAATTTAAATCAAATGCATAGAATCAAGCAGCAATAAATCTTCAAGTACAATTTCATTATGAGAATGTAAGGAAATGTAGAAGTAACAAAATTCTTGTATTAAAATTGCAATAGCCTGCAAAAAGGTTTTTCCATTAAGTATTACTGAGTCTGCAAATAGCATCTCAAATGCGCTCAAGCAAATTTTGATTGTATTCAAAATACAAATAGGCATTTAAAACATTTCATGTACGTACTAAAAAGACCTTTCATCTGCCCTAGACAGACATTAGAAGAATCACATCGGGAGCCACTGGATGTGATGTTATGGAATGTTGGATAAAAATTCAGCAGGAAACTGTATTATATAAGCATTTATAAAAGAAAGAAAAGAAGATAATAAATAGCTATCTTAATTATACCCCAAACATGAAATATGTGCATTTGATGTTTCATATTATTTTTCCAAAACATCGCAGAAACGCATTATGTGTATGTATGTATGTACAACTATATGCAGATACGAGTAAAATATGTACATACATACACATATCTTATTTTTTACTCTCAAAGAGTTTTTGGCAAATATTTATTGAGGCTTTTTGGGTAATTTTGCACCTTCAAAATATAATTTCAGGAATTAAAAAGTAACCTTTTCAAATTATCATTGATAAAAAAAATGAAACAAAAATGGTTTGGGAGATGCATATGATAAGGAGAGTTGTGAAATAAAAAAATTTAAAAATTTAAAAAAGAAGGTGTGGGGAAAGCAATAATAATTGTGATAATTGCAATGTTAAATAGAAAGCCTCCAGGAAAGGGGCACATCTCTGAATAGCTAAATCAACATAATTAAAAGAGGACGGTTACACGAGAAAAGAATTATACAATGATAAAGATAATGGTTTATCAAAGTGCTATATAATGTAGATTTAGTTGTAATGATGAAGGATTATAAAATAAATGTATGATATAAGATAAAGTAATTATGGATTATTTGATAACAATAAAATGTTAATTTTTAATTGATTATATTTGTGGAATTTTTTTGGAAATTGTTTGATTTAACATATAAGGCAAAGAGGTATGTATACTGAGCCTAAGCTGTGAATCTTTGAAAAGATGGGTTGGAGAAAGGAAATTATACCACTCAATTTTTTTTTTTAAGTGATTACTAAAAGATCTACCATTGTCTAATCAATAATAATAATGAAGTCCCAAAGCCTTGAGAAATAAGTGTTGTCATGGAGCCCATTCAAATTATTAAATAAATTACTGGAGGTGAATAAATATCACAGGAAAATGAATATGACTAGAAGAAAAAGTGAAATAGTTCATATCTGAACAATCTTAGTTAACTTATAAGGTGACGAATAATTAACAAGATCTTTAGCTTCATGAGTTTGAATATAATCTGAAGAAACAAAAGAAGAGTTTTTAAATTATGGAGGGATACAAATAATATGGTGGCAGATTCAGCTAATTGAGGCATAGATAAATAAAGTGGAGAAGCTTCAAAAAGATAAATCCATTAACCAAAGAAAGACATGGAGGTGGATAATAAAATATGATATGGCTCTATTTGAACAAGCAAAAAGATTTAGATATTAAGAGCTTTTCAGAAATGTGATAATTCCCAAGTGCTAAAATCAAAAAGAAGAGGAAGAGAAAAAAATGAAAAAGAAAAACAAAGAGAAAGCAGCTCCAAGTTGTAGCAGATCCTTTTAGGAGGCATTTGGTATGGAGCTGGCTGACAGAGCCATAGATCTATGAACACTCCCAATGGTATTTCCATTTGACCCTCCAACTTCACTGGTCATTGCCCCTTTCAGTTGCAACATTTCTAAGTTCTTGGTAACCATATTTACAGCACTGGCCAGTTTTTTATCTCCAGTTAGAGATGAGATGGTGGACAAAGACTTATCAGTTGATTCATTAGGAAAAATCACGGAATAGTTGTTACCAGCTATCTGAAGTGCACACCAAGATGCCGTACGAGCTCTTCGGGTTAGCAAAGTCAGTTCCCGAATGCTCTCTGCTAGTGCAAGTATATCTGCAATGAAGACATAGAATGGACATTAGCCAATTTAAGATTTTAGTTTGAACAAGAACATCTTTTATTTAACATTCAATAAGGGCATATAGTAATCTAATAATGAACAGGTAAGCTTGTTTCATATATATGCTGATTTGAACGTTTTACATGCATACATAAATTTGTAAGGAAATAGATATTAAGCATTGCTTCTTCAAAACCTGATTAGTACACAATTGATGGACAAGCATACATTCAACATAAAATAATTAATGCCAAGTATTACTTGATTGACAATGCTTAGAAAGACCCACATGCTGAGCTGGCATTCTGATAATAATCTGATTGTTTTAACAGGTGTGTAAAAGTGAAAATCAGATTTCTAACAAATGGATAGCCAGTGCATGGGGACCAGAAGAGGTGACATCCTTTTTCTTTTAAATTTACTAATACCAAAAATGAAAACTAAGTTTTATTTTCCTTCATAAATTTTTTAATTATTGAAAGATCATTTAATTATAGGAAGATGACAACTGTATAATTTGAGTAAACAAATTATATACATATATATAAATGAATCACTCATAGCTCACAAGTGTATCAGAACTAATTATCCCTAAAATTCTCTTAAAAATAGATCTCTCACCTAAAATGATCTGAGAGACCTCTAAAAAAACTCTTGAAAAAACAAGAAAATGATTTTTTAGATGGTGCTTAGTGATATACTTGTGCATATTTTCATGGTTGTAGCCCCCAAAATATGATCAGGAGTATCCAGAGATATATACACATACACACGCAGCAAAGCCAAGAGAGAAGAATCTGTAGCTGACCTAGCTGGTTGGTCGGGCGGGCCATTTGAGGGTCTACATACATTCAATGTTGCAACAAATGTTGCCTAAATGAACTTACAATGAAAGAGTAGCAATGCTACAATGCAATTTGTCAACAAAACAACTGCCATAAATAAGATGACTAACAGCTATCTGTTTTATGTCACAATTTACAGCTGTTCCTTTGAAAACAGTCTATGCAAATGTGAAAACTTTATGCAGTATACCATAACATTCTAATTTAAGAAGACATTTACCTTTCTCATCTTGGTGCCTAGGCATTCCACTCTTGTATCTATTAGCAGCATTGATTATTTCTTCACTACGACAGGCTTGGACTTTGCGTATTCCTTCATACCATCTTTCCAGAGTCAAGTGAATATTAGGATGATGCACAGTGTTTCTCAATTTTTCCATTTTATCAATCAAAGTAATTACCTGCAAAGCAAACACCAAATTACAAAATTCAATTTCCAAACATTTGAACATTCAATTACAACAAAAATAACCCAATAAGTAATTTATTGAGTAAAACTACAGAAACAAACTCAAGAGATATATACGTAACTTAAGCTAGAATAATGAGAAGAAATACCAAGTAGTTGCCGAGTTAGACAATACTGGAAACAAGTTTCAATCGCCTCTGTGGTTCACTCAGCATCTAGATAGTACAGAGTTTTGGAGTTGTACATAAAACAATGTACACTTAAATTATATAGAAAGAATTTAAAACTGAAGATGGATTTGACTGAATTGTAAAAATCACCCTCTGTCTATAAATTCCAACAGATAAAACAAATGACATGTTTATTGCAAATAAAAGACAATCTCCTCCCACAATCTAGGTTCAAACTTTGATTTGAGAAATAAAGAAAGAAAATGTTACATAAAACAATAAATTAAATAATAAGTAAACTGTTGCATTATTATTGAAAGAAAGAAAACAAGACAATTTTATTATACTCTTGTAATTAATGATCAATCAATAAAAAGGTAATAATCATGTAAGACAACTCAAAGGATCAATACTGACCCGTGCTTGTTCTTTGAAAGAATCCACAACCAGCTTGTCAACACGTGAAGGATTGGATGGCAGGGCTGGAATAGCAATGCTGTTAGCACTCGATACTTTCCTTCCTGGGTTCTGCCGAGCAAGCTCAGCTTCAGTCTGAAATATTGAAAATTAATCCAAATGAAGCTTTTGAAAATAGGCCAATAGATATAAATCTCAAGAGATGTATTATATATTAACAGTCATCAAATTATTTGTTGAGGTAATTCCTCCAACAAATATTGTTTGGTATCCATTGCTATATTTTGGTGTGTGTACTTATAAGTGTACAGACAGGGCTAGGACATGGTGAAATATCAGCAGATGAGGACAGAGTGTGCTCTCTCAGCCACTTTTATAAATCTAAGTGCTAAGGACTGTTGAGGACCATATAAGAAGTGGGATGAGACTAGCACTGGGCTGGAAGTGAAACAATTTGATCAGTACATGGTTCGAGTGGATGGATTGGGCTGGGTCACTTTAAAAGATAGAAACTTCTCAAGAAAATATACACCCTTTGCATCACAAATTTTGCACTGTGTGACATAAGAGAGAGAGCAAGTAACAAAGAGTTTCCACACATTGTAAGGAATGCTCCCCATTGTCAACCCATCGCCTGTCTCTGGTTAATCATGCACTCTACCCAACTGGCCTGCATGTTGGTCTCTCCAATATCCAGACACAACTGATCCCACCAGCTCATTCACTGGTGCATCCTTCTCCACACATCCTATCAAATAAGGCAACAGTTACCCCTAGCAGTAACCCACCTAATGGCACCTACTCCCCTGAGACACATGAAACCTAGACAGCTGAACTGATGCTACAATAGGACATACCACCCTGTCCTGTATTTCTGGCTTTTGATAGTCATGGCCAATTGCAGCAAATTCTGACTCGCCTCCAGCCTCATAGCTTTGTTTGATGTGAAAAACTCCCTGACCCACCTTCTGATGCTACCCATTCAGCTCATGTCACCTCACCCCACACGCTACTCAATTAGACAGTCAACTTTGGTATAATGAAATTCTCAGTCTTTTCCTTTATCTTTTTCATTGAGTATTTTTTGCAGAATTAAAAAAAAAAAATCTCCACAAAAGATTGAAAAGACTTGGGGAGTCATAGAGAGTTATGAATTATGTATAAACAATGTACTTTTCTTCATTTAAGAATGTGATTATTGTTTTGAATAACATAATGTACTGAACAAATGATCATCAACTTATTTAAAGCCTGAATCAAGAAAGTGTTACAACTTCAGTACAGGGAAATATTTGATGATAAAAAAAATATGAAATATTAACATCCACATACAAAATATACAAATTATGACGTAACTCTAATTTCCTAATTGCTAATACAGAACTGATTCAGTTTACCATGGACTCATCAAACACAAATACAATTTTCAAGCAAACCTTCCACGACAGATGATGATCCAGAATCAAGCACAATTATCTCTTGTAATGGAAAAAAGAAAGGCCTTTGTGTTAAACTAAATGAGTATTTCATTGTTTTTATCAACCTGAAACAACTGGAACCTACAATGGGCAACCAACTATTGAATACAGAGAAAGATAAGCATTGGACAGTTTCTCAATGAGTGGTGAATGCATTTGATATTTCTTACTATACTCAATAAACAGTAAAACATTAGGTTGCTATAAATCATTTTAAAATCTTTACTGATACCACTAAATTAATAATTCATTAACAATATCTTAGTATGAATAAGAAGCTTTGAAATAAAAAAAATCATTCATTATAATTTTAGTATCAACATCTGGAATCTACTATCAGCATCATTTTTTGGATGTGGTATAAGCAGATTTCTCAATACTGTATCTCTGTAATTAGGTTTCTCCCTTTGTTGATTTTGTAAATTTCATCAGTGCTATTTCTTAATTTTTTAAAGTTTTACACAATAAGCTAATCAATTTTTTCAAAAATTAAATATTGATATCCTTATTGTATAGAGCTTTAGTATTTTCTCAACATAAGAACAGGTAAAATAAGAAGTATAATATTCCTCACCTTTTTGCGTTCTTTTTCAATAGCTTTGAACTGATCATAACATTCCTCCAAACGCAAATGTAGTTCATTTGATGGGCCACTTCTTCTGAAACAAAAAATACACTATGAAACAAGCAGACAATTTATTCAAAACTCATCCACAGATGATTAGGCATAGACCCCTCATTGATGGAAATAATTGCAACAGTGAAAAGAGATTATGCATTTTCTTTGTTGCAGGTGCAAAACAGAATGATCAAAGCTGTGATTCAAAAATTTTATCACACAAATTGATATAAGCTTAGCTAAGAAATGAACTCAAACTTCTAGCCTAAAATTCCCTGTAGTCATTTATTTTAGTAATGATATAAAAATATCACAATGAAGTAAAAGATCAAAAATTGAAAAACTAAACAGAAAATCGAGTATGACCAATTCTCAGATCTCTTCTAGTAAACAACTCTGATTGAATCATAATATGACAAAAAACAAAAACAAATCTTGGCATTTTTATTCATTACTTTGGTTTTTCAAACCTAAAGGCTAAAAGTTTCATCAATTATACATTAAAGATAACAAATGATTTCACTGATCATAGGATAGAATAACAGTCACAACATAAATAGCTTCTTTTATATTGAATCTGTTAATCATCGTCTTTTCAAATCGAATTTTACAAAAAGAGTAATGACAACATTTTTTATTGATAGAATACAAATTATAAAGAGAAAATTATCAAAACCCATTTGGTATTAATGCAATCGACAAAATGCTCAGGAAGGACTTACACACATTTTACTTGCAGAACGTGTTAACTGATGCCTTTCTGTTCAAGAGATTGAGATTCAACTTATTCTTAAACAACTCATAAAATGCTTATGTCATGTGAAATAGAACACTTAAGTAGGGTAATATTTTCAATGCATCCTGTTTTATGAACTTGTCTAAAGTAATAAAGTGTTTTCATACCTAGATTCAAGAGTTCCATAACAACTGGAGAGCTTTGCTTGAAATTGTAAGACACGTTTTGAAGAATGAATTCAAGTGAACAAACAGCTTTGAATTGACAGTTTCATCAATGTAAAAGATTAGAATTTAAACCTCTAATACTAGAAATTCTAAAACCAGTCAATTCTCATCTTGACCAATTAGGTTGTTCCAAGTCTGTAAACCAATTTTATGTATCCATCCTTCGAAAAAAATCTAAACAACAATAAGAATATCATTTTTGGTGAAAATATCATTTGATGATAGAAATCCATAGAAAAATAGAGCCAATAGCATTTGTACTCCAGACTATTCACTTTCTACAAGGTTGTTCTATTTTTTGCAACTGTTATTAATAGTACACACTTATGAAATAACAAGAATTAGACTGGTTCATTTCCATAACTTTTATTTTTGTTCTTTTAATCAAAGAGGCAATGATAGAGTATGAATAACAAGATTGTCCATAGTAGCTTGTTATATCAGATCTTTTCCAGTCTATCTTTGGTGTAACACCTACTAAAACTGACTGCAAGGATTAGAGCAACTACAATCAACTTTAGAAGAATTAGAAGATGAAGTTTGTATTCTTACAGCTCTTACCCAAATAAACATCTCAAATCAACTAAGTTACAAAACAATCAGTTGTCATAACAAGGCACAGATTACAACCTGTGCCTTGTAATACCATGGTAACAATAGAGTGATTCCAAGTGCCCAGGCTTAGCACTTCAAAGGAAATCTATAGGCTAAATAATCAAGGCTGTAATATGTGAGGACTTACCTATTATGCCGATATCCAGAATATATAGGGTGTAGTCCATATAAATATGAAGGCATGTCATAGATTAAATCATTTGGATTAAAGAATGGAGGGAAATAACCATATGATTCAAATGGATAAACTTCATGTCCAAAAGTACGCGATGTTGGTATTCTCTGGTTAGACAGGACAGGAGGAGGAGGGTACTTGAAAAATGGAGTCTGTCCAATCTGAGTGTTGATAAGACCCATATCTGGCATAAAAAAGTCTTCTGCGTGTTGATGCAATTTGTCCAAGACTTGATCGTTTTCAAATGAAGGAGATATGATCCCTGGACCATAAAAATCACTTGATGACGATGATGTTGAATTGTTCACAAATCTTTCCTGCTGAAGTTGATGACGCTGGTGGTGGTGAGGGTGATCCAGAGGCACAGAGTCACTAGCACAAGAACTCGGGATTTCATTCCTCAAGTTTTTCTTGGGCTGCACGTTGTGTGCATGGTTGGTGAGGTTCCCATTGTGATGATCCAAGAAGAATTTTGTCTGCAGAATTTGCTGTTTGGTAAGTGCTGAGCTGTTGGATGCTGCATTTGTCTTATGCGGATACGAGTTTCTACGGGGAGTGGGGTTCACATTTTCAATATTGTTAAAGCCATCTTCAATTACAATCGGCAGCGACGAGTCTGAGAAGTTGCGGTTGCAAAATTTTGGTGGAGTCTGACAGTAAGATGTTTGGTTGGAAATGGATGGCATCTGTTGTGCAACAGACATGGCAAGAGGATGAGGGACAGAAGAGCTCTCACTTGTGTGAAAATTCTGATTTGGGAGTTTTGAATCACAAATAAAAGTTTCCTTTTCATGGTTTGAATTGATCCGAGCTGAAGGCATAGGGAATGTCAGGCTACTCTTATTATTGAATGGTAGAGTCTTTTCAGCAATCTGTGATGTAGTATTTTGCAAAGGTAAAACATAGCCATTACTGAATGGGAAAGATCTGCTTGTTAAACAATCAGCAGATCCAGGAGACTGAGATGAGTGAATATTGCGATATTGTCCCTGGAAGTGATTTACTGAGTTTAGAGAACATTTTTCTGTTGGCGTCGATGAACAAGTTTTCACATTACTAGACTTGATGATATTATAGACACTCTCAGAATCCAAAATTAAGCTAGTGTTGTTGTTGTTGATATTATTGTTGTTGTTATTGGTGGTGGTGGTAATGTTGTTGTTGTTGTTGTTTTCATTGTTGAATTCACCAAGAGATTTGGGTGTAGAAAAACAAGGATATGTCATGGTGGAAATGACAGAAGCAGAAGAATCGGTGAACAAAGAATCCTCAAAATTAAAGGTATCCTTGACACCGAGGTAGATATCTGAGGAGTTTTTCTCTTGATATAGAGATGAAGAATTGAATCTTTCATCCCAGTGAGGTGAATTGTTTTGCTCAAAGTTGCTATATATTGAGTTGATGTTGGACTTTTCTGAGTCGCCATTTGTACAAGAAGACCAGACACTTCCAAGAGACAAACCTGATGAGCTGTAAATAGAAATCATTTGATCATTAGAAGTTTATTAGGCCTATAATAACAGATTTTGATTACATTTAATTTGTTTTTTTATAAAAATTTCAAAAACTTCTTTGCTATGCTTTATGGTGCTAATAATTAAAGAAATAATAACTATAATAATAATACTCAACACATTAAAATTACAGAAATCAGTACATTCTATATAAATAGTTGCATTTTATAAGATCATAATGTATCACCCATCATTTCGCTTCACAGGTGTGAGGTAGAAATAGTTTGGAAATTCTTCATTCTGTTAATACTCAATTCGACCCCAATCAACTCAATACCGAAGCTGTTGCCAGAAATTTGTATCACTTAATCATCCATCTACATTCTATTTACAGTATACCTACCTGCCAATCACTTCAGTTATACACATCATGTTTATTTCTTTTGTGATAAAAATGATCTTAGGATATGGAAGAACATTAACTAACATACATCAATAAAAAGAAATCATTTTCATTTGAATAAAACGTATATTTGAGCTATTCATTGAGATCATTTGAATTTCAACACTGTGAAAACAGTGAGAAAAAAAGAAACCAACATTCACTGCATATTGAAGATGGCTATTGATATATTGCCAAGAGAATCAAATTATATTCTGCTACTCCTTTGCTGTTAAGCAAATCTTCAGATTTTATTTTTCTCAGTTTACGTCTTAGTAAAAAATAGGAAGAATGTTTTCATGTGAAATATTAAACTAATTTTGAAAGCTTTTTCCCCAACCCTTAACAACAGCTATTTATGGTGAGCATCAATAATAGTACTTTTATCAAATAACAGATACAATACTAATAGGAGTAGGCCAGGCTGCTGCTTTTGCAGGTTCAAACTCCACTCCTACTTGAATTCTAGGATGATTACGGCATCTTTTGTTTTGTATAAATAATAAATGAATTCATAGACATATGACTTGTCAGTTTGGCTCAGTGGTAAGAGAGCTGCCTAGCAATAACTTGGTCATGGTTTCAAATCACAGTAGGGAAATGTTAATTTTATAAATAGGTTTGGTTTTATGTGACTGATTAGACAAACAGTGAAGAGTTTACTCCCCTAAATTTGGTGAGGATTATTCTTCTTATAGTGGAAAAAATGAAGTCAACTACAACTTCTGGAGTTTAACAGAGGTCTGAAATTATTTTTCTTTTTATGAATATTAACCGTTTGTCTCCTGCAGTGAAAGTACAGAGAAATCAGTGCTGCACTCAGAACTTTCCAAGATGAAAATAATAGCAGATTCATGTTTATTTGTTAGGATCATTTATAATATACTCATGTAGTGGACAAACAAGGGAAAGTTTTCATCAAGGAGACAATGACAAAATGAATTATTTAATCAACAAGTATTTCTTATGCTTAAATACTTGGCAGTTCTCAAGTAGCATCAAATAGATTCATTGTTAATGACAGTGTAAACTAGAATGGCTCAACAGATAAACATAGATTCTTTAAATAGTTTGCTCAGCACAAAAACACCCTGACTGAATAAGTCAAATTTTACTTTACCCATATTCCTTATTATCCATAAGGAATTTGTAGGATCCAGTAAACTTGAATTATGAGCCTATTACTACAACTCATGCAAATGAGGTGGACAAACAAACATTGCTCACCTGGTAAAATAGTTCATTCATTAATCATTCTTCAAACATAGTTGATTGGAATTTGAGTATACAAATGAACACCGAACTTTATTAAGTAACACATATCGAAATCATTCTATGTATTTAGTGAAATCTATGATACTCAAGAACTATGGGCTTTTATTGGTATAGTATATGTCAATTTCGAATTGTTTTTGTTCACGTTCTGAAGTGGAAATTATCCATGCTATTTAGCTTGTTTTCAAACTGGAAAGATCCAGAAAATCCTAAAGGATTAACAGCAATGTCTTTAAATTTGAAAAATCAAACTTTCAAAAACAAATATTGCATAGATGTATTTTTTTAAACTTTAAATGCTACTTTAACATCACTATCTATCTCTATATATATATATATATATATATATATATACACACACACACACACACACACCAAGTTATATATACTAGCAGTGACTTTCAAGCTCTTGAAATAGACATGGAAATCTTCCCAATATTTTGAATCTATTTCTAGATTGTTTTCATGTAAAAACTTCACTGGCAGTTAGTTGAATACAAATAAAACCACTTTCCACAGATCTATTTTTAACCTATGATGAAATGTGCAGCACCCTCTTTAACAAATAATCACTAGATCACTACATACACTCAGACCTAATGCTAATCAATGAAAAATACAATTATCTAAATAACTTGCAAGTAAAAATCACAGGAATTTAATACAAGAGGTCACAAGAAAAAAAGCAAAATTAAAAAGTATATATCTTGTTTTGCAGTATACTCAGGCACCAGTAAACTTTCCAAACAAGCAATTTTGTAGCAGTAAATCATGTCACACACATACATATACAAAGTTAATTTTGTAAGACATTAGTTTTCTAAAGAAAGGAAGATTAGTATTCCAAGGGAAATAATGAATCATTGCCACCTCATGCTTCTTTTAGCATCATAAATTGAGCAGTGGTGGGGGTAAATTTGAGGTGATGAAAACACCAACAGTATAGCTTGAATCATAAATTCATGATTTTTTTTTCAAAACATAGAACAAAAACGACAACAGTGTTACAACAGATCAGTTGTGGATAGTCGAGATTAGAAGGTCTGGTTAGTCACTCATTAGAAACTAATGTGACCAATATCTTTAGGCAGCATGTTGTGTTAAGGGTGATCAATCAAAAAATTGGAAAACTGAGTGATCAATGAATAAATTACTTCTCTTACCTTTTGTCAGGATGCAATTGCTAAAACATTCAGACACAAACTAAGCAGGCAAGTTAGCATAAATTTAGATTGTAAATTGAACCCACCCACCACTAAAAACTTATTTTGGAAGGGAATATCCTAAAAACAATTTTTCCCCTACTAATTGAGAGGAGTGTGTGTACAAAATATAAAGTTTCTACTATGAACACTAAGTAAATGATGGAACACATGAAAAACTTGACCCAGCAACAGTGTTTAAATTGGTCTGTTGTGGTTAACACTGATTAAGAGGAAAACTTATGTAATATAGTATCAATGTCATCTCGACAAATAAGTTTCAATTAAACGAAAAGGGTTTTAGAGGGTTTTTGAAGAGTACATATCTTTCATCATCACTCTCTTAACGTCTATCTTTGAACACAGTCCTTCCCAAAGATTCGCCACACCTCTCTATCTTGGGCGTCGTGGAGCCAGTACTTTCTGAGTTCGTGTCTCCATCTAGTACTCTGCCAGCCTCAGTTTCGCATGTGATCTCTGGGGATCCATATGATGTCCCTCGGTTGTCTACCATTCTTGCAACATGGCCAGCCCTATGTCACTTGAGTTTTTTTAATGGATTCTATGATGTCTCGGACTCCCGTTTTCTCCTGGGTATATTGTGCTGTCTTGTGGTCTCTCCATGTGAGGTTAAGCATAATTCTTTCATGTACGCATTGCACGGTTCACAGTTTGCGGGTCTGTCTTTTGGTTAGGTTCCATGTTTCAGCTCCATAAGTGATGATTTGTAGTGGTCTACTTTCTCCAGTTCTGCAGTTTAATTTTCATCATTGTGTTCTCATTTCTGACATGATTGTTGTGCATGATATTTGTTTTACTGAAGTTCATGTGTAGGGTGACTTTCTAGCTTTTTCCATTTAATTTATCTAGCATGAGTTAGAGGTAGGTTCTCTGCAAAAAGGGCGATGTCGTCTGCAAATCTGAAGTTGTTCAGATATTCGCTGTCTATTTTGATTCCTTTATTCTCCCGGTCCAGGTTTCAGAAAATCATCTAGAAGCAGGCTGTGAAGAGTTTGGGTGAGCTGGTATCACCTTGTCTTACCCCTTTTCAGAGCTGAAAGGTCACCGAGTCTTTATATAGCCTCATAAAGGGGCTGCTGTGACTGTATATGTGTTGCAGCACTGACGTATACAGGGTCTACACCTTGTAGAGTGATGGCTTTCATGACCAAAGGGATTTCCCCAGAGTCAAAGGACTTTTTGAAGCCAATAAATGCTACAGCAAGTGGCAGCTTGTATTAAGCTGCTTTTCCTTCCAGCTGATTCATTGAATGCAGGTGGTCCATGGTCAAGTACCTTCTTCTGAAGCCAGTTAGCTCCCGTGGTTGGTTTTCAACTAGATTTTTCGTGATTCGGTTGGTGATGATTTTTTGTGAATAGTTTGTATATGCAGTTGAATAGGCTCAGTAGTTGTTGAGGTCCTCTGGTTTTTTTTTTTTCAATATAAAAGCATTATGATTGCAGTGTTCCAATATTCTGGGACTTAACTTTGTTCTAAGCATAAGTTGAACAGAATAGCCATTCACCGAGTGATGATCTTACCTGCTTTCTTGAGGAGATCAATAGTGGTGTTGTCTGGTCCAGGTGCCTTTCCTTTCTTTCTTTGTTTTATGGTTTGTTGCACCTCACACAGGGGTTACTGCAGGGAAACCCTCAAGCTGATTGCTCACATCTTACGTATCCCGTTTGTTGTTTTTGTAGTCCTTGTTTGGAGTAATAGAGTTTTCAGTAGAATTCATGGGCATGTTCAACAATCCTGTCTCTGTCTGTTGTTAGGTCTCTCTTTTCCTTGAGTATACTGGTTATTTGCTTCCGCCCTGAATTGAGGCCTTTGTTTGTAGCTTCAAAGCCCCAACCTTTTTTGAGAGTTGATTCAACGATTGCTGTCGTGTATCTTCTCCTACCTTTCTCTTTTGTTTCTTTTTGATTGTTTAATTCAGTTTGGTCTCTTCAATTTTCTCTCTTGTGGCTATAGGTAGCTAGAGGTTCCCTCGTTTTTTTCTAGGAGATTACTGGTTTCATCTTAGATTTTATTGATGGTTTGTGTGCTCGCTAGCTTAAATATAGTGGTGACTTCTATATGGAAGGCTGTTATTTTGCTGTTGAGTTTGTTGATATTTGTGTCCTTTTCTTGTTCAGTAAGAATTTTATATATTTTTCAGTACAAGCTTGAAGGATTGAATGCATTTTTTTGGTATGTTCAGTGGTTGTGGGTTGGTGTGGAACATTTTTCTGCATTCTTTGTTGGTGTTTACTTGCATTTTACATCTTACCATTCAATGGTTTTATACCTAAAGTAAATTATATAACTGTACAATTTAAAATTAAAATGGAATATATTAAATGAACTGGAGAAATTCAACGAAGAAAATTAAGGTAAAAATACTCAATTACAACAAAATACTTGTTTGATGATGCAAGTGGTTTTTACTTGACAAATTTAGGTTCATGATTCTGTCATCTAGAAACCATGTTTAGATAGGGAAAAATTGAAGGAATAATTAAAACTAATGAGGTGTAGTTCATTCTCTGATAACAGACCAAATTAAGAGAGCAAGGTTGATGGGAGATCCACAAAGAGAAAACACACAAGAAGGGATGGTTGCCATCAAAACTTTGTTTTTATACTAGAGAGTACTTTGAAATTTCAGGAATTTCATTAAAATATCCATATCAGTATGACTGGACAGTTAATAGTTTGGCTGAAGCAGAAGAGTGCTTGAGGCTTCATCCTACATGTCACGTAGCCAATCACTACGAATTTGGAGGGGAAAAAAAAAAAAAAAGATTTAAATCCAAAGCAAAATACTCTTTCCATTCAGTATGATACAATTAGTTCTTCAAGTTATGATTTTAAAAAGTTCAACACATTTTTTTCAAAAGTGTGCATATCAAATACACTTGAGATTCGACATTTTCATAAAAAAATAACAACAAACAAAAAACATCCCAGACACAACAACACATATTATTTCAATACTGCCTGAAAATGATAGTTTGAAGTTGAAGTCAATTAAGTTAAATAAGTAAGGATTTCACTGGTAAATTTCACCCTGATTTTAAATACATGAGTCAATAGAGTCTTACATTTCGTCTTCTGATGTTAGACAGTTGAACCAAGTCACTTAGATGAATAAACTCCTCAGAACTTGTAAACAACTTTGATAATCAATATCCCAGGACAACCATAGTAAGTAGAGGAAGTCCAGGAGTGACCAACAATCAAAAATTCATGCACATACATATTCTAAGTAGAAAAAAAAACATTATACAGAGTGAATAGCCAGTAGGGATAGTAAAATGAAAAGTATGGCACTTACCCATCAAAAGAAAAACCCTGGGAAGGTGACTGAGTCTGGCAATCATCACAGTCAGCAAAACCATTCAGAAGAGAATGATCATCATCCACAATCTTAGATACTAAATCATCCAGGGCATTTGAGCAGCGGTCAGTGGGGCAACTGCTAAGGCCAAATTTATCAACCAAATTCATTTGCTCCCATGGACTCTGGTTGAACAGCATGAATTGATTGGAGCTGTCATAAGGCTGAGCAAATTTATCACAGCTCCATTGGTGGTTGAGCTCAGAGTTTTGACAATTGTTATTGTTGAACCATTCATCCTTTGGCAACGGCATTTGTAAGGATTCAGACAACAATTTGGAAGGGACCTGCAAGTAACAAGTTCAATTAATCAATTTAAAAAGACAATAAATATCATCTAGTGAGAATAAAATAAAATTCTGAAAAAGCTTCAAATTGACAGATGCAAAAAGTTGACGGAATCAATATAAAAATTATTTTTATCAATCTTTAAAACTAGTGGATAACTTTTTGTAAAGTTTTGTTTTATCAATACATTCAATAAATGCTTCCAAAAAGTTTATTCAAAGTTCTTGAAGGAAAAAAAAAAGAGAGAGAGAGAAAAGACATTTAAGGTTACATCACGAAATCATTAAACTCATTTGATCTCAAACAAATGTCTAAAAAAGGACTATACTAATTGTATAGAATTTATTTCTTTTATAACTGTCATAAAGGACTTGATATGAGAGGTAAATCCAGATAATAAAATCTCAAAGTTAAACATTGTTTTTTTAGTAATATTTGTGTTTCAGAGTATTCTTTAAAGATACTTACAACCAGAAAAATACTTTTAAAATCCATTAAAATGCTCAACTATTTGCTTGAAATAAAATTAATCAGTGAATAAAGTCTTGGACATTAAATCAGGGAAATTGAGTAACAGCTGCTGCCAAAACTTGGTAAACATTGAATATGTTTCTCTAGTGAATTCTCCTTTTGCAACTTTCATTTATTCATAATTCACTTGTTTTTTGTTGTTTTTTTTATCTTCTATTTGTACACAATGTGTTGTGGGGGAGTAAAGACAGCAGTCCCATTATTTCATCTGATCATTCTTATTCTCTCCAGCATTTTTTTTTTTTTTTTTTTTTTACTTGAGCCATTTATCATAATACACTTCCAGCTTGCTAGGCCTATCAAAGCTTCACTAAAGCCTGATCAATTTATATTTCAGAAATCCTATTAGGTTATTGGTTTCAGGCAAGAAAAATGATCCCAATACTAACTGAATGATTTTCAAATCCAACATGTCTTTTCCTTAATACTGTTAAGAGATTTTTTTGAAAAGATTCTTAAAATATAAACACTTCTTTTTAAATTTGTGAATTGATTAAAAGAAAGAAAAAAAAAGAGTAATGTAATGTTTTTTTAATGTCACATTAGGTCATTAAAGAATGCTCTCAAAAAGCATGTATGCCAAATTTGGTTGTTCTCAAAGCATGACAGATAAACACTGTGACACCTCTCACTTGTATCTACAGATATCGATGAGTAATAAGAAAGGAATCTGTATTAATTATTTACACCATTTACTTTCAATTACCATTTAAAAATACTGGTTAGTCAATAATGCATAAACTGAACCAAAGAAAAGCACACTGACATAATAATTTCAACACAGCCTTTAATTGTCCCATGAAAACCAATTACGAAACACTTAGTTCATAAAATAAACAGGAAGAAAAAAATACAAGGATTCTTACCTGACCATTTTGAGGAAAATCAGAATATTGTTTCTCAAGGAGTTTTTCAATAACACTAATATTTCCATCCAAGTGAATGTTATTCATTTGGACATTGTCAGGGTTGACAAGCTTTAGTCCAGCTAACATCAATGTCTAGAATATAAAGAACATTTATTTTAAACAAAGCATTCCACAATACACAAAGATATATCAAATAAACATAGGGGGATCAACTGTTTGGTTTGGCCAAAATTTTGGTACAGTAAAATTATTTTAAAAGATAAATTTACAGGGCGTGAACTGTAGATATTCAGATTATTCGCTTATTCATGAAATAAAACATTTTAATCAAGTTTGGAATACATGTGAGAATTGTCATGGTTACACACACTCTTAAATCA
The DNA here is from genome assembly GCA_963457665.1 of Thysanoteuthis rhombus. Taxonomy (NCBI): domain Eukaryota; kingdom Metazoa; phylum Mollusca; class Cephalopoda; order Oegopsida; family Thysanoteuthidae; genus Thysanoteuthis; species Thysanoteuthis major. The sequence goes on from OY735209.1 coordinate 16,946,716, forward strand.
CTTGTTAAAAATAAATACATGTATGCAAGTAGTGACCATTCAGAATTTTTTTATTAATTTTTGATTCCGTAGGTTAAACATAAAATTGACCCCAAACCCAACCCATGTTATAAAACATTTTCTGTTATATTAAAAATCTGTGCTCATTCTTGAAGTTACATTTTTTAAATAGTACAGATCATAGCATAACCTACTAAGAAAATTTCTCCCTAGGATACTCAGAATTAGAGCAATAATATATATATATATATATATATATATATATATATATATGATTTTTTTGGTAATATATCTAGTGTTTAAAACTGTAAAGCTTCCTTTCCTAGTACGTAAATTAGAATTACAAGGATATATATCCAGTGAATGTTAACATTTTGTGCCTACTGCACTCATCAGCAACATGTTTTTTCCTGTAATTATACATGAACAAACATTGCCAGTTGCTGACAAGTGTTAAATGTAAACATTCACTAGGTATACATCCTTGTACTTTTCATTTTTATACATCAATAGCTCTATTTACTGAGTTAAATATTGAGCCCGGTGATCAAGCATCTTCAATGGAAACAATCCATTTTCTATTTCTTCTTTTTGTATTTTCAAAAGTTGAATATAATATATATATATATATATATATATATACACACACACACACACGTGTGTGTTCCAACTCCATATACCCATTTTGTTTATTCACGGTAATTAACTGCTCTAATTATTTCTTTCAATACCACAATAATGTTATTAAAAAATGAATACATGATCCGACAGAATGATTATGAATTGCATTATATTATATAGAAACTCTTATTTGAAATGATCACCAGTTATTACACAATGAATTAACCATTTGGCCTTGACAATGTGAACAGAATAAACAATATATATACACCCAAACAATAACATCCTCAATAGGGGATCGGAATAAATCAAATCATTCACCTGAAGAAGCCCAAAAGGGCAGGAACATAAACACGTTTGTGAAGCAAATCCATTATTTCACCATTGTGTATATATATATATATATATATATATATATATATATATATATATATGTGTGTGTGTGTGTTTGTGTGTATGAATATATATATTAGGGAGAGAAAATACCTGATATGCATTTCTTGTTTCATCCATTTATCAAGAATGGTGGATACTTTTAGTTTTAATCTTATCACTTCAAAAATTCCCATTAAGACGCAGTATTTAAAATTAACTCAAATAGATTTTATTACTTGGATTGCGCTCATGGAAAAAAATGACTGAACAATATTGTCATGTGAATGATGATAACAGATTATCCAGCATTCTTAATTCAGATTGAAACAATGTTATTTTGTCATTAATTCTTCAAGTTAAAAATTAATCACTTAAAGATAAAGTTAATATCATAATGTGTCAATGTTTAATTTTGATTTAAATCAAAATTTATATATTTTTTCAAATAAATAAATGTTAGCTCTATATCAAAATCTAATAAAATTCTACAATAAAGATTATTATACAAGATTATGTCATTCTTCAATAAAGTAATCAAAAGATTTCTATAACATACATAACTATTATTCAAAATTTGCATTATGTTAGCAATATCATTCAACTAAGGGATCAAGTCCTTTTTCTTTTTGGGTTTAAAAGAATTTTGAAAGTGCTGTCATTTTTTTGGTTTTCATTTGGAAAAGAGCTTTTGTGGTTATTATATCTAGATTGCTCATAGATGCTCCTATGTAAATTTGTTCATTAATTAAACAATTCGAAATAGGGGTGATCAATGAATAAGTTACTTCTCTTGACTTATGTTGGGCAGTGATCACTAAAAAAAGTATTAATTTTCAAAAGACAAGCATAAATACAGACACAAACTAAGGGACCAATCTAGCAAAAACTGCAAATGTAAAAACTAAAACCTAGATTTGAAGAGAAAAAAAAGTTTTTTTCCTCGACATAAGGAATATTCATCTGCAAATAACAAGGAGTAAATGTTCCAGTTTTCAGACCTATAGCTCCATTCTTGCTACTTGAGCACACTACACACATAGAGCCAGATGAGCATAGAAACTGAAGAAACCCATGTTGACAGTTATGATTGATGGTTTCTAGTATAACATTCTTAACTTTTCAAGTTGGTCCAGCTGGGGTTATGTACGCATGTATCAGGTATAGAGCTGAACCAATGGAGCCAGACTGCTGAAAATTTGAACACTGACTTCTTATCATACCTAGAAAATAACTTTTTAGGGGGATTATTTTTTTCAATTCTCCCCCCCAACATAGGTTTTTTTTTGGGGGGGGGCAATTTGCAACATAACTCTATGCAAAATTGGTCCCTTAGTTTGTGTCTGGCAGCATTCATGCTTGTATTTTTGTTTTTTTGAAAATACAGATTTTTTTAGTAATAACTTCCAAACAAAAGGTGAGAAATGATCAATTCATTGATAACCCTCTTTTCCAATCAATCATCTCCAACACAGTGTGCAGCCAAAGTTTCTAGTGAGTGACTAATATATATATATATATATATATATATATTTATTCATTTGTTCAGCTAAGTTTCAACCAATAAGGCATCATTGTTCACTGTTCAGTGCCAACATTTTTTTTCACTGATATGTGTCGGCTAAGTAGTTTTCTCAGATACTAAATAGCATCACTGGAAAGCAGGTATTAATTACAGCAGAATGCAAAAGACAAAATGGCAAGGTGTGAATTAAAAAATGGGGGACAATAATTAATATTTGGTGTTTAACAAATAACAAAGCATCAAAATGTCCTTTGGCACTGAACTGTGCAAATTAATTTTGAATCATAAGAAAATTTGCATCATGTTTTTAATTTCAAATCAGATTATTTCTATTTGTTGTAGTAAAAGATAATGAAAAAATGCCAATAATTGAGTCAATGCTTAATTTATATTTGAAGACCATATCATTTATTTCCTGTCCATTGAACTCTAATGAGAAACTAATTTTATATTATCACAAATCAATACACTTTACTAAGAAAATAAATGTAACATGTCAGACTAATTTTGAATATATCTGGAACAAGTAAAAAAAATAAGGGATTCAATGGAAACAAAATATTTTCTATGGTATTTTCCATAACAGTTTCTAATAGTAGATCATGAAGACGAAATTAGGAAGGCTACAATAAAAATGTGTTTTGTTGATTTTTCTTCTTTTTATTTATAGTTACTTTTAGTCAGATGTGTTCCAAGAAGGATATGTTACCCTGGAAGCATCTGTAAAAATTTTACCCTTGGATGCTACGTGATGTACCTGAATCAAGAAGATTTCTGATGTGAAATATTTGCATTTTTTTTTTTCATGCTTAGCAAACTATTTCATCAAAAATGCCACATATTTCCCCACAATTTACAGAAGATACGAACAAGGAAACTTTCGGGAAAAATCTACTTGCAAAACTTGTTGAAAATTGGTATAAATACTATTCCAAAAATATTCATAAATTTTTTCAATTAAAGATTCATATTGGTGCATAAAATATATTTTTTTCCTTTGTTCAAAATTGAAGTTTAAAATTAAAATCTAAAATGCATGGAAAATTTTAAATGTAAACAATTTAAATTAGCATAACTTCTCACATAAGTAAAAATATTATGGTAATAAGGTAAAGTATACAAAGTCAGTATATTTTTGAATCTAATGGGATCTGTCTTTTGATGAGGAGATGGATTTTCTGCATTTATAAGCTAAGTTTAATGGTATAAGACCACAACTGCAGAAGTTAATTACTTATTTTTTCTCTTATATAAACTGAAACGAAAATTGTTCAATGTCTTTCAAAATGAATAGCTACAAATAAAATAGTCACTTCAACTCATAATAAGCACTCAATTATGAAGTATTCTAAATCACAAAAAACATTTTTTTATAGTACTGTAAACCCTTATTATTAACAGACTACTTATCATCTGATTTTGCAAATACTGTTCATTCACAAATGACTGAATATGACCTTTGTTTCTTCTGGAAACTTCTCATTTTTGAGAAAAAGTAACTTTTAGAGAGGAAGCACGTTGTGTATGAGTGTGCAGGCATGACTGTATCAAAACTATGGAATTGGGTGCTTTAATAAGGATAAAAAAATTCTCTAGCTATAGTAATGGTGGTAAACTTTTACTTATTATACACAATTAATCATTCACAACATGGTAAATCCAAGGGGTGGCTGCGTTTTGGCTATTATTAGGATCACAATGTCTCATAAATCATGCATCTGGACTGAATTTATTAATAGGTCAATCACACTCTTCTTCTGTCATAATCTTCATTCACAAAATCACACTTAAAAAAAAAAAAGAAAAGAAAATAGACTATAAATCTCTTAGAAATTCAAAAGCTAAAATGAAAATTAAATGCAACAATTATTTTTTGCGACTCAAACAATAAAGTCACTTTCCAAGAAAATTCCAGCTATTTTGATTCGAATGTGGTCCAGCATGATTGTAGTTTATATTGTAATTCAAATATTTATCAACCTTTCTTTCTTTCAACTTTGTGATAAAACAAAATTGAATAATAAACCCAAATTATACTTTTCTGAGGGACGGTTTGCATACAAAGCTGTTTGTTTTGATTTTCAAAATATCAATCCAAATCTATGTGGAACCTTCAGACAATTTTGGAGGTCCAATTGATTTAAATTTTCATCAGAATAAATAATACGGGACTAAATCGGACATATTTGGTGACCCTGAATCTTGTACTCTAGGGAGCGAAATGACCATTAGGCTGCAGGCACGGCACTGCTTCATGCTTCTCATGCCATTGTCTTTATCTACACTTGGTGGAGGCAGTGCTTTAGTAATTGGCTAGCTTCTTTTTTTTTTCAAATTACAATATCTGCAATAAAAGGTCTCTATTGATTGATGTTTATTGCCAGTGTTCAAAGAAAAATTGGTCCCCTTATATAATCATAAATTTTGCTGAAACTGAAAGTGTTTTGTGAATTAAAAAGCAGACCATCTGTTGATGGCAACATCTGTCAACTTCCTCGCTTATCTATTTGCTTGACCTAATTAGGCAGACACATTTCAACAGTTTATTATGTGCACATGGAAGAAAGAGTTCTTGAAAGTTGATAATTTCATACTACCTTTCTTCTTTAGCACTTTCATAGACTTCCTTAATCCATTCATATCTAAGCATAGAATCTTTTTTAACCTTAGGTTTCTCAAGTTATGCTTTAGAAAAAAATTCAAAGGCTAAAATACAAATCAATTTCTAAATATAAACAAAAACTTGCCATCCCTGTCAATTAAACAACTGTAGCATCAAAATTAAAAGTCATGAAAAAAATTTCTATCAAAGAATAAATATGGTCAGGAACAATTCTTTTTATGACATCACTGGTGTTTTCAATTAGAAAAATTAACAAACCCATCAAAATAACCCCCCCCCCCCAAAGAAGGGGTCTAGAGGAGTTCTGATGCCAATTTCCAAGTTTATAGACAAAATGGTATGGCAACATAAACAAATGCACATATAAAAAGGGTTAGAACCCTTTGCGACGTTTGGAGGCTATGGTTGTTCAAAAATTCTAATTTGTAGCATAAACTTCTTGTCTAATTGAGCTGCTTTTCTGTAATTGTATTCAAACAGCCTTATCTGCTATCTTTGATTTTATATTCTCACTTCATAACTTTCTGCTCACTTTACCTTTTTTACATTCTAATGGACTCTTCTAAATAGTATAACATGGATGCTCAATGCATAGTATATATAGTGGGACCACTGTGTATTGGGTTGGTTCTTTGGTTGTAAGCACTATTCTATAAGTCAGAGCTTGGATTCTACTTCAATATCTTGAATCAGATGAGTGATTGTTCCTTAATGGTGTCCAAGTACAAGGAAACCTTCAATCTACATACGGAGAAATTGAAAGAATGATCGATTCCTATTCCTGCGAGCTATTGAATCAGATGGCTAGCCTGAGAGAGTAACATCTTGCAATTTACTTACTTGTGTTGGCCCCAAAGGGTGCAATATCCTTTTGACAACCCCAATGATAAAACTGACTTGAAAATATTGATGTCTATCGTCAGAAGAAAAATAGTGAAAACTTCAACTTCCTCAGGCATAAATTCTTTGCATGTAACCAGGCTGATGGCCAGTGATTTGGTGACTATGTTACTGAATTATGTCTCGGTGCCTCGGAATATGAATTTAAAGATATCTGTGATATTACCGATTTACATTTGAGAGAGCTTCATCTGAGAGAACCTGACTTGTCTTTACAAAAAGCTATACAAGTAGGCCTTGTAAATTCTGTGTCAGTACTCATCAATGAGATAAATGTTTAGCCCATTATAAGCGATGCAGTAATTGTAATAGAAAAGGTCATTACACTAAAGTTTGTAGATCTAGAAAATTAGTACATCACGCTGACAGTGATTCATTGCCTGATGATATGAATTTCTTTCTTGGTATGATTAATTCTAGTGATCCTCTAAGTGAAAGCAATACCTCACTTCTTACTCCAGAATCCCAATTCTATAGTAGAAATACATCATGCTGAAAGTTTTAATTGATGGACAGCAACTTTAGAATTAAATAGGTCTGAAGTGTGACTCTGGTGCTGTAGTTAATGTTTTACCTAAAGTGAACTATAATAAATTGTCCCAGTGACCAAAATGGTAATCAACAGCATACAATAATACAAAAATTCCAGTCATAGAAGAATACATTGCTACCATGGGCTACAAAAACTTCTGTGCTTTTTGTAGTTGTAGATAATGATTCTCAACCAATTCTTGGTGCAAATACTTGTAAAGAATTAGTTAATAAAGTAAATTTTCAAAATTGACTCTTACCTGCCAATTTTTTTACAGCAGTATGGTGATTGTTTTGGCAAAATTAGAACCATACTCTCCACTCATCAGATGTCATTCAACCTCAACAAAACCATACACTGTTTGGGAGATATCATTTTACTAGAAAATCCTATAGAATACATAGCTCTAGAGAAGTGTTTCAAATTGAAACAGTTCAAAGTAATGAAGGAACAAGAAATTTTTCAAGACACTACAACTATTTGATCTAATTGCATTTTCATTACATCTGAACTCACATATTTTGGTTATCTCATTACTTCTGAAAGACTAAAGCCCAATCCATCTAAAATTGAAGCCATTGTTAGTATGACACAACCTGAAAGCACAGGAAGACTTGCAGCGATTTCTTGGACTAACAAACAATCTGTGCAAATGTTTACCAAATTACTGAGGTTACAGCACCCTTACATTTACTTCTAGCATGTGACATTGCATGGCCTTTTAATAAGCCTCAATTCGAAGCTGCGACAAAACTGAAAGTAATGATTACCAGTTCACCTTCATGAGAATTTTATAACCCAAACCTTTCTGCAAAGAAAACAACTGTTCCAAGCAAATATGGAATCAGTGCCATTCTTGAACAAAATCGTAACGGTAAATGGTTACCATTTGCCATTTCATTATATGGCAGAACACTCGCTGAACAAAACTACTACCCTCCAGAGAGAGACGCTTTGAGTATAGTTTTTCATTGCCAAAAGTTTCAGGAATTTTCACGGCATTCATTTCAGAGTCAAGAATGGTCATAAACCTCTGGAACAGATTTTCAAAAAAAAATTGTCAAAACTCAACCAAGGATTCAGTGATTTTTATTAGCCTTACAATGCTACAAATTGGAGTTAAATTATATACCAGGGCATGAAGTAATTGTTGCTTTCTCCAGGACAACTCAACTGAAATATCTGATGTGGTCATAAAAGCTTACATTCATTCATTAGTTGAAGTTTTTTTATGAGTGATAGTAATCTTACTGCTTACCAAGAAGCCACTATATGAAACCCAACTTGGCAATTACTTAATGAGTACACCCTAAGGAAATATTCCTTCAACTGTTAAATCATGTTACCATTCGCAATGAAATTTCTTTTGTGCATCCTGGGTAAAAGTTACATGAATAATTGTGCCCCTCTACGTGGAGTTTTGTGCCTAAGACTTGAGCATAAAAAATCTTGGCTATTGTTACCTTTTCTATGATAAATCCAAAACATATGGATGGCATAGAGTATTTTTTTCTGTGGCAAAATTACCATTGTAATAATGACAAATTTGCCCCTTTTATTTGTTCTGTAATTGACTTATATAACCTTAAATCTAAACACTAATTCTGAGAGTATTCTGCTTCCATTTGAAAATGAAATTTTTGAAAAATGATTCCACACAAAGGTTAAAAAAATGTGATGAGAAAATGCTGTTCTTTAGTGCAGCAATATCTGACTCAGAATGTTTTGTGTTCAAGGCAGAAATCAAAATATTATCAATAAGCCTGCTTTACTAATCACTTCAACTGTTGACTAGAAAAATATGTAATCTAATCATACTTCAGTCAATTTTTACAAAGAAAGTGTTATAGTTGATCATTCAAAAATTTCAAAACTTATTGCATGGAAGAAGACAATAAACTTTACTTCTACATGTTAAAAATATGTGTATTTTAAAATAAATTTTTTTGAGTAACGAAGCATCCCCTCCTAAAAAAAAAAAAAAAAAAAAAGAAAAGAAATTTGTTCAATAGAACAAGAATTTTTTCAAATAAAACTGGCTCAGTTTTTTTCACTAAAAAGAGTAATTTTGTTAAATATCCTTACAGCAATAGCAATGCTGGAAGTGAAAGAATTCATAAAATTACCAAGGTGAAGAACTTTGAAATTCAAAAAAATAGTCATTTAAAAAAAACAAAAAAAATTTGGTTTGAAACACAATTAGATCTAAATTAAAAAATCTCCCACATGAAAAAAAACTTTATCTACAACTAACAACACAAGAAGAATCAGGGAGATGCAATAGAAACATTCAAAATAATAAAAGGTTATCCTAACATGAGAAAAATCTTTAAAATGAACAGAAGAAACAAAGTATCTTATTATGATTCACCAGAACTATGTAAGGCTGTCTGTCCGTCGATATGTGACCTACCATGATGAAATTTTCTATGTGTACCAATGTGACATCAGGTAAGTTTTTTAGCAAGTTAATTTTTGGAAATAATCCCATGCTCAATATTCTTCTACAGGGGTTCTTCATTTAAAATGAAATTCCATACCAAAATAATTTTGTGTGCCTGCTTTTTCTTGACATACTTCATAAAGCTACCAGCATCAGTTGGTGTGGATTTGGGATTAAAGTCAAGAGCGAGTGAGAGATTTGCAGAAGAAAAGAAGAAACAAGACTGGCTGCTGCAGGGCCACACTCCACTCAAACTTCTATTCCAATTGAAGATGATAACTGCAACTTTTTTATTGTATATATAAAAAATAAAAATTATAAACATATTTTTTGTGTTAATATATTTATAAGAATGAAATAACCCTGTGCATATCTGTATGATAAATCTTTGTTAATATCTAAAAAAAACTAGTCAATTCTGCTCAGTGAGTAAGGTGGCCTACTGGCAATCAATTGGTCAGGAATTCAAATCTTGGTAGCGGAATGTGAATTTTACATATTGGTTTATACCCCTAATTTTGGTGAGGAGTGTTCTTGTTAGGGTGGAAAAATAAAGTCAACTCCAGTTTTGGAGTTAGGCAACAAATAGAAACACAATAGGCTACATTTCAGCTGTGGCAACCAAGTATGTATCTATTTGCATATAGCAAGTGAGAGACCATTTTCAGAGTCTTTTATTTTAGTCTAACAGAGTTGAATAATTATCATTTCTTTTGTAAATCAATTGGAAAATTACACTAATTGCTTTTTTATGATGAGATTTTTTACATTACAGGGCTTTCACATGCTGTGTGCATATATATATATATATATATATATATATATATATATATATATATTATATACGCAGAGAGAGAGAGAGAGAGACACACACACACACACACACACACACACATAGACACACACACCAGCAAGGAATTCTTGCATTGTAAAGTGAAAAATAATTGAACATTGACAATGCAGAAATGAAACGTTCATCAATATATCTTTTTTCAAACAACACAACAAGGTGGGTGGGGGTAGCACGAGCTCCAAAATGGTCTTAGTGTATGGAATGTACTAACAATTAGTTGTGAAGATTATTATCTAATTTTTTTCAATTTTCTACTAAAACTAATTATTCAAAGAATCAGTCAAACTGGAAACTTTATTTTTTTCTCAAAAAATAAAAAATATCCAAAACAAACAAAGACCAGAATCAGTATTTAAAGAAATATAAAGGTTTTTGAATTAATGCTCACTCAGCACATTATTTGAAAAGATAAGAAATACCAGTTTAGAGACAAATCACATGCTTCCACTTCGAAAGTTATTTTTTTATCAGAAAAGTTTCAGGAAGAAACGAAGGTCAGATTCAATTGTAGTAGATCTGTTTACAATATATGACTACGATTGGAATTTTTGACTGACGACGGCTGTTGTTGACTCAAGTCAAAAACTCAATTTTAATCAATTTTTACAGAGCAGCTTTGTTGACATTATAAATTTAAATTATGTTTGCTGAACGGATTGACAATAGATGTCAACTTTAACTTTGAAGGTGGAAGTGAGCTATTTGGCTGTAAAGCACAGGCGTCCACAGGGGATGACAGACGTGGTAGATCTCCCCCACTCCCTGGATCAAGCCTTCTCAACAAGGGTTGATGGGTTTGTCAGTTGGAACCTTATGATCAATAAAGGCCTCTTCAAAGTGTAATAGTAGTGCAGTAGTAATATTCCATTGCTATAAATGACAGTGATTGAAAGGAGGTGATGAAAGAGAAATAAACTTAGGCAGTAAGCACTTGGTTGGAAATTTGACAAACTTTTCAAATTTATGTTGGTGGGGCAGTCGTTGTGAGTTCAAATCCAAGTATGAAGAATTTCAAATATCTCTCTGCTTCTAATTCTTTCATCAGTGCACACGTACACATAAAATAATTTTGCATAGAGATAAAGATATAGAACATTGTCATTAGCTCATTTTTTCAACTTTAACCTTCCACACCTCCTTTTTTAAATAGCCTCCCCACCTTTAATATTATGCGTCCCTTTTCTAACATTACGCCCCCTTTAGATAAAAACTCCAGCCATATTTTTAAACATCAGCCCCTTTTAAAGATCAATCGCCCATTTTTTTTACATTACGCTCCCGATTTTTTGGTAACATTGACCCTTGTTTTTACTATACACTTCCACCCTCTTTTGAATAATTAGCCCCCACCCTACCCAGTAAAAATATTACCCCCTTCACATTAGCCCCCCCCTTTCTATCAACATTAGTCTCATTTTTTTCAACTTGAGTAACTCACTATACACCTTTTGAAAAGAATGCTATTAAATCAATTTTTAAAACAAACTGAACACTATCTGATTTCCACCTATCCATTTTATCGATTTTACAGTTAGTCAAGTATAAAGAACACAGCAAAAAACCATCAAGTTCAACGATGCGTCCACCATCCATGGCAGTAGCAGCAGGAGAGGAGGACGACGAAGAGCAAAAAGTCTTTTTTTTTTTTTTTTAAGGTCAATTGATTCTCATGCTTGTAAAATATTGTGATATGAACATTTTCCACTAGTATTATTTTCAATGAAAATCGTAAATGGCCATTTATGGCTCTTTCTAAATGCTGACCTCGGATATTCTATCATGGTATCATTAGCAGCTGTTAAAAAATTGATCGGTATATGTTCTTTTAATTACGTCACACCTTCCTTCCTATTTCTGTTGTTCAACGTAACTGGGACCGACTGATCGAGAAGATGTAGATGTGCAGAGATCTAAAAACACCAGGAAAAAAAAAAACTTCTCACAGAGAATTTTCAACAACTGGAACTCACTAGTAGCGCACAACCCAAGTCTACTAGGTAGAAACAAAAACAGGAAACAACTTCCAAAACGAATACGACACACAACAAAACTAGAAACCTTTGAAGAGATTAACTCAAGAGAAGAAGAGGCAAGATACAAGCACAAAATGTTTTTAATCGAAAAATGTACATGTGGTTTCTAACTGATAATCTCACTGATAGAAGTGAATTGAAACCACATTTGCGTTTTGAAGCCAGAGAAAACCGCGAAATCATTAAAACAATAATAAGTGAAGCAGAAAAACAAACAAGCGGAGGTAAATTTTATTTTGGGCGCTCGATTTCAGAAAATCAATAATAAATGAAGAAAGAAAAGAAAAACCAGGAAGAAGGAAAATAGAAAATGAATGACATGTTATGTTGTTGTTGTTGTTGAATACATTCAACAACATATCATCATCAACATCTGCTGAATAAAGAAGAGATGATGATGTCAGATAGAGACAGAAACATCTCATTATCACCGAGAAGAAAAAAAAAAGATTAGACAAGAATAAGAAATGAAGAGAATTATACCAAATAAGAGCTGTTTGGGTTAGGCTTTTTAAAAACAAAACTACAGTCCATCTTGACAACGAAATAAGACCATATGAAATGATTGCAAATAAATAAATAGGCCCAGCAGCAGTAGTTAGTTATCATACAAAAATAAGATGCAGAGTCTTTTTTTTTCACCATATCTCATATTGTAACACATCAACATTTTGCCAAATGAAAATCAAATGATAGATGGTGAAGATATTTTTGTAAAATAAAATGAAATAGCCTTAATAAACACTGTGTTGTGTTATAATAACAAACAAGAATTATGAATGTTCAACATTATGTTAGGAAGATGGATGACTTAATACTTCAACAGGGTTAGATTTATCAAGTTTCTTTTGCCAGAGAGTAGATATCTAATGTGAAAACAAACAACATTTACCCAAAAGGCAGCTGGTTTAATAATTAAATATCAAATTAATCCATGATTATTTTTTCATAATCTATCTTACAAGACACAAGCGTTAATTGAATAAACACAACACAAAACCAAACATGAAATCACACCAATAACATTTATTTGGCATTAGCATAAAAAGTATTTTTTTTAACTGACAACACTTCCTTATATAAACTGAAGATAATATCCAACAGAAATATAACAGGACCTGATCTGACACATCGATATTTCGATGGGTCAGATCACTGAACGTCACCTCAATGTTTTGTTGTTAAGGTTGTCACCTTTGAAAGTAGGAAGATGAATTTTTCCCTTACAAAAAGGATGGCCTTTTTATTTATTTATTTATTCTAATAAATAAACAATCGCTAGTAAATTTATGGTGATGAAGGGTCATGTCAGACTCAGACCTAAAAAGGTCGCTCTTTTATTTACAGCTTAAACAAGACAGACGTTTCGACGTCTTAAAATATAAACAAAATTCTAGATTTCCAAGAATTAACTTTTTTTCGAAAAGAGTCATTCATCAAACATTCAAAGTTTGTTTTTGTTGTTATTTATGCTGACAAGCAGTAATATTTTTCAGTTACTTAAGCTGAATAAGACTGTCTTCTTCCTCTTTTTTGCTTTCAAAGAATTTTCAAAGAAACTTCAAGACAAGATACAGGAAGAGTCTTCAATAACAATAATAAAATTTCTCTCTTGATAACTAACAAGATATTTGTTTATCTCATAGGGGAAAAAGGGGAAGAGAAGACCTGATAATATAAGAAAAATGAAGGAAGAGATTTGTTTAACTTCAGAGAAGAAAAGATAAGGGTTTTATTTTTTTTTCAATGAAAATAAAAGATAATCAATGTAAAATAAAATAAAACTGAAAATTTACAAAATTAAAATTAAGACGCCATTTTTATAACTTCCAACAGAAAAAGAAAAAAAAATGATTTTTATAAAATAAAAAATCTGATAACTGAAAATATTTTATTATCAAAACAAAATAAATCATCGATCAGATTTAATAGGAACGTTTTTGAGGCTCGGAAAAAAAAAACAATAATATAAGCAACAGATGGCGTGAACAAGAAAATATGACAATAACACAAGACAGCAGTCATCGTTTCTTCTTCATTTTCTCCGCTACATTTCATTCCAACGATAAAGAAAACTTATTTCATATCTTCGTTGCTAAGAGAAGGAGAATCGTGTAAATAAATAACTTTCCAGATAAATAAATGAAACGTAAATAAATAAATGAAAACCCGGAGGGGGTAAGACAATAACGTGAACTTGGAAACAGTAAACCAAAACCATCGCAACAATTAGAAAAAAAAAGGCCGAATTTAATCCGTTATTTCTTTAAATTTATATTAAAAACTTATTAACGAGTTTTGTCTTGATAGCATAAGACATAAGTCACACAAAAAATATATGTTTAAATTAAATTAACCATAATAGTCGATTTTTTTCTAAAAAAAATCACGAATGACTAACGCTTAAATCTTAAATTTGAACTCGTCTGGAAATCTTTGATTTTTTCCCCTTAGCTTCCAGTGATCTATAGAAAAATCTACTTCCAATAATTTATTGATCTTTCGGAAAAAAATCAACTAAGGTTCACATTCCGACAGAGCAAAACCTCCCAAAACATTCAAGGATTTTTCTTTGACATTAAGCTCAACAACAAGAGTCACTGCAACTATTTTTGCACAACTAAACTTGCACGCAAACACTTCTTCACTCTTATCGCCTTCATTCTGCCTCTTACACCCCAACTTCAATCGCTGCTACCGCTCCAACGGTGTCAATTGGCGACAGAAATTTCAATGAAAGTTTTTGTTTACCTACCTGTTGTCCAATTTGGCTGCTCCCCCCATCCAAAGACATTAATCCTATCTGAACATTATCATGTTTTTTCGTGCAGCCCTCAAGCTCAACAGAGAGCGCCATTAATGTTTGTTCATAGTTTCTATATGCTAATCAGCTGTTCCAGAAACCTCCCTGGCGTCATTCAAAGGGAGGTAACTCGCGATCTATTATTAGAACCAAGGTTGTGAAGCCAACTGATGTAATGGTACTGGGTATAGCACAAATCTCTACATATCGCTCCCAGAGAAAAATTAGGGTTGCAAATTCAGCTCGTTTAATGAAGCATTTGTTCGGTGATAGAACCGAGATCTGACAGGCGAGAGAATTGAGGTTCCATTTCTTTCGTCAGTTTAAGATATTTACTGACTACCATGTCAGAAAACCTTTCTTTTTACAGTCAGTCAGTCAGTCTCTAGTGAGAATCTTGACAGAACAAATGCCAACTTACTGGTGAAAAACGTATTTTGAAACAGTATACAATGTGTCAACAATGGAAAAAGACGAGATGTAAGGAAGTAAAGGATATTGAAGACTGCGTTTTGACAAAAATCATATTAACTACCTACACAATTTTAAGATGAGCATTTTGTTAATAAATATGTTTTTACAAGCTCTTAACAGGAGTTATAAAAATATATCCTTGAATGTATATACACAACGCTGAGTAGATTTATTTTTGTTCCAATAACCCTTAACGACAGTCAGAAGCTGTGATCATGGTGGTTTCAAGGGCTATCTCTGTTAACACTCTCACAGCTGCCCCTTGGAACTACTATGAAGAAATCAATCACTTTAATGAATGAAACAAAAATTACTCCATTTTTGTATTTTCAAGTTGTCCAAGGTTTCGAGGTTTTGCACAGTTGTCTCCATATCTTTTTAATTTTCAGCTAGTTTCTTCATCTTTTTATTTTTAAAATTCTTTAGAATTCCTGCATTTTGCACACAGTTCACATCAATAGAGCTACAGGGCTAAAAAATTTAAACTTTATTCTTTATTACAAAAACTCCCCCCATGATAGCTCTTAAGAGGGGGTTCAATTTGCAATGTAAGTTTATGCTAAATTGATCACTTAGTTTGAGTCCACTTGTTTTTTGAAATTTCAGTCTTTTTTAGTGATCACTACCCAACAGAGTGTGGAAGAAGTAACATATTCATTGATCAACCCTTTTCCCAATTTTTCTATTGATCATCTCCAACATTGCATGCTGCCAAAACAATTGGTCATGAGACAGTTTCTAATGAATGATTAACAAAACCTGTTACTATATTAGTTAGTCTATAAGATGCACTTTTTTAAGTAAATATATCCAACTATTACTCTACATTTAATGTGCTGATATTATGAAAAGGAAGTCAACACCAGATGCTTTAATTGAGCTAGGGTGCTCAGGTCAGTTGCTGTGAGCAGTACGAGGTGCTGCCCATAAGTTCCAGTAAATTGAACAGTGGGAGCAAATCTTATACAGTTCGGCTGTCTACCTTTAGGTAGGGTCAGCAGCACCCTTTGAGCGTCAGTGTGCCAACAGTCGTGTTCGTGGATGAAAGAGTTGCTGAGTTAGGCTTACTTTTGTAATATCTTATTTAGGTGTTTTGATTTTTTTTTTCTAACAGAACAAAGAACCTGCATCAAGTTCTGCTTTAAGAACAATGAGACAGCCACAGAAACTCACTGGTTTCTTAAGGAAGCCTTTTGTGACAATGCCATGTCTGGAAGCAAAACATTTTTTACTGGTAGAAGTGTTTCAAGGAAGGACAAACATCCTGCACAGATGATGATCATTTTAGACAACCATTGATGAGCACAACATCAGGAAATGTCGAAAAAGAACGTCAGGTTATCCTTGCAGATTTTAGACAAACTCTCCATGATGTTTGAGATATCATTGGACTGTCATTCAGGAACATTCAATGCATCTTGTCAGATATGTCGGGCATGAGATGCATTAGTGGAAAATTTGTACCATGACCAATTATTAGTTATCTGGTAGTTACTAGCTTCCAATAACATGGTAGTCCTTCTCCACACGTCCTATTCACCTGACCTTGCCTCCTGCGGCATTTTCCTGTTTCCCAAGTTTTGACCCTATTGAGGAGAACCTGAAAGGATTACAGGAAGTGCTCAAGACCATCACAGTTGAAGCCTTTTAGAGACACATGGAGTCATGGAAAAATTTATGGAACTGCTGTATACATGCCTAAAAGGACTACTTTAAAGGCAACAGTAAAAACTAGGAGCTTGGGTGGATTATTTTCTGGTAATGCTCAAATTACTAGAACTTTTAGATAGCACATCATATCTCAAAAATACCATTTTGAGATACATTTTTTTCTCCACAGAATATTACACTGCTAACAGTAATAATCAAAATTCCATGGTTTAAAAAATATTTAGCTTGATAAAAAAGATCATCCTAAGATACAGTTGATTCAAGCAAAATGATCTCTGATTTATTTTTGATTTCAAACATCTGCTATTTTCACAATTTTCCTTCTAATTACTGGTATAAAACGAATGATTGCAATTAAAAAAAAATATTGTTGATGATCACAGAAAAAGAAAAAAAAATTCAAGATGATCTGACAAAAATTTGATTTTGTTGCTGAGCTTTATTCTGGAGTTATAATTTTTTAAATGTTGTGCTGTCATGCTCTTGATGCTGAAATGTTCTTAGCCTGAACAAGGAGGGAATGACCTATGTAGAGGTTTTTTCAAGAACCACAAATATCCTGCAAGTTGGCACTTTAAAATATAAAAGAATACTCTTTCCAGCTACAGTGACAAAATAACACTTGGATTTTGGGAAGTGGGTTGGGCAGAGAATTGACATTGTTTCTCAAGCCAAAAACTTTTCAGCACCACCTACATTCATTTGAAAATCATTACTCTTCAAGGAAGCTCAATAGAGCACTGAACTTTTTTCAGATCATCGTTAGATATATAAGAATATGAAAGTGTTGGTTAACTGCATGCTCAAATGAGGACAGGATATATGCAATTTTGAAGACATCAGAAAATTTAGCACACTTCAAACAATCATTCTGACACTCTTATAGCAGTAATAGATATATACGCATGCGTACACATGACTTAATATATTATATGTGACAGGGAAAAAACTATGAGTGTTTAATTTGCATATTGTTTGAGTGAGAAGCTCTCAAAGTGGACATCATCTTTTTACGTTTTGGATTTTCGGCCATTCTCAGTCATGCAGCAGGAAAAGTACATAAGATACTCTTAATCTGATTACATTTTTGAATTCTACAGAAAATGTCAGCCTTATTTCCAAAGTTTTAGAGCAGTACATGCTATTTCAAAGGAGCTATAAATGTCTGAGTCTGGATGGAAATGCATGTTCAGCAAAATGCATAAAATTGAGTAAAAATTTCAATGATTTTCAACTTCAAAACTACCAGAGATATAGATCAAATATTATGGATTTCTCTATAAGTTTAGTATAGGAGCACCTGTGATTTTTTCCAGCGGAATCTGGGCAGCACGGAATGATCTGATATGGAATGACTCAGCTACACTTCTGGCTTATTTCCAGTGGTGTGCACAGCTAACAAAAATGTTAAACTGATAAATTGCTTAAGATTTAGTGGATGCAACGATAACCGCAAACTTTTATTATACCAATTTAGCTCCAGTTTGATTTGTTTTTTTGCACTAAAACATTTAAAAACTGACCAAAAGAGCTGAAATTTTATCATGTTGTTGCTTAATATTGGCAAATATTAGATGACAATGAAGATGTACATAAATGATTAAATGAACAAATGAAATTAGACATTGGTTTACATTCAACATACAGTTATTTAAAGCTGTATGTCTAAGCTACAACATATTGAAATTTCAGCTCTTTAGGTCTATTTTTAAGGGGTTTAGAGCAAAAAAAAAACCAAACTGTTGCTGAATTCATTGTGGTTAGCCTTACTTCCGCTAAATTTTTAGTGGTTTATCAGTAAAGCGTTTTCATTAGCTGTGCTCACCACTGCTTATTTCATGTACATTTATGGTTATTTCTATATTTGCAAAAGATAAGGTTGGGAAATAAAAATTCACCTTTGAATCATTCATTTTGTCTTTAGCCTCATTTCCCTCTGCTCCTAATTTAATAACATTGAATTACAAATGAAAGCCTTTGTCTTTTGTAGGTCACATTTTATTTCTTGGTTGTAGCATATTAATAATTGCTTCAACACAGTTTTCTTTTTCGGAAGTGGTTTAAACACAATAGCAGATAATTCTTGACAAAGAAAAAAAGATACCCATCAGATTTAAACACGGAGACAAGTTTTGAAACTTGATAACTGTTTAGCAAAAAGAAAAATCTACATTATTTCACCCATCCATATGCACATATACATATTTAGATGAACTTACAATATACATACATACATGAATATATACATGGAGAGTGCATGCCTCTGATTAAAAACTGAATAAAAATCAGTTTATACATAGCAACTATGCAGGGGTGGTAACTGTGTAAGTTTCTATTCTGCAAATTTTGGACTATTGTCTGAATATAGGAAAAAAATATCTCAGTCAAAAAGACATTCCTAGATCCTTCCAAAAATTTAATCAATTCTTCCGTGACCCATGGTCCACTGTTTCACAAAATGTCATTGAAATTCATCGAGAACTTTTAGAGATATTGTGTGGGCAAAAAAACAAACATGAATAAATACATATACCCCTTCCAACTGGGCAAAATACTGAGTGGATCTTCTGTAGAATGAGGGTTAATAAGCTAGCCTGGTAGAGCAAACAAAATCCCTACTGATTATTCAACCACTGTGGCCCTGTGCCAAACTAAGCCGAGCTTAGTAAATAGCTGTATACATGATTATTGATATTATAATTGAGTTCTTCATGAGTTTATGTCAACTCTGATCATAAAGCAAAAAAAATTATTGGATTTTTGAGTGCACCTGCTGAAATATGGCACCATCTGTCGATGGGTAATTGATCTATATTTAAAAATTTGGCTATGATAATATATCAATTTGTATATTTGAAGTTCAGATTTTAACACATCAAATCTTGCTTGAAAAGAAGAATATCAATTTTTCACAATGCTCAAACTAGAACTAATTTTGTCTTGTTTGATGACTGAGTCGTGTATTTCCAGTAGGTAGTATTTGTGCTCAGCTAAAAGCAAGGTTTTCAAAGCAAGCAGGCACTCTCCACTCAGAAAATAATCTTCCTTCCCCATATAATCTATTAAAGTCTGTGTGCCAATGACTTCAGCCAAATCTTGCTGAGAGAGAGAGAGAGAGAGAGAGAGGGAGAGAGAGACACACACACACACACACAAATACACATTTGAGAGATCTGAATCCTAGGAATGTTCGAGAAAACATTTATCTGGCTTATGGTCAAATCAGGCTGAAAGTACAAGTTTTTGTCTGATCACTGATGTTAAGCAGATCTGGAACTGATCAGTAATTAGATGGGTGACAGCTTAGCAAACACCGGGTACCGATAGCAGCTTGTGACTTAGTACGGGACTAAGCTAAGTATAGTGATAAAAATTTACTTATGTCATGAGCAGTGTGATTTTTAGATGTATTCACACATCTCTATTAGACACTGGTCGGTCAGTCAGTTGGCTGGTTCCAGTTATGTTAAACAACAGAAATAGTAAGGAAGAGGTGGGATGTAATTAAATGAATACTACTGCGATCAATTTATTTTTTACCAGCTGCTGATGATATCACAACAGAATGTCCAGATTTTTATATATTAAAAATAAGTCAAAAATGACCAAAAAAGGGCCGTTTACGATCTCTATTGAAAATAATACTTTCAGAATATTTCCATATCATAGTATATTACAAGTACGAGAATTGATTGACTTGGAAAAAGACTACTTGTGCTTCTTCTTCCTCCGCCCCCTTTTGCTACTACAACTACCATGAATGGTGGATGCCTCGTTGAACTGATGGTTCTTGTTTTTCAATTTCTCTTTGCGTAACAATGGACTCTTTCTCTTAAAGGTAACAATTCTGCTGACAAAAAATATCTCCTACCTACCATTTGAAACAATGGATTCTTCCACTGAAACAATTTTTTGAAGTTTTTTTCTAAAAGAAAAAAAAAAAAATCATCTCATAGAAATATATCCGTGATATTTTTCACGAGGATTTACTAGTGAAAGCATCAATTTGGCAAAAGCTATTAGACAGGTTTCAAAGCTTAATCTTTCAGCTTTTCTCGTCTAGGTTACTTTCTCTGCTGTTTCCTATACTTTGAACTATCCCCTTGCAGATTCTGTTCGTACCCAGGTGATAACCCGTCAATTTCAATTGTGATGTCATCATATATTTCTCTCTATATCTATCAATCTATCCATACCAAACACTTCATTATCTTTCTATCTATATCAGGCTCTTCATTATCTTGCTATCTATCTTAATAATGAACCGTCTGGTACAGAATGAGAGGTAATGACCACACTGATAGATAGAATTAAAGATAGAATTATATATATATATATATATATATATATATATATATATATAGAGAGAGAGAGAGAGAGACAGAGAGACAGACAGACAGACAGAGACAGAGACAGACAGACAGACAGACAGAGAGATCTATAAAGATGTCATCATGACATCACAATTAGAATTAACACCTTACCACCTGTGTACAAAGAGAGAGGACCTTTCAAGGTATAGGAAACAACAGAGAAACCAACTTAGAAGAGAAGAGTTGAAGATTAAGCTTAGAAACCAGTCTCTATCCTAAATTATCCAAGTTTATATATTATTTTACTCTATCATGGATTTTGATGGTGTGAGAAGGTAATATGCTTATCACCTTAAAGAACAGAAGCATCTAACCAAGTTCAAATTCCAGTCGACTGCTGATAGAACTTTCATCATAATACCCTTAGGAAAGGCATGAATCTAAATATCCTAGTATTATCCCACGGCAAGTTATTTTGACCAATAGTCTAATCATCATTTTGCAGCAGTAGTAAAGAGTACATAGACAATCCACTCTCCTACATACTATTGACTTACCTCTTATATCCATTATCAGTCTTGACAGAGGTTAGTAAATGAGTCTCTGGTTCATGTATTATTGTATGATATTTATCTAAACCAATATTTGATTTTTTTGTTTGTTGGTTTGTTCGGGCCACTTCTCTGCCCAAACTACAAGGCCTATTGATCTGATATTTGGTTCTTAAAATTAATGAAAATCAACTTCTCACATAGGCTAACAGGTCACCTGAGGGCATTCTCTAGCCTATCTTTGATTCAAAACATCAGAAAATTTAATATTTACACCAGAACTTTTTATATCATTCATTCATCTTACAAATGGTGTATTTTCATAATAAGATCAATTCTCAAATAAGTACTGCTGTTTTTGGTTGGATATTGTGTTTTTGATCAATGTAACAGTCATACACCAAGTTAGTTTTATTGAAGTTAAGTCCGTGGAGGTTTATGCTTCTCCCTTTATCCCTGCTCATTGACAAAAATCATATGTAATTCATTTAATAGTGGAGGGAAGCTTCTCTGTATATCTTCTCTTTTCAAATAAAAATTCCACATTATTCAATTCATAGTGAAGGCATCATAGAGTATGTATTTATTTACTCTCCCACTAGAGCAAAATGCGACACAAGATCAGGGTTTTATGTAGGGAAAATAGCTCCTGCCAACGTGACTTTGGTTGCCAAGCAACTGTGGTTGCTAAAGCAACTGCAGTCAGGAGAGCATCAGGACACTCCCAGTGCAATGGGACAGTGCTGCCCCGGGGTAACGGATCTCCTGCAGCTGGACCGAGAAATAGTGGGAGAGCCCAAGGACAAATCCAAAGGCTCCCAATGCGTGTATAATCTCATTGGCTGACACATTGCACTGGTGCACTTGGTCTTTGACACTCACCACAACACAATGTCCGGCCCATTCGACAGGCAAGCCTCAGTCTCTGCCGGGGAACAGATATTACACTTTAATCCATACCGAAAAGGCCAGAAAAATGTGTGGTTGCACATTGTAGTGTAGAGGTGGAGCTAAATTTTCCAAGATAAACCTTAGAGTAATTATTCAACTATTTTGGGGTGGGAGATGAACTATTGTAAACCATTATTATTAATTTTTGACTACTATTTAGGGTCATCTTCATTTTTGGTTGATTTCTTGAATCGCTACTTCAGTAAGGCCATCAATCTACAACAGTAAGTGAACAATGCGTGTTGGGAGTAGAGATTTACGTTCCTGCGTAGATAATGGTTTTTCCATCTGTTCTGTTTGTTTGGGTAAGGAGGAATCAGAAAAATATTTTTCATTGTACTGTCTAATTTGAGGTTCTGTGATTCCTGGGCAATGCTGGGTATCCCTGCCAGTAATCATATAAATACAATGTAACACACAGCTTAAAGGGACAGGAGGACTTGTTAATACTTGCACAATAAAAAAGATCAAAAATGGAAACAGTTGCGGAGTACTGGTTAGTATTAGTTAGTATTAGTCTAACAGTCCATAGCTAGTAACTTGGATCTGTATTGGATGCTCCAGAAATCTGGCAGTGTGCGAAAGTTAGCTTTGTCCAACAAATATCAACACAAGTCTGGTTAGTCACTCAATAGAAAACCATCACATGACCACTATCTTTTGGCAGCATGCTATGTTGGGGTGATCAATCAAAAAATTGGAAAAAGTGGTGAACAGCAGATAAGTTACTTCACTCACCTCTCGTTGGGCAGTGATCACTAAAAAAAAGTCTGAATTTTCAAAAACAAACATGAATACTGCTGGACATAAACTGAGGGATCAATTTAGCATAAACTTAGATTGCAAATTGAACCCCCCTCTAAAAACCTATTTAGGAGGGGGATTTCAGGAAACAAATAAAACAATGTTTTTCTTGACATGATAAAGAGTGTATGTTGGAAATTCCAGCTCTCTAACACCGTTGGTGTGGACTGTACATATGATACATATCCAGCCTGACCAACTTGAAAACTGAAGAAACCTATTTTGACAGTTTTAATTAACAGTTCCTGAAAACAAATATTTAGTTTATACACAGTGTTATACATACCAATCTCTACAACAGAATCAATTTACCGTATGTTCCTAGACTATAAAACAAATGGTTTACAGGGGTATATGCAGGACTACCATTCAGTGTAACTTACCCAAACCACGTAACCGCCCATTCCAATCAGTAAACAGCCCCATAGTCAAAATACCAGAGCATTTGATAGTGCAATATTTGCATACTCTAAAACAAATGCAACATCCTTATATATATCGACATAAATGGTATGTGCATATCAGCATTTTTCTCTCAAAGATGTCCCGATTGATTTCAACTAAAAAACTATAGATATTTACCACGTTCAGCTTAGTGTGGTGTGAATGGAAATAGAGTCCGAGGAAGAATGTGTAGGGCCAATTTTCAAAGAGGGAACAACCTGCTTACTTTGAAAATCAGCATAAAAAATCATGACTCATCACCCAGGCACTGACCATATTTACATCCCTTGGTTCACATAGATACATTGAAATATTAAGAAAAATCAACTGTATGTTTCTGTTGAGGGCTGCTTGAAATTATTATCTAGGTCTATTTCAAGGATGCTAGAGCAAAAAAAAAAAAAAACCCAGAACAAACTGAAGCTAAATTCATATAATAGAAGTTAGCATTTAGCAGTCATCTTTGCTTCCAATAAATCTTTAGCAGTTTGGCATTTTTGTTAGCTTTGGTTCTCAAGCATGTGTCATATCTGACAATT
Organism: Thysanoteuthis rhombus; assembly: GCA_963457665.1. Classification (NCBI taxonomy): domain Eukaryota; kingdom Metazoa; phylum Mollusca; class Cephalopoda; order Oegopsida; family Thysanoteuthidae; genus Thysanoteuthis; species Thysanoteuthis major. Next base: position 16,971,168 of record OY735209.1, read on the forward strand.
TACATTTAGGACAGTTTTTTGTCATTCAAGTTTTTAGGTTCTAATAAAGAATTTTGCTCAAGGATAGCCAAATGTGTCATAAAACTGAGGAAGGCTGGAGAACATATTAACCAAAACATAGAGAAAAATAAACATTTTTTTCCAAATAATCCATGAAAGATTTGTTGGGTCCTCAGGGGAAAAAAAATTAGTACTTATGAAATCAAAAAGCACCCAGAGAGCGCATATCACTGCCACTGCCATTGTCAGGGGAAGTAATTGGGCATGGATCCACCCCGAAATTTAATCACTCCTTGCTAGTCCATTGCCCACCCTTATACCAAATTTCATTGAGAACTTTGGAGATATTGTGTGGACAGACATGAACTTTTAGCGATATAATGAAGTATGGACATATCACTATGACCTATGTGAAGTAATCCTGCATGGATCCACCCAAAAATTTTAACTATTCCTTCATAGCCTACTCCCCCCCTTCCACAAAATGACATTGAAATTCATCAAAAACTCGTGGAAACATCTTGTGGACAAGAAAAAAAAAAAACACGGAAAGTATCTCAATCAAAGGATTCCTGGATCCATCCCAGAATTTGTCCAACTCTTCCTTACCCCATTGCCTACTGTTCCACAAAATTTCATTGAAATCAATTGAGTACTCTCGGAGATATTTTGTGGACAGAAAAATGGAAAAAAAAAAAAAAGACAGAAAGATGTGGCTTAATACAAATATCTCTCCAAATTCCTTGGCAGAGATAACTAGCTTTTCAGAAATACTCTCATTATTTGCGAGTACTGCAGCTTTTTCAAGTGCATGAATGTATCAACTCCGGAGGTAATGTAAGAAAATTGGATGGTGCCAATTTTTAAGGCAAGAGGATTGTAAGGAAAAACGAGAATTCAAAACCTGACAGACTCAACACAAGAGCTAGCAGCGGAGACAATTATGCCAATATAGTAAACCCTCAGTTTACCAAACTAATATAGGTGGACAGTTGTCCGTTGAAGCTGAAGGTCTGTTAAATTGAAGCTTACCAAATGCAGGGGATTTTTTTTTACTCTTTTTAAGTTCAGATGTTTTAATGTTAAAATCGATTTAATACATTTATTGAATTATAATACGGGACAAGTCAGTGAAGTTCTCAAAAAGAAAGCATCCAGCTTTAGTTGTTTGCCACTCTGATATTGTCTGTAGAAAATGTTCATTGTGGCAGACAATTTTTCAACAAACTTTAATTTGTACCAAATTACATATATATTATCATATCATAAATCATTATCATTTCAAGTTTTATAACCAAAATTGATGTTCAAGAAATCCAAACATAAGTAGTTGTTCCAGAAAATTAATTTAAAAAAAACATCCAAAATTGAAGCAAAAAATATCTAATCATATCAAGATCTTCCGGGAAATTATCTAAAAAAAAAACAAAAAAAACAAACATTCTCTACATGCTATATCAAAATATTAATAAAAAAAAATAAAAAATGTAAGGACTGTAAAGTGAAAATATAAAAGTTGTTTTTCTTTTCAATTTTGATGTTCTGAATGATAATCCACGAAAGATTTGTTGGGTCCTCAGGGGGAAAAAACATTTCATTGAGAAATATTTTTGTTTTGAATTTATGTCTATACATAGTGATTTTAAAAAAAACAAAAAACAAAAAGAAGATAATACGTGTAAGCTGTAAAAATGGTGAAGAGTAAATCCCCAGCGTAGTATTACATTTACATTGTAGATAGACCTCCCTTGTGCATCCTAGTGAAAATAAGAAAATAAGTAGAACATTTTTTTTTTCTAAAAATCAATTTTCTGGAAGGTTCTAGAGTCAAATATATTGAAAGCACCTAAAATTGAGAGAAAAAAAATTATCCTACAAGATCTGTGAGATTTTACAAAAAACAAATCTTGACTAAAATTTTTAACCCTAATTCATTAACATATGGTACAGATTTAAAATAGTAAAAAAAAAAAGAGGAGAATCCAAAATTGATGGAAGTCTGATATTCATTCCGAAAATAAAGTGTTTTTATTTTAACAGTAAGATAAAATTTGTCAAATGGGAAACATTTCGCTATTAAATAAACATCCCAGCCATTGATGTTGACTGCTCACTTTTTCTCAACCAAGATTGTCTTAACTATAAATATCAAATTTGATTTTGTCAATGATTTTTAAAATTTGGAAAATTGCAAATATTATTTGATTTTTTTTCCCTCCCCCCAAAACCAAGGATGTTATTTTTCTTTAAATTCTTATACAGTATTTTATTAAGACACTGAAAATCGCAGAATCAATAAAATCAAATACAAAAAATACCGAGTGAAATCATTTTTTCAAAATCTGATATTTCTATATTTTTAAAGTACTGTTATTACATAAAAATAATTTTCATAACTGAAATATAAAAAAAATCTTCAAATATTTTAACGTTTACAACTGGACAGCTTTTCATGCTGATAATCTTTTGTAAATCTTTGTAAATCTATAAGTGTTTCTTTTTAAATTTGATTTTATTGATTTGGTAATTTCCAGTGTCTTAACAATAGAATCTAGAATGAGAATCAAAAAATAATAATATCATGGGTATTAAAAAAAAAGGAAAAATTATTAATTTACAATTTCCAATATTTTCACACAAAATTATTGTCAAAATTAGATTTGGTTCTTATTAGAATAGTTAAGACAATCTTGGTTTAGACAATTTGCCTTGAGACAACAGGGTTTTTGATTTAACAACACATGAACCCCATCAATTAATGGACACAAAGAAGTTTCCAGCTTTTGAGCCCAGGTAAATCCTTGATTTCAAAAAACATTAAAAAAAAAGGCTGTATCTTAATAGCCTATACATCTATGTGCTTCTAAAATCCAAAATATCCATGGGGTATATCTATCAAGCAATCTGCAAAGATTTTTGACACCTCTACTCTTTGTTTTTCATTTACTTCTGAGTTGTTGAAAGTAGAGAAGCAGACAATAACACAGCAAGCCAGTGCCAAACTGGGGAGTTGGCAAAATTTGATATTTTGGATGATTGATAAAAGTTCAAGGCCAGAACTTTATCAAATATCTAAAAAAAAGATATCAAAATTTTGCCAAAAAATATAAATACATCAAGATTTTGCAAAAAAACATGAATCTCAAGACACCATCAATTTTTTTCATCTGAACTGATATCCAATACCTAAAAATGATTTCTTATATCTAAATGCAACAAAAATATCTGAATTCAAATATGAAAAAAAATCAGAGTTGGCCATGCTGTGAGCAAGTCTGTTGCATACGTATACTCGGTTGTAAAGTCCGCTAAATCTGAAAACCGTTATAAAGCACGTTCATTTAGGTCAAGTTTGGTACTCACCCTGGGAGAACTAGACTCATCATTGTCTAGTAACTGACAAATACCAACCACATACCATAGGTGTACGGGAACTCTTCTGATAAGAGGCTCGATTAGCCCTAAAATTTAACGGTTCTGCCTTAAATTTAATGTGTTGGGCCCACTTGCTCGTATGCCTCTGCCTATGCCCTGCACTACAATCCCTTTTCTAGATTTCAAAAATATTTACAAAAAGTGAGAACAAACAAACAATTTCAACTGTTAAAACCTTTATTACATTTGTGTTTTTTTTGTTTTTGTTTTTTATTCAATGAGAACACATTTTGGCTTGGAATGATGCTTAACTGTGAAAATTCCAATTCTGCATGTTTCCTCTTTCTTCTAAAAAGGTAGAGTTTTTTTCCCCTTCTCAAAAAAGAAAAAAAAGAAAAAAAAAAACAACAAAAGATTCCTTTAAACAAATCACTACAAAAATCCAAATTTCTGCAAGATAGTTCTTTTTGTCTTGTTTTGCTTTGTATTCTGCTATAATATTTTCAATTTACAATCAAGTCAAACATTGCTTTAAATTTGGAGTGAAAAGTAATGAAGAGGGGAGAGAGAGAGAGAGAGGAGGGGACAGGAAGATAGATAAATACAGCTGGCATTATATATGTCTATAATTACCAGTTTTGCTTTTTTTTTTTTTTTTTTTTTTTTTTTTACAATTCATGTATTTTTGAAAAATTAATCATTTTGGCAAAAAAGCCCTCCGGGCATATTTCATGTGATTATTCTCTTAATATTTAAAATTGACTCTTGTTTTTTTTCTTCTTAATTTCTTTTTTTTTCCTTCATGAAAAAAGGAAAAAAAAAATTCTTAAATGGTTGATAGCATAAGAAAGAAAATATAAGTATTGAACAAAATAAAAAAGGCATGTTCTACATGAAATAACATACCAGGCCAGTGGACAGAAAACATGAGAAATTCTTGCCGACCAATCAACAGTCGATATTTTTTACATGATTCTGACGTTCCCATTGGCTTAAGGTAATGATGTGTTTTATTTGTAAAAAATAAATTGTAAAGATAAAATTTCAACTTTCTTTAATTCTGCCCCTGCTGTGAAGTAATTATAATAACCATAATAATAATAATAATAATAATAATAATAATAGTGTGAAAGTTTTTCCATTACATCAAAGCTATCTGTTGTCATAATCCTTACCATCATGTAATCTTCCTTTAGAGAATGGTAATGGACTCAATCATATTGTTGATGCAATTCCATTTGAAAAGTTCAAGCAAGCATACTGGAAGGATCAGAAATCTACAACAGTGAGGGAGAGAGAAAGAAGAGGAGGGATAGAGAATATCTACAACCTTACATATGAAAAAATTGCAATGAATTTTGTGTATTTTTCCGCCTTTTAGATTTATTTTATTGTTTTTGCTTGTATTGGTTTTATTTATTTGTAAAAGCAAAAAAAAAATCAACAAATAAATAAGATTTCACAGGGAGGAAAGAAAGAGAAAAAAAAATAATAGAAGGAACAAATTTTTAACAATAAACCATATACTCTCTTTTCCTTTCGAGTAATGACAAAGATGGTGGATGGTCATTTTGTTTCTTAATTTGTTGGTGGGGAAGGACTTGAATTTCTTTTAAGGGTGAAAAAAGAACAGTGAATAGTTGGTGGCAAAAAAAAAATAAAAAGGAAAAAAAAAGACCATCAAAATCAAAATGATAAATCATTTTTGTCTGCTGAATATTTTACAAAAAGAAAAAAAAATCATTCAAAGAATCAATATATTTATTTGATATGCAGAAAAGAAAATGTTTTGCAGATGAGAAAAAATCCAGGAATAGAAAAAAATGAGGCCATTTTTTCCTGAATTAAGAACTTTGAGAAATTATATTTAAAATTTTTTTGGGAAAGTATTATTTTAGATTTTTCTTTTTGTTAAATGTGTTTTTCCTAACCCCTTTATACAAAACATATCCACAAAACTATGATAACATTTCAGACTGTGGTCCGTCCACATGAAAGACTACTTTTGAAGTATGTATAATCCTTTTTTTTTTTCTTTTTCTTTTTTTTTTCAATTAGAGCAAACTTACAAAAATTTTTCTATAACATCAGTTCCAATTAGAAAAAATAAAAAAAATTAATAACGTCTTTCTCATTGTCTATCTTTCTGTTAATTTTGCAAAAAAAAGTTCATTTTCTTCCATTTTTAGTGAGGAATAGGGAGATATCCCAAATAATAAAAATGAACAAAAAAAAAAAGAAAGAAAAAAAAAAAAAAGAAAACAAATTTTCCCAAATTTCATTAACAAATTACATTCATTCCTCCACCATTCATTCAACAATGTTGACCAAAACATTCAAGTTTTTAATAATATACATATATATATATTATTAAAAGAAATTTTCAAGTTCTATGAAATGTATAGAAGTAGGGTGGTTGGTCATTTTGTCACAATATTTGAGACATGTAATTGATGGTATATTGACTTCAAGGGTCTTTAATCTTTTTTCTTCCTGTCTTTTATTCATATTCTGTTGTCTCTTTCATTTTTTTTTTTGAAAAACCAGAAAAAAAAAAAAATTCTTTTTTAATCTATATATATATAAAAAAAAAATCTTTAAATCCAAGCTGCTGAAAATTGAGTCGTTGAAGTGAACAAAGTGCAGCCCCCCCTCCCCCTTTTTTGTGTGGGTGACAAGAGAGACAGAGAAAGACACACAAGAGGAGACTGCGATATTTTGAGTTTTGCACAGTGTGAGATGCTGCAGGTCAGGTTGAGTGTAGCCCCCCTCATGGTTGGGGTTGTGGGGGCCAGACCATTGTGGTGGCAGCATCCCAGGGCAAGTCCGAAGATCACATAGTTTACAGGGTGGAGGAGAACAGAGGAAAGATAGTCGATATTATTGCCACAGGTTTTCTGGAAAGTTGCTCACTTCTCCCATTTCTGTGACTGTGTTGCCATTCTGGGAATAAGAGAGCTTGATACGCATACGAAGTGGTTGCTGAAAGGGAAACAATGAAACAATTAATCTCAATTAGAGTGGGACACAGATTTCAGCAAATTTCCATTTAAAACAAGATACATATTTGAAATATCTAGATTTACCTAGTATTAAAAACAAGCTGTTTATGTGATATCATGGGTAGGATTTATCAAACAAATACATCAATACTTTCATTCACTCTAATGATTACATATATAGAGACACAGCAAATTCTGTTGATAGGGAAAAAAATGAAAACAATAATCACAGTTGTAGTTTATTGCTAACAGTATTTGAACCCTATAAATTTTATCAAGATTTATCATTGCTACCCACTGTCTTTACTGTTACTTTAATCACTCCCATGCTTTGATCGATTTTCTGCACAAACAAACTATGAAAAAAAATTGATGATGAAACACTGAATTTTGCTATTTTACAAAATCTAAAATTAAACAAGTGTTATTACTAATTTCAACTAGCTTTTACCTTCATCCCAAATTTCAGTTGTTTTTTTTACTACTTTTTACAAATCGAACCATGATCCTACAGTGACTATTGAACAGCGCAATTGGAAAATAAAGAATAAGCCCATGGTGAGAATCAAACTCTCACCCTCTAGCCAGAGGGGGTCCAGTATACACATAGCCACCTTTATCCATTTGGCCAGGGGGACTTTTCAGTTAAACGGAAACTGATTTTACATCTTAAACCTAACTCATAACAACCGATATTCCACACTTGTTGATGTTTACAATTGAGACCTTGTACTCTTTTTGATACAACAGTAGTTTTCAAATTTTTTCAAATGAGGTATTGCTAGTATTATTATTAATTTTAACTAGCTTTTATCTTCATCCTGTTAGGATGAATGTAAAAGCTAGTCGAAAATTAATAATAATACTGCAATTAATGTCGTTCTCGGAAGAACATAAAAACTTGTCAATAATTGATAATTAACAATAATGTTGCGATACTTCTTCCAAAAATGAATTTAGAAAAAAATTTCTTAAAATATTGTTGTAAACAAGTGTTACTGACAGAATAGGATTACTAAATAATTTTTCTCTTTTGGGGTCTTATCTCGATATGTAATGTGCAAAATATATTATTATGTTTTTGTTCATATCTAAGAGTGTGGACCAAATACACCTTTCATATTTTGAATACCTTGACCCCCAAATGTGTTTTCACAAATTGCTCTAATTTATGTTGCTCATCTCAACTAGGTAGGTACCAAAAGTATCACAAATTGTAACAATGGATCAGACATTTCATGAAAATTTCAATATGTATTGCAATCATTTGAATATCTTCTTTGAAGTTTTAATTTTGGTTTCAATTGCAAGTAAATAGCATAAAGTTTTAGTCATAAAACAAAAGAAAAATTACTATTGTATACTTGAAGCAAAAAGACTGCCTTTACTTCCATATTTTGTAATTTCAATTTTTGTCATCCTCAATTACATCATGATTGATGTCTGCCAACAGAGAAATTCATACTCAGAAATCAAAAATTTTCCAGAAATAGCGTAGCCGTAATAGAGTATAGGATTGGATGAAAATTCGTTGATTCAATGATTACTTAGGTAGATTTTGAAAAAATATAGCTTACTTTTTACTTGAAATATGGAGAAAAATACATTTGTTTACAGCAGTTGTCAGTTACCTATCAGCTCAGTTCAAAAGGTCAAGTGTGTATTGAGCCACCTTTCCCCATCAAATTTACAAGCATCTCATAGGACAGCAGGAATATGGATGACAAAAAATATGACTAAACCCGATACTACCCACAATGGCAAAAGTATATTCCCAACATTAAAACAATCTAGTCTTCTATACTTCAAAGTTAATGATCAGAAAGCAAGATAAAAAAGATAACAGCAAATATATCAGAGAAACATCAAATGATCAATAAATTCAAAAAAATATAACATCCAGAGGAAAAATGACGAACATTTTCTGTTTTGAGATACGTGAATGAACACCAAATATTAACAATCGTCCATGTAGAGTTGTTTGTTATTTAAAAATATGATTATTTGAAATATGTTCCATGTAATTGCTTTCATCCACTAGGATTTAAAGAAAAGAGTTTGTCTAAAAAAAAATATGCTTTTTCTGTAGTGAGTATTTGGAGGACATTAAACTTTGTAAACTTCATCATTTTTATAGTCAAGGCCACAAACGTACCTATGGAAATTTTTCATGAATAATCAATAGAAATCAAATCTGATTAATGCGCATATTTATGACTTTTTTGAAGTCCATGCACTTCGTAATGATTTAGTGTTTTTTTATCATTTACATCTGCCAATAAAGTTGGAGAGTTATAATGTATTCAGTCATGTCTTTCTGTCTGTCCACATGATATCTCTAGAAGTACTTCATGAAATTCCAATCAAATTTTATGAGAGGGTGGGCAATGGGCTACAAAAGAAGTGGTTGGAGCAAATCCATGTATAATTACTTAACCTGACAATGGCATTGACAGAGGCATGCGCTCTCTGAGTGTTTTCTAGTATTAAAATGCTTTGGAAATGTTCAGTCGCTTTTCTTACCTTCTGTGGATTATTCACTTTGATAATTTGGTTCACAGCACCTTTGTTCTGTGCTGGAATAGCATTTCCTGATGGAGAGAGCAGTTGCAATTGGAATGACTGAAAGGATAAAAATTGAATCTTAGTGTCAAACAATCGCCAATTTGAAAGAGAGGATAACTAAAGAATATTCAAGTAGAACATAGTAACAGTAAAGAAAATGATTGCACAAAATTTGTGCTATATGCATATGGAAATATTTGATGGTATGTGTAAGCACATTTTAATTACTAGAGTTTTGTAAATATAACTATTTTCTCTGTAATTCAACTCTTCTGTCCCTTTACACCTTTTTGACTGAAGAAATTCTGGAGGAAATTTTGGGATGAGGTATAATCATTCAATCTTTTTTGTTTGGGACAGAGGGAGGGGATTATTCTCATCTTTCTTGTTTTCTTTTCCTATACAATATTTATTCACTGGTCTTCCAGTGAAATTTTTATCCAATATACAGGTTTTTATAGGCCAATTCTGCTCCTATAATCCTGCATGTAGACTACACCAAATTGTTTTGCTGCCTCATAGAAATTTACCATGGCAGTTTTTTTTTTGTTTCCTCAACCCTTTTAGTGGACTCATGCCTGTGCATACAAATTCATTGCAGAGAAAAAAAAGAAAAAAAAAACACTGTCTCTAGAATGAATTTTTAGTAGCAGACAAATTCAAATTCATATAAAAACGTACACTGAATTTCAGTTGTAATTTTTGGCAGTTAGTATTCAAAACTTTCATTTATTTCAATAATACAACTGGAAACTAATTGGTCAAGCTACTTAGGTGGGAGTTGATTATGAAGCTTCAGTAGAGCTCAAAAAGGCAAAGAAAATCTACAATGATTTATTTAGATGTTATTTTACCTTGGGAACTGCGGCTTGGAAAACAAACTCTGATATTGCCAAGGGGGTAGAGTTGGTTGCTTTAAGGTTGATGTTGGTCACTCCAACTTGGGTCTCATCTCTCTCACACGCAAACTCAATCAGTAAACCATTCTTGTTGAAGGCTATAATTGGTGGGTAACCTGAAGGAAAAATAGATGTAAAATAAAACTATTTTTTCAGAAATTTCATTGTTTTTTTAAAACTTTTACATGGTCAAAGACAACGAAGTCGGTCGGCAAAAGAATACTAAAATAAAATTCAAAAATAACATAGAATTTTCTTTGAATTGATATATATTTGAGTAAATTTATTTGATTCTTTTTTTGCAATATGAAGTATAAATATTTTGACATAATAAACATGCAGATTCATAAGTAAAAATAAGTCAAATTATCCTTCCAAAAAAAATTGTCAACAAAACATTTCATCGGCAAAAAAAGTTTTCAGCAAAATGACCGCCTAATGTCAGTCAGCTAGTTTGTTTTTGGCAAAACTACTGTAGGCAAAAAGTCCCAAGAATCATCAACATTTGGTTCATTATAAATATAATCACCATGATTATATAAGGATGTTTTTGACAGGCTTGTAGCTCTGATTTGGGTGTGTATGCTATAGAGTCAAGATCATTAGTGATAAAATTTGCAATTGTGTGTAGATATTTTTCTAAACCAATACAAAGGCTGACATCAATTACAGCTACACTTAAATAAACCTATTTTTTTTCAATTACATACATAACTATGTAGCCCTGTTTTGATATTAAAATTTATAAACTTCAAATTCATTTCTCATCTATGAGAGGGTTCCAAAAAGTAACAGGAATTATTATCAGTTAACATTCACTGGCATGAATTTCAAGACAAATGAATCCCCTTAGATATGTTATTATCTAAATGTGTAAAACAGCAAAATCTCCAAATGATTTATATTTACTCAGAATTCATTTTGAACATTGTAGCATCCGGATTCATATTTGATCATTAAGATTTATTCTGAACATTGTAGCGTCCTGATTTATATTTAAATATTCATGTTTGTCATTTATCTGGCCTTAATTTCTTGTTATTATGTTTCCAAGGAGACAGATGCTTGGCTCAACTCTCAATAAATATTATCCGACACCAAACTATTATTTAAAATCTTTAGGAACCTGCAAACCACAAACATTTTGCTAAATACTCTGCTGCTAGACATAATTTCAACATCAACAGTGGTCTTCATTGATCGTGTGATGAACTTTTTCAAGATTTTCATCATTTTGGGTTGTTGAAGGTTGTAGATGGTCTACAAATAACTTCCCCCCATGTTTGAAATGTGATTACCACACCCTATAAACCTTCTCTGAGCATCACAACAGCTTCTACAGCAATTTCATGAAAAGACGGCAAAACTTCATGCACTGTCTTTTTTCATCAGCCATTGTGGAATTTGCTAAATGTTCTTGCAGAAAAAAAAAAGCTGCAGGAAACAAATTGGTTAATCCAGAACCATTCCATGTGGTAGACTAACTCAAAATAGTGTTAACTCATGACAGCTAGTGGCACAATGTGCAACTACTTCCAGTGAGTGTGCCACATCCAAATTCTGAAAGTTCATAACTATGAAAAAAAAAGAAAAAAAAAAAATTTTCAGTTCATAACTATGACGGGATAGTAATAAACAGTTGCTCTGGGATGATATATATGTACAAATTAACAACCAAACTGAAGGAATTCATCTGTTAGTGTTGAATTCACAGATTGATTCTGGTTGCTGATTTCATGCTTGTTACTGCAAGCCATGTTACGAATAAGAAACTTTTGTGCTAGTTCCTTGATTTGGTATCATTTTTTTCGTTCACTTCAAATTCTTTTTTTTTTCCGAGTCATAATAATTTTCAAATTTTCTATATCTGATATAATCATATTACTCCAATTTTCTGGAGAGTTGATGACGTGCTGAATGTTTTAATCTCTTTTCCCCCAACCCTAAGCATACATTAAAAATAGAATCAAAAGAAACCTATAATTATATAAAAATTATTGCTGTGAAATTTTCACAAATGCTTAACTTACTATTTTTTGTACATAAAAGGTAAATAATATTTTGTGTATATTCATGTATTATAAAAAATATGAAAATGCATGATCCCAAAAAATAAAATAAAGTAGAAGATATCGAGTGGGTATAGGCATAACATCAGCAAAACATATGGCCTTATGTTTAAAAAAATTCATTTTCAAAATATTAATAACTAATCTATTCTCCCTTTTAAGTTACACCATTCTAGGGAAGAAAGATTACAGGATGAAAATGATCTTGGTGGGTCCAAATAGCCTAGCAAAATCAAATTTATAATGCTTAAAGAAATCGGTATTTGTAACACCACAATTGTATTTTCATTTTGTGATGAAAAATTATAAAAACATTAAGTTGGATTTTGATGATGTTAACAAAGTATTTGGTTCATTTAGTTGTCTATTTACAAAATGTTAGTTTATTTGATGCCAAGTTATTTTTGATAATATAGTGTAATAGCATGACTGTAGAAGGTACATGTCATTAGTCTTCCCTTGCTATGCTTGGTTGATATAAAACCTGAATAAAATTAGTTTTAACCAGCAAAGTTATCAGTAATTAATGATTTGAAGTGGAAGAGAGAGAGAGAGAGAGTAACAAAGAATAATCTTTAATTAGAGCATTAACTGACGATTATATTCTATATTGGTAAAGAAAATAGATTAAACACGATGCCCACCTGATTTTCCATTCATCTGATTGTTCAATGGTGTATTTGACTGTAGGAATCCATCTATTAAGTTGTTCACAGAGGGTGTTCCTGTTGAGAAAAAAAATTATACATTAGAACAATTAACCCAGGAGTTTACATTGAATCTTATTTTTTGCCTACAAATCTCCTGATCTAAAGATCATAAATTCAAAGAGAAGACCTAAGCAGAATCTAAAAATGAACATTTTTTTCTAATATGAAAAATGTTTTTTTTTCATTAAAAATCAAGAAGTGTTACATATATTAATAGCACATTTACTATTTTGTATACTAATCTGCATTGAACATAAACAAGGTGTGCAAGGTCAAATGTTATAAATGAGTCACCAATTATCAATAAAATTGCTTCTATGCTTTTTCTACATAACGATTCAATAATCTCTAAACATATAGTACTAAAATAGCTTTTTCTGAACTTTTATCCCAAATAATATCAAATATTTATGATGCTCTTCACTTGAAAATTGCAGCATATTTCACTCATAAGGATAGTGAAAAAAAACTTTGAAAAAATAAATGGAAAATATATTTGGCACTACATCATGAATATAGATTTGGGATGAATACAGTGAGAGTTTAAAAAGGCTGGGTATGGGAAGGAAAATATCAAGAGATAATTAGTCTTTGTACCACAACAGAAAGAAGATTCATAAAATCTGTTACAAGATTTGACAAGTCTGCCTCATTTAGACAGTGAAATGACTAACTCTATATTCATGAACTGCTCTAATGCACGGTGAAAATTCAACAAAATACAGAAACTGTGTTCAATCTGTACTTATTCATCTACCATAAGATGGGTTTATTATACATCGTCAATGTTCCTGAACATCTAAGTAAAAGGAAAATAGTGATGCGTTGATTAAGAATCCTCTACAAATACAGTTTGAAATACAAAATAAATTTATCTGATATTTGATGACACAAAGAGAATTTGAGACATTATATCAGCCTTTTTTTATATCTTAGTCTACATGCAACTTCATGGCATTCTTCCTATCCAACTTTTTTTTTTCTTTTTACAGTTATTATTCATGATTGGATGAGTCTTCTTTGTCAAGTGTCACTTACAGTCTATTAGGGCTCTTATGAAGGATGTCTACAAGATATTTCAGAGAGGGAGAATTCTCAGTACGTGTCAAATAGCAGATTGCTGAACATTTTACAATATAATTCCAAGGATTTTTCTAAATCCTTCGATTTCAAAGGTTACAAAAAGATATATATATTACAAGATAATGTGAATCTCAGTCTTCTTGTTAGTAGGAATCAAAATGGTATATGCTAGATTAGGGTTCAAATTCTTCATTCTTCAAATTCCCCAGCATACAATGAAATATAAAGTACAATTACAATATAAAATACAATACTAATGACAATGACAAAAAGAAATTACAAAAACAACATGAACTGATGAGAAGAGAGTTTCCTTGCCCTTTCTTCTCGAGAGCTCCTCCTCTGAATACCATCTCCCATATGACTGGCTGTTCTGTTCACTTTTTGGTAGTTTTTTGGTGTAATTTCTATTCATCATTGTCATTAGAATTGTACTTTATATTGTGTTATACATGAGGGTGCTTGAAGAATTTGCAGGGTGATTGAAAATATAGGTGTGAAATGGAAATGTGATATTTTGGCTGACTTTGCTCAGGTTATCATTTCAATTGATATGGAAAAGAAGTCTGCCAATCTTGTAGAAAATTGGATAATATTCAGAGGTTCCACTGACAGCAAACTTGTGAAATCATACCAATACATATCAAGTATGATAATAGGATATTGTCTAAGAGAACAAGATTTCCTATTTTTCCATTCATTTTACAATACGACCAACAAAACTAAACATAAAAAAGTTGATAGTGCATTTAATAACCACATAATTTAGCTACTTACCACACAAAAGTGATAGAAGAGTGGAACCATTATATACTATTCAATTTGTCTAAAACTTGGAATACATGTCACTTAGATGAATAGAAACAAAGGAGGGGGGGGCGAGCAAAGTGAGACAAGAATAGCAACCTCAGAAATTTTAACCACTCTACATTATCAATTTCAACAAGGACCAACAGAATACCAAGGGACTGCAACATCTAAAGAGTTTCAAAGATTTCTAGCTGCTTTTTGCCCTATTTGTGACAATGACAGTAGTTCTCAATTTAATTTTAGTCATGCAAATGATTTCTGTAGATATGAACTATCACCATGCCGGGTTGTCATCAGGCCACCAGCGATAAGATTTGCATTAGTGTAAACATTTGTATTTTACAATAGCAAATATTCATATTGAACTACCACAGACCCACAAATGGCCTGCCTGAACCACCAGCCTATGTTTCTATCTATCAATGTGTGTAAGTCTCGCTGGGCATTTATGGTCACATTTTTGGGGCAGCAACCTTGAAAATTTGTACAAGTACATCACTAGACAGCATCTAAAAAAATTTTTGTTTTTGTTTAAAAAAACAAAAAAACAATAGACCAACAATGCCAAAATCTTGAGCTGGTATTTTTTCAGATAATTTGTTAGATAATTATTTCTGGTACACATACAGGATGTGGTGATTCATTGATGTGAGGTACAAATAATATCCTGTTTTTCTTTTAGTTAGATGACGCATTGTAACCATTATTCATTTTTGACTAGTATTTCTTTTCCATATAAATTTTTGTTTTTCATCACAACTACTCAGACCATCAGTCATCAGTAGTAAGTAAGCATTGCAGATCAGAATTTTTAACTAAAAATGAACAGACACTATTCTGACTTTAGCCACAGAAATAAAGCTTCACAAAAAAACAATCTTTATAGAAAACTGATCACTTGGTAAACAGCTATAATTCTGAAATAGATTTACTTTGATAGATCTTTATTCATCAATTTTTACCCATAAATCACTAGTAACAAGCAAAGTGATTTAGAACATTGACAAAGAGATGACTCGGGTCATAGAGGTGGCATATATGCCAATAGATAGATGGTTCAACACTTTTTTGTAATCTATTCGATAGAAAATTTGCTTTGATATCAAAAAAATTAAAAGAGGAATAAAAGAATGAAATTACAATGATGATGAATTGAGAAGTTTCCAGACAACAAAGATAATTCATCATTTCAACCTGACTCCTATCCTAAAATGAAAATATTTTCACTAGCATCAAAATTTACAAAATGCACACATCAGAGGCCAATCATTTGACATCCAAAACTTGACAACAATCAACTAATGATTTCTTTTCATAAAATCAACCATTGAAAAACTCCTTTAAATTTAGTTTAGTAGTAACTTTAGTCACAAAGCCACTCAAACCAAGTTTGGAAAGCTAGCTTGAAGCTTCAAATAAGTGGAAAATAAAGTCTACTATATATATATATATATATATATATATATATATATATATATATATATATATATATATATATATATACTATTATTTGCTTATAGAAAATTAGCCTAACTGAATAATAGAAAAAAATACTAGATCTTCCTGATTAAGAAAGAAAAAGATGCCTTTTTTCTGATAAATCTAATGCCTGATCCTTAAAAACAATGCCAGTTTGGAGTTAATCAGGACAGAAACAATGTATTGAATCAGTTATCAGTTGAAGATCCCCAGAAATAACCCTGCAAAAGTGACCTTATATTATTAGAATGAAGGTCTGGTCTGAATAATTAACATTCTCACAAAACTTGTTTTGGATGAGATTTGCTTGTAAATTTTCACACATAAAAAGAAAAACGATTTTTTTACAGGAGGAAAACCACTGGCAATATCAACATTAAAAAAAAGCACACACTCACACAAAAACACTTGTGCGGTTAGTGTTTCCTACCTTAAGTGAAAAACCTGAATAACAGGATTTGAAAGACATGAATATTCACAAAATAAAATTTGGTTGTAGGAGAAAATTTTATGCTAGATATGCAATAACAAAAAAAAAAAAAGTATGTGTTCTTATTAGACAGTTGGAAATATTTTTCGATTAAATGTTAGAAAACATACTTGAAATAAAAAAATTTTTTTTTGAATTTTCACCAGGAAAATATACTAATTCACAACAAATTATACATTAGCAATTAGAAATGAAACAATGTCTGACTTATTGCATTGTGTAAAAAGTTTTAATATAAATGTTTATGACTCAAAAAAGAAATCCAAAAAAAATCCAAGAATAAAATTCAAAGGTGAAAATTGAGTAAATCAGGTACTCATTAACTTTGGATGGTGGTAATTTCTGTCATTGGGAATTCCATGGCTAACTCAGTAAAATTACCATTTTATTGTGATTGATGGCAACTCAATTCAGTCAGGGCTTCTATCATGCAATGGACAAGGGCTTTTATCTTGCCACGCATAACTATTACACTAGCCAAGTTATGGAATCAATGGGTTATTGGATGCATTGTGATTTTCTTTTGTAAGAGCCATTCTGAATCCTCCTCATAAATAATCTCTCAGGTTCAATTGAATACTGACCTGTGTTGACATTGTCTGTGTTACTGCTGTCTCCAACATCCAAGAGGTCAAGCAGGTCAGTAGCAGCAGCTGGTTGCTGGGAGTCAGGACTGGTGTTGATAACTGGGTCTGCTCCAAGGTCACCAATAAGATCCAATATATTTTGACTCTACAGAAAACAAAGTTTAATGCTGAATTATTAAAAAATATATTCATTTACATGACAAATGAAACGTAAATGTTATGGAGTGAAAATTTGAGTAGAATAATTTACTAAATGCACTGCTGTGAGTTGGAAAAAAAATCCCGTCATTTCTTTAATTTATGGTTATGGAAGTGCAAAATATTTGTTAGGAAGTAATTTCTTTGTTCATTATTTCATTTTTACAACTAACTGTTAATAATGTGATAGTTTATCCATGAAATGTTCTACTTGTTCACCAAAAGCTATTGAATTGATTAGTCAAAGCAACAAAGATAAGAATACAAGTTCAAATAAATTGTCAAGCTAAGATGATGCCTCTTCTTAAAAATTCAGATGAAAATTGGATTAATTTACAAGTTATACATTCAATATTAAGGGCAAAATCATTTATTCTGGTAATTTTTCTCCCTAAGTAACTGTATAAAATTAGGACTAAATACACACATACACACCAGCTGATATTACAGACAGAGAAACATACAAATATTACAGCATGTTTAATGTACTGGTATTATTTATGGGTGGTTTTTCACTGAAGCTGTACTACAAACGTACTTAAATATTTATAAAATTCTTTTCTCCTCCACCCTCCAAACACGCTTGTACAACAGATGTGTCCTGTAAAATTTCACACAATCTGACAGATGTAGGGGTATCTGAGAATGTAAAATAACAGGACAGTGAACATTATTCAAATCTTATTTTGATTAATGCTTTGCTTACAAATCTTATATCTGAATATTTTTATAGTAAGATGTTTAGATATCATGTTCATTGCATGTATTCTATTCCAGAAAAAAGTATGATGAAATAAGTAAAGAGTCAAACCTCAGTCTGTTGTGCATTCTGCACATTTGTTCTTTCTACTTCACCATTTAACAAATCATTGTCTTGGATATTCTCATTGTTGAACATGCTTTGACGTTTACTCTCAATCAAAGGCATATGTTCCAGTAGGGCACTCCTGTAAACAAAGAACAATTTTATTGAAATTCCAGTAGATAAAAAATCATAAGCACTAAAGAGAGAACAATTCTAATGTACTGATAAGAGATTTAAAGTTAAGATTCAGACTAACCACTCGATATTGGTAGAAGCAACAATGTTCTTATGGATTCACTACAGACCTACCAACTGTACCGATTTTGCGGTAAACTCTAACATTTGAAGCCAAGTGCTGTCTCTCCTTACCCCAGCATATAATAAATTTGAACAAATTTCCCGCATAGGAAAAATATGCCTGTAAAATTCTTTTCTCTCAGATTTGCAGACCAACCAAATCTCCTCCATTTTGCAGTTTAAAATCATGTTAAGGTGTCAATACACTGAAATATTTGTTTTAGAGCTTCTAGAATTTACCCCCCCACCGGTTCTCAGGGCATTTTTATAGCAATCTCCATCCAGAGAATTTCAAAACCTTTCAAGTCAGAGTATTTTATAAATTTGGAGTATATTGATTGTGAGAATATACATTTTTTACAATGTATGATTATATAAAAATCAAAAGGTGTATATTCTGCAATAGGTGTGTACTGTACACTCATCAAAGATGATAAATTCATCATAAATATTTTAATATAATCATGGATGATGATGGGAAACTAATTCTTTTGTCCCTTGTAATTGAATACTTTGATAGTAGTCGGATGAGTGGAAAAAATATGGGTCAAAAGTTGTGTGACTTTCTAGTAGCAAAGCCTCTGTGGTGAAAATGATAAGTATGAATTCATAGATAATTCATCAGCTGAAACCAATTTTTATTCAAAAATTCAGTTCTTGCAGTACCATATCAGGTTGTGAGTAGTTACAAATCTAATAATATATACTCAGAAACAAAGATCAAGTCAGGTTGCTGATTTTTTAAAGCATTTAAGCACCTCTGCGCACTTTTGTCAATAAAAACGATCAAAACTAGAGAAATATACAAATTTCATAGTAATAATCTTGTAACATTTGAAAGAAGAATGATTAGAGAAAATTCTGATTAGGATTTATTAGTGTCTAATGTATTGGACTCAAAATTTTTTATCTTTGAAAAGTTGTTTATATTGTGTAAACGATACAAAATAATTTTCAGGCTAATCACACAAAATTCTTTTTAAAATCCACTAAAAAATCAACAAATCGTCAGATTTCAATAAAATTTTTGGTACTTATTCATTTATGAATCAATTTTTCTGTGAAAATGCAATTTTTTAAAAAGGAATTTGAAGGAATATTTCAACAAGGTTAATCAACTGCCACCCTTCATTTAATTTTATGAAACGAGTCGAGGAAAAATCAAATTATTTGAAACTTTATTCAAAACTCCAGTCAGAGATGTAGAAAATATCCCCTGAATCAGAAAATAAAAAATACATTATAACTAATACATTGTTTTTGTTTGGAAAGTGTGAGAAAATGAAAAATTTCTAACAAACAAGTGAATTACCCAAGTAGAATTTGGTGTTTTTATTTTCAAATCTGTGCACAAGATAAAATTCACCTCACAAGTTTGCAATTTATAAAACATAACAATTCATATTAGCAATCTGCACTATGTATAGAAGCAGTCTAAAGTTTCAATATCTATTTCTGAATAATACTTATACCAGTGTAGTAGCTTCTATATGGTAGAGTGAAGTACATCCTGTGACAATAACCACCATATGACAAAGTGCATTAAAATTTTCTCAATTTCTCATAAAATATGTTCACTTGTGGCTGCTAGACAGAGTTACCTCCCTTATATTAAAAGCATTTTCTAATACCAAAAATTCCGTAGTTTACAAAAATATGGGTATTATATATAATACAAACATCAAATGTGACAGGATTTTTCATGTAAGCAATGGATAGATTAATATTTTAGCATATTTCAATTTTTAAACATCATTTCAAATATTCTGTTTTATACTATGTTTCCATCATGACACTTTGACATAAGCAGACATACAAACATACCAATAAATTTTGTGACACTGGTATTTATATGTATAGATTCTTGGTTAATTTTCAAATAGTTAGGCATATTTCCAGACAGAATGAATACTATATGTTGAATTGAAAAAACTAAATATCTTCTTAAGGTAAGTAATTTTAATTCATAATCATAAATAACTTCCTGAGGTGAGAGAAAAGTCAAGGAAAGAAAGCAGATGAAAAATTGAGTTCCTTAACTTACCTCATATGATCGTACTTGTTGAAGAGAGATGAATATTCTATTGAACGCTGCTGCAATTCAACGATAGTACTTCTACTATATTTGGTTATTGCATCTTTTATCCGTCTGGAAAAGAAAAGAGAATTGATTTACAGAAATTAAATAACAGTCGAAGAAAAAAATAAGAAAATTACCTCTCAACAAAAACAGTCATCATGGTACCATTTGATATCACCGACTAAGCAAGTTTATGAATCATCTGGCCACAGTGAATGCAAAATTTCAGAGATTTGCTCAAAGTTAAATATGTATGCGAAGACTTTTCACCAATACACCCTTTAGATGAGTGATGCACCGGAATATGAATACAGTCCCAAATTTACAAAAAATGAATGTTCTTTTTTTTTGTTAATCCAACACCAGTTATTCAACTGGATTGATATTCTGTTTTTTTACAACTTTTGACAAATGGGAAAGTAAACAATAGAGCATCCTTTTACTGAGAGATAAAAGGACAAACGAGATGCAGTAAAAAAATATTTTATATGTATATGCACATACGCGTGTAAGAGGGTAAATAATCAACTGCAGAAAGAGGTGAAGAGTAGTAACTATCCATTGTGATATAAACGCTCTGATCCTTTGCAAGTTACATATTGCCAGATAAGAGCACCGACTCACAGATGAACTCATCAATAATAATAAAACAGAAATTTCATTGAATTAGCCACAGGAATGCAATGATATAAATTCCCGTCATTTGAGGTTAATGTGTTAGCATATGAAAATAGGAAATAGTGAGATTGTGGGCTCGTCTCAATATATTTCTTTTTTAAAAATCACAGTGAAATGACAGGAAAAGGAATAGCAGACTATGATACATAGGATGTATACAAAAAAAACATGGAGAGAAATTATCAAAGGCCTTAACTTCATGAACAGTAAAACATTTAATAAATTACCAAATGAAAAATGTGGCTCTGTGGAAGTCGATTTTGTTAAAAATCAAAGTTTTGGGGGATTTTATTTTGAAAAATAAGAATCACTTACTTTCCTGATGCTTCTGAAAATCTGGTGCTGAGTTTCAAAAGGGCAGTTATGGCGTATTCTTTTGTTACTACACTCGAGTTGTTGTTTGAAAGGATTTTCTCTAAAATTGACACAACTTCTTCTTCTTTCACCTGGAAGAAAAACAAGGAATCAAAGAATTATTCCCATTGATATTTAGTGAATGAAATTCTGCTGACATTCATTTATTTAAGGTGGCTAAAAAATATGGAAACAATAGTCATGGAATGAAATAAAAAGGATAAAAGTACCGATACAAATCTTAAAGCAAGCTCAATACTGACTCGAGTTAATCACTTGAAATCTATAATAAAAGCATCCTGATGTGAGAATTAAGCTAGATACTCAAATGAATACAAAAACCATTTTTGGCGGCAACTTTTTGCAAATTTATGTAATATCAGACCAAGTGCCCATAAATACCCCTTTTATAGTGTGAAAGGGAGAAGCTTGCATCAATACACAGAGGTAAGGCACATACTTTGAAATCCTTATTCATAAAAAAATGACTCATGAAAGGGAAAACTTGACTGTCAGAGCTAGGGAGAATTAGTTATCTAGTTATCTCTATACCCTGCTCTATTGCAGTAAATGTGTAAATTAAACAGCAATCACTTCACCAAAAATCATCTTTACAACACAGTATCTGACCCAAGAATAGAAGTATGATCATAGGCCATTCTTTTTAAATTTGTGATCACTAAAAAGATTAAATTTTCAAATGAATAAACATTGAACACTAAAGTTGAACATTATTGGACACAAAATAAGGGGCCAGTTTAGTATAAACTTACATTATAATTGGAATCCCCCACTAAAAACTTATTTAGGAGGAGAATTTTCCAAAAACAAAAATAATGATTATTGTTGACATGAGGAGTAAATGTTAAAATTTTCAGCCTTCTAGCTCCATTGGTGAGGCCTGTATGCATAATTCATAGCTAACCAGCTGGACTGGCTTGAAAACTGAAAAAACTTATGTTAACAGTTTTGTTTGACGTATTCTAATAAGGTCTCATAATAGCTTTGTATCAATAGAGAGGCACGACTTGTAATGAAGGAAAGGAAAGAAAATGAAGAAGTAATTCAAATAGAAAAAAACTTTGTCAATATTCAATCCTCTTAAGAGCAATCATAATTGTTTATAAGTAATCAATGAATGATTATTCCTTACATTTAATTGTTCCTCTTCATCACACTGCCCATTAACCAAAAGATCCCCATATTCACCAATGCACCATGAGGCTACTTGCACCAGGGGCTGCTGGACTATATCTGACCCGGCGGCCTTGTACAACTGATAAACTGTGTATGTATGTAGATTACTGGTTCCTGCGATCAGCTGAATCAGGATTGACACAACATCACCACGTACAAAGTTGCCAGCCTGAAAGAACAAAAAAATAACAAATAATGTACCAAATTTTCTAACTGAAATCATTTCTAATTCAAAGCATCAAGTAGGCATTTAATTGTCAGTTTATTTGTTTCTGGTTAACACCAGTTGGCTAAAAACAGACCTATAATAATGTAGTAGTTAATCTACCTTAAGGAGTAACATATTCTATCTTTATACTAAGATTACATTACAATTTATGATCTTAATAGATAAAAATCAGAGGGAAGGAAAATGAAAGTGATAAAATGATTTCAATTCTCTGGTAGTGTCATACTCTAATGATACCTTTGCAAAAGGCATGTACCTGAAGTTTCCTGTCCTCTGTTTTGAGCCAGAGGCCTTACCCTTTCACTTGTATGCTATATGACAGTAGAATGGTAGAGGATGCTGCTGTACAAATATTTCATTGTAATCCAATACATATGTAAGCTTCAATTCACAAAAAGAATTGACAACCTAATCAGAAATGAATAACCAATCCAATTATTTCGCTACAACTTCAGAGGTTTTCCAACACACATAATAGTCAATAATTTATTACTAATCAATGTGCAGTATTATCATTGTTCTATTTTATGACCATAGTAAGAAGAATTCCAATTCTAAGATGATTCTTACAAATTATACTTACAAAAAAGTCATGTTCAAACAGCCCATCTTATTAAATAAAATAAGTAGGTACACCAATGTCTGCAGTCAAATGATGGTGAAGGAAAAAAAAATCTTAAAAAAACAAATATTCACTTTTGAACATAATCTCCTTCCTCATCAATAAATTCAATCTAGGGGTGAATATTGATCACAGATCGAACATTATACAGTGAAAATTTCAGATGAAATATTCAACCAGTAACAATGTGACAGCCTGTAGACATATTGATTGATTGATTTTTGTTTATATAAAATATTTAACCATCATTTTTTTTGTTTTTGAAATAAAAAGTCAATTGAATAGCAAGAAGAAAATATTTCCTTACCGTAGTCAATACTTTTACAACAGTGTCAATGTGCCATCGCTTATTCGGTGCATATCTGAAATGGAGAAAAAAAATAACATTGGTATTAACACATCATTTCAATACTTGACATAATTTGGATCTCTTATTTTCTCCAAGTCAAGATATCCAGAAAACATTGTCCTCAGAATCCAAATCAATGCGTTAATTAAACAGCAATTCAATCCTGAACACTTTCAGATGAAGGTCTCAAAATTTATAAGTATGTGATTGTTTGTATTGCTTGTAATAAACCTCTAATTCAAATGCAGCCACTGTCAAATTGAAATGATTACCATATTTATTGTCTTTTACAAGATGCATAACTTACAAGTACTTATTACAGACCATTACTCTGAGCAGTTTATCCTGTCCTCTTTACTATAGAGTTTGAGCATATATTACACAACCTCCTATCCATAATGTCAGTACATTGTATATAGTGTAGCGTTTGGGATATTTTAGACGAGAGAGGAGTATCTTATAGGTCAGAAAATAAGGTAATAGGATAAGAATTGTAATATTCAGGTTGGTTAATTACAAACTTACAAGATCAGCAAAGAGATGTGTGATAGCCTAATGGTAACCAGCATGTTATGAAAGATCACTCATCAATTCATTTTTTTTTTAAAAATCAAATAAACATATGTTAACTATAAAATTGCAAACCAAAGAAATTATTTTACGCTTGACTACAACACTAAAGTATATCTCACAAACTAGAAGTCAAGTCAGGTACATGCATGTGATTCAGATATCTTCCATGTCTCAAAATCTTTACAGGTCAATAACAATATTTTCTTTAATAATTCTTTTTCATCATTTATAGTCATCTTTGAGCAAAATAAAATTGATATGTCACTGTCTGGTTTACCTCCCTTGATTCTAGGAGAAGTTGGTTGTCCCACAACTAAATCTGTTAATATTAAAGCATCCTTTTCAGGATTTTATATCATTCAATTGAATTTCACAAAGCTATATGTCATGAGTTGATCATTTATGTTATATAGAGATAAATAAAAAATATAATCTCTGGAAATTTACTGAACCCAGCCATTTTTGTTCACACATATCTCAGTTTATATACATTTTCTCTCAATCTGATAGTTGTGTAGCATATAAGCCAGGATGAATAAAGATCTGCTATGTGAATTCAAATTTTACCAAGCTTAGGCGTGCATATGCATACACGAAGACAAATTAAAATTCATACATATATAAATACATGAATCAATATTATCACCCTAAATAACAGCAGACTTTCTACGTGATCTGTCAGTTTAAACTAATAAAAAAGCGAATAAAGCATTCTCTTTATTTGTAGGTGCTGAACTCAACTTCTGTGGGCCTGCAGTCCAATTGTGATTTATGAGCTTTGAAAGTAAAGATAAAAGCTGTTTGTTATTCATTTTTTCATTAGCTTTTTTTTTTTTAAAGAATGAATGACAGGAAGACAATAAAAGGATGAATGATCACACTTTAACAGAATGAATATAGCAATGGATACTAATTTGGTAGAAGTAGTGAAATACCAATATATTCCAAGTGCCAGAATAGCAGCACATAGAACCAATGTCAACTGATTGAAAAGAGTGACATAACTAAGAGATGGAAACTGTTTGTCATAATACAGTAATAATTACAACCTGCAAAACTGCCGACAAGCAATGTCAAGGATGCGTACATTAACAAGCTTTATGAATAAAACTGACCTTGGATAAATACATAGAATAGTCCACAAATACTAGTTGACTTGAAAAAAAAAAAAAAAACTGGGAAAAAGGTTCCAATGTCTATTGACCATTCTTTCATAATTTTTGAAAGGTGTAACTTTTTTTTTTTTTTTTCAAATGAATTTTTTGAAGATTTAATAAGTGAATTCAAAGTTGTCTCATGTTTTTAATCAATAAAAAGTAGCTTTCACTTCAAACCAGATGCTGGTTAAGAGAAATTCTTCAATGTACTATTATCACAATTGATATACATCAAATAGAATCATTTAGAATTTTTATCTATCTATAAATAACAGTCAAATGAGGAGTTAGTGACAGTTCACTTTTTTCAAGTTTTTCCTAAATTTTACTTTTCATTACAATTACTGGTACCATAGCTTTGACCATGGAGGATTACAGAAGTGGCAGAATCTTGAAAACCTAAGACAAATTAGTAATTTTAAAAAAATTGTCCACTTAGAAAAAAACAATGAAGGAAAAAAATGAAAATGTTAGTTAACACAAATTGAATTTATATTTTGCATGAACACAATCTGAACTATAAAATAATGAAAGGTAAATAAAGCAACAATGGTTAATAACACTGGTCATCATCTTTCTATTATAATTGATTTCAAAATTTTAGTTTCAAATCAAAATGAAAAAGGTTTATGGAGAATAAGGTCATATTTCTACAACATCCATGAACAAGATTTTAATCATTGTAGGGTTAGCAGAAAGAGATATTTTCTTCTTTCTCAATAAAGCCCCAGTCAGGATTTCCAAAGATAACATTTTTTTTTGTCCAAGTTACTTTCCAATGAATATTCAAAACATACAACATTAAAAAAAACCTAGCAGCCAGCTTCTTTACTCATATTACTGGAATTAGAAAAACAGATTTATCTATGATCCTCTGAGATTATAATTTGTGAGCATTAAATATATTTTCTACTTCAATATGTATTTTTCTACAACTGGAAAATCTATCATTATGATATAAACTTGCTACTTACTTTTCAGCAGCAATGACAATGTTAGAACAACAATCTGCCTTGAATTCAGGGTCACATGTCTCCAGGAAAGTGAGGAGTTCCTTGATCATTCCCCGGATGTTTGAACTGCTTATAAGGGCAAAGCATAACTCCATTGCACGTCTGAAGGAGGTTGGGTGGGGGGAGAGAAAAAAAAGAAGATATACAAATAATCATATATTGCTCATACAAAGAAGAATGAATTGCATGAAATGATAATAATTAACACTTGAAATTTGAAACTTGATAGTTGATCTTCTCAAATCCTATCCATAAGGCCATATCGGTTTTTACTAATTGATATGCAAGGTTTCTTGGGAAAGTATCCAGCCATTTGATGATAACAAAAAATATCCTACATATGGTAATGGCACTCAAGTCCACTTCAAAATATTTCCCTAGGGATCTTACACAATTATTTCAGTGTCCCTTCCACTTTTCAAAACAGTTTGCGAAGTCCTCTTTCTGGATCCCCATCGGTTGCCTTGTTGGGTTCTTAATTTGGAATCTCTTAGAGAAAAGCCAGAAAACTGTAGGATGGCTGACAGGTTGGGTAATTCAATGTTTTGCCCCAAAACCCTATACAAAACATGAGGAATAGGCAGGCTGAGTCAATGCAACAATATCACAGTGCAGAAGCTCACACAATGGCAGCTCGCTATTGGCAGAGAGTGTCTATTCATGCATGAGCAATAAGGTTACATTGAAGCAACACCACCAGTTCTTGAAATATTCAAAATAGCAGGATATTTTCTGGACAGACCTTGTACGATGGCATTGGATAGAATCATACTGAATTGAATGTGCAATAGGTTTCATTTCGATCAAAGACTAGTAATAATTAAAATGATTATGACTATTTCTCTCTTTATTACATGAATAGTTAAGGTTATTCAGAATTGAATGAAATTAAGGTAACAAACAGAAATGAAAACAATACTTAGGTTCAATTTTTTCCTCTCTCTTTTTAAAACAATTTTCAGAATAGCCAGAGAATCCAAATTTATTTATAAATGAAAGATTCTTCAAAACTCTTAGCTTATCCCATCAATCAGATGTGACAGGCAAGGTAGCCAGGTCGGAGCAACACAATTTAAAGAAACAAACTTTTTTTCCTTTCAATTTTTTGAATATGTATGGAATGTGACGTATAAAAAAACGACAAATGATTATCGATTTTCATAACTGAGCATTAAATGTGACAAACAGATTTTTCTAATTGGTATTTGGAATACCTCCTTAAATCAAAATCATAGATTAATACCAATGTCAGTTTATTTTTAGCTGACTAACTTACCAATATAGAATAAATACCTCAATAAATACAAAGGAAATTGTTAGAACACGTAAAGAGTCAAGTCAATGCAATTAAAAACATTTTAAAGGTTGGGCAAAAAGTACATTCACCTGTAAAATGCAAAGTAAAAAATGCTTCTTTTGTTCTCAAGGTAAATCATTTAAAAAAAAAAAAAAAATTTAAACAACAGTTCAAATAAAACACCAGGAGTCTGTTCATGCGTTTCAAAAAGGAGCAATACCAATAATATCACGGTGGTTATGGAGTAAATTTCTTTCAGGTATTCGGGACAACATACTAAAGCTTAATTATCTGAAAACAAACCTCCATTATATAAACAAAGAAAGACATAATCTCCTGTCTAGAGGAGGGGTAAATTATGGGCATTTGTACATTAATCTTGATTTAGATTGGACGAGAAGAGTAAAAAAGCAAAGAGAGAACTTACTTTCGAATAGAAATATCAGGATCTCTCAAGCAGTCAACAATGGTGGTCCTGTGTCGTTGCACAGCATTGTGATCAGCATGCACCACTCGCAGGAGTGTGTTGAGGGCAACATACCTGTAATGCATAATGACAGCATAACATTAAAATACAACTGATGAGGAGAGGAAAGGTTAGGAAGTGGAACTGTAATAAAAAGAAAATCTCAACTTGCCATTCTTGCAAATTAATATCATTCGTTCTTTCTGTCAAGATGATTTATGAATCACGAATCACTTCATGCGTGTAATTTGGTTCTTGGAATTTCGTGCCAAAGACGTTTCGCCAAAAAACCTTTCCGCCGGAATGACCTTTTGCAGACTGGGCTTTTCACCAAAAACTTTTTTTTGTCAGAAGGATGTTTGGAAAGAGAAGTTTTTTTTTTTTTTTCTTTTTCACTTATGAATCTGCATGCTTATAGTCTCGAAATATTCATAATAGAAAGAAAAAAAAATCCTTCTGACAAAAAATATTCTTCCAGCAAAATGTCATTCAGCATAACGACTGAACACAAAATAATTTCCATTAATTTTTTTTGATAAAAGTTTGACACTGATGTTAGAAAGAGGAAAAATTTGACAGTATTGTGATTATTTCAATGCCTATATATGTACATGTAAGCTGACATAAGGTATTTTGTTGTAGCATTTGTACATACTTTTTTGTACAGCACTGAAGAATAAAAGTGCAGTGAAGAAGCCACTTCTATCAAGTTCGCATTTCCAGCTGTTCTGTTTTAAGCACCAAAATGTTCCAGACGTATGTTATCAAACCAAGGGCTGCAAACCCCAGACTATAAATTTGGAAATAGTATAGAATGGTCTCATTTACCACAGTCGACCAAGTTGAAAAGAGGCATATGTTTTTGGTTGTCTGTACGTCAGTTGGATTGTTTATGCGTTTATTCTTTCGTTCATTCATTTGTTCGTCCACACACGATATCTTCCAAAGCACTGAATGAATTTCAATGAGATTTTCTGGAAGGGTGAGGAATAGGTTAGGAAAGAGGGTCGGGAAGAAGTTGTAAAATTTGGGAGCGGATCCAAGAATAGCAATATTATGACAAAGAAACTCAAAACCTTCTTTCTTGGGTTTATAATGGAAATTTGTAAAATAACTGATGGAAAGGTACATTTTATTTTTTTTTTTATTACAATAAAATTAGTAATATGTTGTTAGTAATCAAAGAATTGTTTATCAAATTGTATTTGAAAGATTATTTTCTCATTAATGGGTTGCAGCTATGTCCATAAGGCAGGTTTTCATTAGGCTCTCTTTATTACTATCTTCTCTTGCTTTAGTAAATATATAGATTACTCTCTTATCTTTGCTACTTTGGTGATAGGTATCCACTTATATAAGCCTAATTTTTAAGAACACACCAAGAGAGTAATGTGTTGGAAGTTGGTGTCAGAAAGGAGTCATTTTTAATTCTGAGAGCTATTCTTCTATCGACCGTTTCATTTTGAGTATCATATCTAAATTGCTTTTGCAGCATTCCAACACATTCATCTGAAATGGTTGAAGTGTTTCTTAGGTTCATTAGGTTGATTTGATACTATTTTTCAAATTGAAAAATTCATTTTTTAAATCAGCAAAAAACACAATTATGTGTCTTAATTGAAGTAAGATTAGGTAAAATTTCTATTTCTACAAGCTTCATTATTGACTCAATTTACTTGTTTACAGTAGATGTACAAACATTGAAATAATCATGTTGAAGTAAATTGTCTTTTCAAATCGTTCTGAATGAAAATTAAAACCTAATCTTGATAAAACAATAACTTACAGGTAAAAATATGAAATTCTCTAAGTGGTTGTTACCTTTCATTGAAGGTATTTGACAATTGCAATTATTCACTTAGATAAGTTAATCTTTTACAAATACTTTTAAATAACTCAGTGTTTTACATTTTAAATATTCTATAATATGTCTTAAATGGCAAGTTGATGAATCTTAATGAAAAATCTCTTACCTAATATTTTTGTCACTATTCAAAAGGAATCTACCCAATATATTTACAGCCAATACCTACAAAGAAAAAAGCATTAGCATACAGAAGATGAACATTTTTGATGAACTAACAAACATACATATAGAAGCAATTTATAAAAAAACAACATAGATTGAAAATATAATAGAAAAAAAAGATTTTAAAAATTCCTTTGAAAGATCAGTAAACTGGAGATCAGGAAGTCCATGGTTCAATTCCTGGGGGCAAATAAGATGATAACTTGTTAAATTTCCTGAGACAAAAGAAGACAATTAATGGTGAAATTATACTTGCCTAAAATTCTACAGAAATAGAGAGTGGTAGTAAACACATAATTTTCATAAACTAAGCTCTAAAAAGGCACATTATTAAGACAAATTTCCATTGTGAATGCTGCTGGATACTAAATAAGGGACCAACTTAGGATAAATTTACATAGTAAATCGAACACCTCACTAAATAAAAACCTGCTCACAGGGTATGATTAATAACCACAGAAAATTTGGTTGCAGTAGCTCAAGTCGTTCTCGAGTTTAGTGATTATACTGACAGACTAACATTGGACATATTATAGTAAGATTAAAGGCAATGTATATGTACCATTATGGCTGCCACTCCAGAAAAGTATGGCAGCTCAAAAATAAAGTACTTAGTCAGGGTTCACAGTCCTTCCTGAAGGCAACAGGGGCAGTTCAGTACTCTGGCGATCATTGCTTGCAATCAGTGAGGGCTCGGATGTTCCAGGCATTGAGGGAAGGGTGGGGGTAACGCCTTCTAAGGAGGAGGTTAGTGGGATGAGGAAGTTGGGCCCTGATCTTCACAGATTTCTGAAACAGACACCATTTGTCAGGGAGGAAGGTGTGTCGGTTGCCTCAGGCGCATTATAATATTGTTCAGACATTGCATATTTCTTGCTGGCGCATCGGCTTTCCCAAATGAGGTAGAAGGTTCTTAGTTCCCAGATGTGACTTTCAGCGTGCGGTGGGAGAAGGGAACTTGGTACAATGCAACTATGTTTTGGAGGCTTTACAAGATGTAATTCATTGACAATAAGTCCAACTTGATTTGATTAGTATTTGCAATGTGATAAATTAGGACAAAATTATTTCTAACCAATATATATTGCATACATGAATTAACATAAATATACAGAAAATATAACCCCATAGACACGTTCAGCACAATACTTCTGATTCTAACCATTTGCATGAAAGTTCAATTTAAATGAATTATGAATTTTATTTATCATATGAGTTTTCAAAATTCATTAAATACATAATGAATATACTCCATTTACCATATTCATAGTCACCATCACAACCCAATAACTGAAACATAGTGGCTAGGTATTCTTCCCTTTTCACTCGTCTTTCTGTCTATTTCACAGCTCCTTGTCACATTTTCTTGTATAGAGCCTTGAAAATGTACATGTGTACAACAGTAGCCACTTTCTAAAAACCAGCTTTTCATTTTTTTTAAAAATTATCTTTTTTTGCCTCGTTTTCAGAAAGGTGTTCAATTTACAATAATAATCAATCTTGAAATAGATACATTCATTTCGCCACTGCCGTGACATAAAATTATGACTATTAGGCATTGGCGGAACAGCTTGGTTAGAGAGAGAGGAAGAGTGAGTAAATATAAGGCTCGATTTTTCAATTTCTTTAAAATAAAATTTCATCCTTTTTTATCCAACTGGTTTTGTAACACCTGTCCCCAATTGAAATTGACAACACCAGTCGTTTGCAAGTCAGGACCTTTGATAATGCTGAGCCAATGTATTGCTCTATCTAACCTTGTATTACTGTCCAAAGTGTTGAGTGGGATAGGTGGGTTAGTAAAGTTCAAGGCGAAAGAGACTGTAATTCATTTTCAGGCAAAGATAGCAATATTTTTTATCAGTTTATCTTTCAGCTAATTTTGCTGATTTTTTTTGCAATGGTCAGATTAATTTTATGACTTTTGCTAGCAGCATAGATGGGAATTTCTGAATTAAATGGCAAAAAAAAAAAAGAAAAAAAAGAAAGTAAAACCATTAAACACGAGGTTGGATGATGTTCACAAGATCAAGTACAGATGACCAATAATCAGTTGTGATACCATGGTGACCTCCAATTACCCTGGGAGAGAAACATATCAGAAAGTAAAACAAAGCATATATGTGTGCTAGTTTCAGATTGTTCAATTAAAGGTTTCAAAGTCCTTCCTATTCTGTCAAAAGGTACTTCAGCTATCATAAAAGTCATTATAACTTTTTCCTCTGGTTGTGCAGATATTGAAATGTCATGAATTTCTACCCACAGATTAAGCGTCTTAATCATTGTCACAGATTGGCTAAAAACTGTAACTGAATAACTTGGGAAAAGTCAATACTGATAATCCTTATTTTAGGACTAGTATTGATTGATGAGATACCAGAGATAGATCTCTATAATGTTATGATTTTGGGTGAAATTCAGTTGAACAGGTTTACCAAATAAAGGCAACCAAGAGGAAACAACCAAACTAATTCGAATAGGGTTCCCCAGCAATAACATCTTGACATTTAGTTTGATCGTCTTCTGCACATGAGAGTCCAGTCCTTCAACTTTCGCATTTCTAAAACTCAAGTGGCTGACTGCACCCAAGTTCAAGTTAGCCAGCAGTAAAATTCTACTTGCTATTAAAAAACCTATTTTATGTTTCTAATGTTTTTGGTTTGTATCCAAAATCAAATGCTTTTAGTTGATACGATTCCCTGATTATAGTATCAAATACCCCATTCCCTACAGGTATACATTGTAATGTGGTCAGCTTGGTACTGGTATACAGAATTAAAAAAAAGAGAGAAAACTAGCCATCACAGTCAATAATTGAACAACCATAGCATCAAAATTGAAGTCATATATATATATATATATATATAAAAATTCCATCAATGAATGATATGGTCAGAATAAATTCTATTTGCGACATCATTGGCCTTTTCCGTAAGAAACATCTAGAGAGATGTTAATAAACCTGTGAACATGAGGCTCCCAAAAAGGTTGAGTAAAGTTTTTTTCCCCCAAATCAGAAAAAATATTTTTCAAAGGAGTGTTGTGAAGTACTAATACCAATTTCAAAATTAGTTTTACTCAATATGTATCCATATAAATATGAAAGTAAGTAGAAACAAAAATCAATAATGATGAGACATCAATGAGTTGTGATGGAAACATTTGACTTCCAATTTTTTTTTAAAGTAAGGATATCAGTTTTTGGTTATAATAGTTTAATTTTGAATCTTGAGACAATCAATTTTCGAATTAGCAGCGAATTCTTTGTTAAGTCTATTCAAAAACTGACAGGACAAACTGTGGGACCAAAAAGGAATTATTTACAACTCTGATGTAGATCTCTATGCAATATCATCAGATTGTCAAACACAATACGAAGCGATCGACATGTTAGAACCTGTTACAAGAGGCCATCACGAAGGCCTTGTTCCAGAATACTACTATTATTTATTATTATCAATTTTCATCAATTATTAATCATTCTTATCATGATTTATTATTATTATCATCATTAGTATTATTAATTAGTAATTATTATCATTATCATAAGGGTTATAACAGTTCAATAGCATTTACATCTAATACAATTTCATATGAAATAAACACAGCTACTTACCCTCAAACCAGCCTCAGATTGAATGCCCATAATAGTCAAGACTATCTCGTATAAGATAGCATGCCCCACATTCTTACTAGTATCTGTATTTGTCGCAACCTGAAAAATAATTCATCGAGGAAGCAGGTTAGAAAATTGGAAAGCAATAAATATACAAGCATCAATCAATCGTAATGGGAAAATAATCATTAACTAGCAATTGGAATAATGCGATTAGCAGTTAATGATGAAGAGTCAAGATGCATTTGAAATATGGTGCCTCTTCATCCAGATATCCCTTGACAATTGCACATAATGACAAAGGTCTGAATATAATACTGAGTGCTACATAAAGTTTTTTTCAGAGAGTTATTCAAAATGAACCATATTAGAAAGAAATACGACTAAATTATACAGAAGTTTTAGCTCCAGATAATTCTAAAAATGATTTAAAGGATGAAATAGAAATGATTCCAAAGAATGAATTTCTGATTGAACAAGAAAGAGAAAACAATGGTTAGTTTTACTTTTCAATTTTATAACATAATTACTAATTGTTCATTCTATTTATGTTGTCTAAGCCAGCTGACCCATTCTTGTGTAACAGATAGAATGATAAAACACTTTCATAAATATTCTGTTGGATTATGTGTCCATTTTTTAAAGATGTAATTTTTCATGTTAAAAACAACAATTGCAGACACGGACAATAAATGAACAAAATGAGAAGACTTAGAACGTTTTTTTTTGGTCTTCACCTTTCCGTTAGGCTGTTTAGCTCAATGGTTCAGGGCGATGCTATCTTGAAACAGCTACTTTAATGCTTACAGGTTCAATTTTTGCAGCAGCCCCAATTGTTTATTCTACTTACACTATCTTGGCCGAGTGACCCATTCTCTGTGTAATGACGGAAGGTCTTTTCAAATAAAGTTTCAAATAATATAAAGCTTTCATAAATATTCTGTCAGATTATATATCCATTTCTTAAGAATATATTTCAATTAATAACAAAAATCTTCAGAACTGTTTTGCTTCATTTTCTTTGATTAAATAGTTTGGAACAATTTTTTTGTCTGTAAAATATAAGTCCATTTATTTAAAATTTGATCAATTCAAGATATCACAAATAGTGATTATTAAAGATGTAAATTTTCAGAAGAAAACGTGACTGCTGCTATAAATCAAATATATAAATATTTTACATACATTAACAGATTTTAAATTGATTTAATGGGTAAAATCATTGTTTTAAATTCTACCTTTGATTATGGCTTTTTTGTGCTCATCAGGTTGAACTTTGAGGGGCCTGCCAGTTTCTCTAGCATAAATCTTTCTATATTTACAAGGAATAAATGCTATAGGATTGCTCCCTTTGGAAAAATTTCTATTTATCACTATCACATTCAGGTAGTATGCCTGAAGAAGGCCATAGAATTGATCGGTCACAACATTGTGTTAACAATACAAACAACAAGGAGTTCAATGGTCTGAAAAACTCTTTGAATGTTAATGACCCTTCTCAAAACTATACACAATATTATATGTCTAATAAACTGTTATTATGTACCATTAAAACAATCGTTACCTCAATAATACTCTTGTAGATCAGATTTTCATCAGACACTCATCCAAACATGCTAATCTTTCATACCAACCAAATAGTTTAGGAAATATTTACAAAACTTACTAACAACCATAAATACCTATAATCATGTGAACCTGTTTCCAAATAAGCCATCATGAAACTATGTTAATGATTTGCATATTGTATTTGTTGTCCACCAACTTTCTATTGCATTCCAATCAATGCTTGCATTCACATAGACTAATTTAGGAAACTAGCTGTAGTGTGAATACATACTGAATTTTCCTTATTTTCAAATTAATCTCG
The DNA here is from genome assembly GCA_963457665.1 of Thysanoteuthis rhombus. Taxonomy (NCBI): domain Eukaryota; kingdom Metazoa; phylum Mollusca; class Cephalopoda; order Oegopsida; family Thysanoteuthidae; genus Thysanoteuthis; species Thysanoteuthis major. The sequence continues at coordinate 17,007,067 of OY735209.1, forward strand.
ATTATAAATAAGTTCCTTAAACCTAAATTATAATCAGATATATCTGTCAAAGCTTACTAGAGTTGAAGTGAAGAGAGAACAGTAATCATCTGATGCACCAACCCACTTGCTTACCTTTCTTTGATAAAGGTACATATTTTATGACAGCCATAAATGCCAAGCCGGGCAACCCCAAAAGCAGCTATGGATAAGCTTGAGGCCTGCCACAGTAAAAACATTTGCGAGTAATTACAAGGCACCAATGGCCAAACAACCTAATCTCCAACAAGGCTCTGTACGAGATGTGTAACACCATTCCACTCTCAATAAAAGCGGCCTAACTATGGTGGTCTATTTTTTATCATTTACTATGGATGCCAGCACAAAGCGCCCTAGAAATTGTTCCAGTAGGATTCAACACCTACGAAGCTTGCAAAGGCCGTCAATTTGCTTGGTAAGCAGACCTCAAAGATACAGGACTGGGGAAGTTAAGATCTGGCTAGAAACTGTGAGAACTAAGGGTGTTCATCTTTAAATGAAGAAAGATTGAGTGCTGCTGTAGGATATTTCTACTACTTTGGCTGCAGAATACACCTAATCATCATATAAGCCAGAAGTTCTACAGAAATTTTTTCTGGTTTCGTTTCCAGAGTCAACTTACACACCACAATTTATTGTATTCTAATATTCTTACTAAAAGTAACAAGAATAGCTCCAAATGAATATTACATGACAAGATTCAATTATTTGATCATTGACAAAAATAATTCATAAATTTCAATTCTTATTTTGGAAATATGTGTTACTGAATAAAAATATCACTAAAATTTGTAAAAACTTCTTTATTTACAAATCCCACTGGCCGGACTGACAAAATATCTTTGATAGCAATAGGTCATACAAGTGAAACAGGTGTAAGTGAAATTTACAGAGGAATACAAATTTCAGAGACCCACATCATACAATATCTTTCTTTTCTATTGGAAGACAGGAAAGTGTTAAAAAAGGCAAAGGATGATACTATTAGGGGAAAGAAAGAGTCATTTATCATAAACTAAACTGATTAATCTACCTATGATTTCCAACCTTGTTCATCTCACAGCATTGTGAGCAATGCAGTAAAATGGTTAAAGCACATAATCAGTATTTAAGGATAGATAATCAAATCCAAGTCAAACAAACTAACAATTTATCAATTCAATAGCCAAAAGCATATGGTTTTCATATGGTCATGGTTTTCAAAAGATTTTGAATGAAAATAATAATGAAAAAAGGCTGAGCAGTCATGGGATAATTCTCATGCATCTTTTTTGGCTGGCAGAGGAGATTGGTACTTCCATACTATGGAATTAAAAACTGTACATTTGGGCCTTTAATGAACAACACATTTGCTTATTTACATCATAGAAAAAAAAATGAGTTTAATGCATACCATAAAAGTACCAGTAATGTCAAAATGCATCAAAATGTTATTTTTGTACCCATACTGGGAACACTGTCCCATGGCCCTTGTTTCAAGTAGGATCAACCCTCTAAATTTCAGCAGCACTTGTATGGATGCTTCAGACACAAATAAGTTGAAAATTGCTTTACTAGATGCACTGCCTATGTATCATGAACTCAATGTATAGGGCAGCAAATGCTTGGAATTGAATCTCTGTTGCTTTTTGTGAATGGTCAGAAGAAATATATTGTTGATATTTTTTAGAATTTAAATTACAGATGTCTTGCTTATTGAGGTAAAAAAAAAAAATTGTTGCAGTTTTATAGACTTACCTGAGCAAGTATGTCATTCATTGTTTCACTGGCTTCTAAATCCATTCGACCAAGTATCCTTAATAATCGGAGAATTTTCACCTGAAAATAATATAAGCAATCATTGCATTTGGTTTATGATATCAAGTTTCGGTATATTCACAAGAAATGCATGGACGGGTAGAATGTCTACATTCAAACCAATAAAAAGAAAAAACAACTTTATCTACGAACAGACAAATTTACATGTTATATATATATATATATATATATATATATATATATATATATATGTATATATGAGAGAGTTCCCCCATTATCCAAAAGTAGAATGTTCCTATCAAAACTTTCATAAGATGAAATGGCATAAAGCAAAGAAGCAATTACCATCAAGTTATATTCCAAGACTGGAAAAATGATAATGATGGTATGTTAAGCTGAGGGGTTGGAGGTTGTGGAAGGTACAATGGATTGGAGAGTAGGAGAGGCAGGAGGTGGGTGCTCACTGCCTCTATAATGGCTTGATACAAAACAAACACTGAATGTTATTTTTGTATTTCACCTATTTTCGTAAAGGCAAAAAAAAAAAGTCATAAAGCAAACTTTCCAAAAGTGGGGTGTACACACACACACATACATATATACATATATATATATATATACATATATATATATATATATATATATATATATATATATATATATATATATATATATATATATTATTAGTCTAGACAACTTGACATGATTTAAGCACTAAACACATCAAAAAACTTATTTTGTATCACTTCAGTCACTTATTTCCTTATATCGGTTAATGTAATTTACGTAATTTTCTTCAGTGTTTTTTTTACATTTTATACATACTTAGTTATTATGGTACTGTGTGTATATTTTCTCTTGTCAGGATCATCAGTTGTTCACCATGTAAGTGTTTCAGGGATTTAAAAACAAAACACTTATATTAACATGGCACCTCAGTAGTGTTGATGTAACACCACCTCCCTTTCAGCTAAGATTTGTTTGTTAAAATATATATATATATATGCACAAACCAATTCTGAAATAAATGAAGATAACAAATGATCAATCCTCATGGAATCTTATCAAGAATTGGCGTGTTGTTTTAAATCAGTGCTCCATGTTTCTATTTGTATGCAAATCTCAACCTTCAAATCATCATTTAAGAAAAAATGTTGTACAGCAGTGCCATAACAAACCAGATAAATATCAATTGAAACTTATTTGTACAATGCTAAACCCCTCTTGACAGAAACAACAAAAAACAAATTAGATTTGAATTATTAAAAATAATTCATTTTTTGAATGTGCATGATAGAAGTATTGGTGGATAATCGAAAGCTACTGTAAAACAAATTCTGCAGAAGTCTTGGTTTTATTGCCACAGATGTTCTTCGATGATTACAGTAAAATTATTTCTTTGGTAAGGCAGAACACCAAATTTTTTGAATCCAGACAAGAGGTTTAAAAATCATACACATACACACCAAGTGAAGAAATAAGGTAATGCCATTAGGGTAGAGCTAAGAAAAGAAGTGAGGGAATACAGGGCTGCTGGTTCTTGAGATCCAGAGAGCAAAACAAACCTCAACTGATGGGGGATTTGAGGCATTTTAAGGGTACCTTGATTCAAAATAGCTATGATACACTGTTTCGGTTAATTTGAAGGTACACTGTTTCAGTTAATTTGAAGGTACACTCGGATAAACAGAACACGAATTTTAGTAGTATATCGATAGAGGGAATGTCTTTCTCCTTCCCATAGAAAGTAAGGGAACGTCATTCCCAGAGCACTACACCACTGCTCGAGGCTATACAAAAATCACTACTGAAATCCTTTTTGCTTTTTTCTGAAGACAAAGCTGCCTGATGATGATGTCAGCAACCAATGATGAGATGGAAGGGTAGGGAAGATCACAAAGGAAGAATGCATCCAACAGGCACAAAAAAAAAAAAGCAGCCCATCATACAGACAAAAAAAAAAAGAGATACTTTATTTTGTTTCCAAAAGGAATAGAAGTCAAAATTTCTGTGAGATATTTTTTTACCTTCTACTCATATTATTCCCTTTCATTTTCTCCCATTCTCTCTTTATTTTCAGTCCTACCCACCCACTATACACACATATTTCAATAAAACATCTGTATTGTCAGATACAATAACAGACTGCTAAAAAGATGAAGATATTAGTCAGCATAATCCATAGACAACACTTCTTCTCAGAGCTTTAGACAACATTGCTATTCTCATGAGTAATAAGTAAGGTAAAGTGTCACGTCTCTTGAGAGACAAGCCTCAATGGAGTATGACGGCTGGTGACAAAGACCTGATTTCTGTTGCATGCGTCAGCCAAATAATCCTTACAAGTGTCGAGTCTGGTTGAGACCAGGACTTTATACCTGCAAGTTTTTATGCCCCCCCCCCCCATGTCAGGACGCAAATTCACTACTTCCACCCTAATCACACAGCTTAAGTAGTTACTCAGTACAAAGGGAAATTTTTCCTAATGAAGAGTTTTCCACACTCTCGGCCATATCAGGAACCAAAACCAGTTATTTATCAGGAAAGTGATTTCACACTATATCTTGGGCCTAAAAACTCCAAATCCCTCAGATGTAAACATCCATTAAGAAAGCTATCTCTGCTTTAAATCTGCTAAAAGGTAATGGTAATCCATAGCCTAAAGATGGGGAAAAACTATAAATAGCACCACTGAATTGCCAGTTAGATGGTGGCTCAATTAGATAGACCCCTAATAACAGAAAGCAGAAGGCACTCCGGTTAGATACCTATTTTCTGTTGAAGATGGCAATTAATTCACATCAAAATTTTATGAATTTCTGGCATTACACACACACACACACACACACACACACACACACACAGAGAAGATATGTAATAAAGCAGCATAATTACCTGTAGGAAGGGATCACTAACACCAGACACATCATGCTCAGGAGAATAGCCAGCCATGATAAGATTTTTGAGGATACGAACAAGTTGTGGAACAAGCTGCAAAAGATACAAAAAACAATTAAAACTCAACGCAAGAAAGAAAAAAAAATTTAAAAGCTCAAAGTAATAAACTATGTATGTTATATCACTAGAAGACTTAACGCTGAAGATACTTCTTTTGTCTATAGTATATGAGCTGGCATCAGAAATGACACCTGATTGTAGAACTTCAGATTAAATAAAAACAAAAACAAAATGATATATTTCTCACGATGATCAAGAATAAAACATTACTTTCAATAACGGATTGGCATCAGAAAAGATATTCTCTTGAAAAAAAAAAAATGATGGTGAAGGTAAACTAGAATCTGCTTTTATTGACTTTTTGTGACTGCATTCTGATTTAAATGCATCGGACACCCCACTGATTGCCCCATGAAAACATTCTTGTAAGTGCAATCGGATTTCTAGGGAAATTCTTGATGTTGTTTTATCAGCAGTAGCAAGCTGTTGTAAGTGGTATGTAAACAGATCTTTTCAAATAACAGTATTTAACAAAAGTATTTTCGCAAAAATTGAATCTACACTGTGACTATAATACTAAACTAGACTGTCATATGAAAGTACACCTTTGAAGTATTCAGTTACTTCCACTTGCCCTTTCCGGTTACTTCCTTTTTTCGTAAAAGAAATACATCAGGTAATCCTTTGTTTCGTGAAGATAAGAATTTTAATCCCTGTCAAAATTGACTATGGAAGTAGAAAAGGGCAAAAACTATTGTCACACCAAGTGATATTCAGAGAAATAATTATGCAATATATGTATTAACATCTCTTTTAGTGAATCTTCCACATACTCGCTCATCTGATGTTTCAAAATGATCCACAAAAGTTGTTAACAATAAGACAGTACATGAGACTTTCCAACCTATAATCGTTATATAATATAATCAGTCATTCGCACAATTTCAGGCACTTTATTTTTGCCCTTTTCTGCATCTCTAGTTGATTTTGAAAACGATTGAAATTCTTGCCTTTACAAAAAAAAAGGATTGCAAAATATCATTTAGGATTGGAAGAAATTTGTTTTGAGATCCAGATGATATGAAATTTATAAACTCTAACTTCTGCTTTTAAGCATTTTAATAATGGTCACAAGAAAAAACTGTATGAACTGTGGGGGCCTACGCGGGTTTCCCCAGGCGTCTGCATGAATCTGCCAGTGGGTGTGTGACACTCATAGCAAAATTCGATTGCACAACATACCAGTAAGTACACAATCCTTTTTTTGGCTCACACCCACATGATTGTGTTATGTAAGAAGATATATACTGAAGAACATGTTTTATTTCTATATTGTCAAATGTGCAGTTACTTTTTTCTTGGTTGGGATTCCTGCTACGAAGATTTATACAAAAGTACTTGCAGGGAATCCTGGCATTAACAAGGAAAAACAAACCTTGAATTTGATAACATTAGTGAAGAAATGATGCTCAACTGTATGCAGGAGTGTGCATTGGCCGGCCTGGCCATGCAAGAAGTTATTTGATCCCTGGCAATGCTGGGAATCCCTGCTAGTATATTTAATACTATACAGACAACGAATGTTTATTTGTTTGTTTCTAACTTAGTTCTATGGACTCCACAAATAGTTGCACCCAACAAGCTGAAAATTTGAGTACAAGAGTAACTTGATCCCAGAATGAACACAGGACTGATGGTGCTGATTTAGGGTCAGGTCAATTCAGGTATTTACAAATCTAAGGCAGATGGATGTATCCTACAGGCTGCTAATTTGTGTACAAAGGTAATGTAACTCCAGAGCAAATAGGTAGTAGTGACCTCCAGGTCAATTTAGGCATTAGCTAATCTAAGGAAGACTGATGCAACCAACCAGCTGCATATTTGTGCACAAGGGTAACCTGACCCCCACGATGAACATAGGATAAGTATGTCTGATTTCTGCTAACTAACAAAGGTCAATAAGGGTTTTTTTCTAATTGTAAAGGAGACAAGCTATTTTCTCTATTTTTGAATTTTCCATTCTAAGATAGACTAGTACTCATTTTCCACAGATTTCATGGGCAGGGACTGCCTGGTGGAGATGGGTGTGCCCCCCCCCATTTAATTTTAAGCAATCCTTATAAGATATAATTTGCTTGTCTGTGTTGTTAAATTCAAATTTTTTTTTTTTTACGAATTCCTTATTAGTTTTATAAAATCTATATGAAATATAATTTGCCTTCTTGTATTGTACATTTGAAGTTTTTTTTTTTCAAAAGCAATATCGGGTACCCCAACCAGTGTTTGCGTGTGTGTGTGTGTGTGTATATATATATATATATATGTCTATTAGCTGTCATAATTCATATTGCTTTGTATTTGGTCAAGTTTATAGTTCAAGAAAACACTTGATTTATTAATTCTAATTGTACATTAAAAGTAGAAAAATAAGTTGATGTTGTTACCCTGAAAAAGTAACTTTCATTTTCAAGATTTTTATACTTGATGCAGCACTTCTATCTATGTAGATTTGATATGGTCATACCAGAAAAAGCAACCCATGTGTACGATTTAAATAGATATATATTCGACAATGTTACAAAATGTTTCCGCACGTAAAATTTCATGAAATGTTTACTATTCTAGAATAAGAATTTTCAGTCCATAGAATTAGCCTCTCAACATAATTGAATCATAGATAATTAGCTCATTGATCTATATAAAAATAAATGTGTATTTCAATGTAGATTTCAAGTCCTGATAGATATTTTATCTTTTTTTTTTCAATAAGAATATTACTTGAAGATCATAAGTAAATAAAAAAGACAACAGATTTAAAAACAAATAAACAACTTGCCATCACAGTTAATACTTGAACAACTGTAGCATCAAAGAATAAATATGTTCAGAATGAATTCTATTCATGACATTCATAGGAAAACATTCAAAATGGAGTGAAAAAGCATCTAGATTCTTCAGAATCTAGTAAAGAAATATCTAGATTTTGGAGAATCTACAAGTTATTTCCAATGACAAACACTGAAAATAGTGTGCCCCCCCCCCAAAAAAAACCCCTACATATTATTAATAAACCTGTCACAGTCAAAGTAAAGCCTCAAAAGGGTCAAACAACCTTTGAAAAAAAAAAAAAGAGTGAAAAAAAAAGAGTAAAAAAAAAAAGAAAAAAAGACTATGCATTTGAAAAAAAAGTGACTACTGAAGTATGGCTGTGAATTTTCAAGTTGAGACAAAATGAGGAGGCAGGAGCGGTGAAAACACAAATTAACGCACGTATAAAAAGGGATAGAATCCTTCACCACCTTTGATGGCTACGGTTGTTCAATGATTTTAAAGATTATTGCAAAAGAATGCAAAAAGAACTCAAAAAAGCAGTGTTTTAAATGATGCATGGCTACATAAATAACTATAATTAACATTAAAACAGACGTCTTTCTTTTTTTTTTTGCATCAGGCTGAAGATGAGCACATTTTTAAAACATCAATTTATAGCTAACAGGTTGGATTTTCATTTAAAATAAGACATCTAATAAAACCAACCAGTTATTGATTTTTTTAAAAATCATTTGTTAGACAATACTACTCCATTGAACATTAGCATAAAATGACTATTAATCAATGGTCAGATTTGAAACTACATTACAAGCTCTAAATGACCATAGCCTACTTTGAGAATACTTCGTCCCAGATATCTATTTAATTATTCATTTAGATATTTAGGCAAAAGATGAGGTAATTCATGAATACAAAAGTTATCACAAAACCAAATACAAGTTTTTTTCTGTTCAGATAAGTTTCATGCTGGAAGTTAGAGTAAAAATAATACCAAGACACCGTTTCTGCTTTAGTGTCATCATATCACTTCATCCATGTCAACAAATATAAAAGACTTTGTGACAGGAGGTCACCTCATTAATTGATGAAGGTTTGGCCGCATATCCAGTAAAGTCCAGAAACAGGAATAAAGGTATTCATCAGCACACCTTGACAGGTACTGATCAAGACTACATGATTTTTGCATTATCAAAAAGTGGGTTTATAGCTTATAAAGCGAGTAAATAAGAGAAAGTAATTTAAAAGACAAGAAATAATCAATGAAGTAAATTAGATATTTGCTGGAAAAAAAAAAAAAAAAAAAAAATCCAAATGTATAGATCAAGCAGACAAAATGTAATTTTTCCAAAACATGACTTCAAAATTCAACTTCCTTTGCCTTATTTTTAATATAAGACTTAGTCGAAAAATTCAATATTCACTTTATTTAGATTTTCATAATTTGTTACCTTAATAATGCAGTGTAAAATACCTTAGGTTGGTTAAATGAAAGATATGCAGAGTAATTTTGAATTCCAGGAATAAAATAAATAAAATGAACAATTGTGGGCGAGAGAACCTCAAACAACTAACTCTTTCATAACATGACTACCAGTTACACAAGTAAAATCAACATTACTGTAGCAGTGAAAAAAAAAAACCAACTTGGAAATACTCCCAACACCATTTTAAAAAGCCTCAGAGCAGGCATCTAGATGATGGACAAATATTTCACTTTGACCCACATTGACCAATTCTGTAAAGTGTGTGGCATTTAGATAGCATAAATAGCTGCCAGGAAATACCCTGTCATGGATTTTCTATAATCATGAAATTAATGCATTCTGTACATTCAGAAAAGAAAAAGTAATAATTAGAAGATGCAATTTGTTTTCATAGTGAGTAATTCATTGATCACAAAATGACTCAACTAAGTAATTATGGTGGTTTTTTCAATAAACTCAGAAAAGAGAGGGGAAAACCAGAAATCAAGCATCAGGAAGAGAGAGTCAGGAAATGTAAAATAAAAAGCGTGTGTATTACATATATATATATATATATATATATATATATATATATATATATATATATATATATATATATTGCTGGAGAGTGATATAGGCATGAAATGTTAACATTCACCAGGTACATATCCTAGTAATTTTTATTTTGTACATCAATAGCTATATTTACTATGTTAAATATTGAGCACTGAGATTAGATATCTACAACAGATAAAATCCATTTTTATTTCTTTTTTTTTGTATTTTTCAAATTCAAAATATACTATGAACAATATATATATATATATATATATATATATATGCGTGTGTGTATGTAAATAATTATATATAAAAAGAATTTAATCTATTATTCCTCTTCAAGTACATAGAAACACATACTACTTTCATGTAATAGTTCTACTATCATTTCTTTCTTTATATACCTTGTGTTAACAAATATGTCATACCTATCCTAAAGATTTGTGTCGTGGATGCATATTTGAACACACCTGGTTACAGTATGTCCGCATATTTTTGTATAATCAAAAGTGAAACGCAGCCATAAAACAAATCTTTTATGAAAGGTAGAACAGATACATTAGTAAACACACACATACATTAGAGAGAAAGTTGGAGAACCGAGTTTGTTTATTTCTTTTCTCTTTTACTGCCACTATGACCCAAACTAAACCTCAATAGACATAAAAAGATGAAAATGGTCTCCAATTATCTCATTAGAAACCATTAAGATAATTATTGCCCCCACACAAAGAATTTCTCAATAGCTTGTTGCTCATGTCAGTTCGTTCTTTCTTACAGGATACACTCATCAATGCTACTGTGTTGTATGGATAGAAACGACTTCTATTGTAGTGTTTGTGGCAGAAATAATCTAAACATACAGACTCCACCAAACACCAATATTTTACACACATTTTCTTCAATTAGGATAATTTGGTTATATAACTGCAAACAATTTTCACAAACAAATTTACTTCATAAACTGATCTTATTCCAGGGCTCGTGAGGTTGCTCTGATTAAATAACCCAACAAATCATCATTATATTTTGTCGGCAAATTTTTTCTTCATCAAGAATTAACATACCAGCTAACTAGATGATTTAGATGTTAACAATACATTTTAATTAATGATGCACAGGATGTGGATGTACAATATCCAGTGAGATCTGGACTTTACTGGATATTCGACTGCATCTGGATTTTAGTGGCCAAATATTGTATCATCTGGCTGAACAATATTTCATAATATTAACATTTTTCCGGGTAAAAAAAAGAAAAAAGAAAGAAAGAAAAAGATCTATACTAAAGATATACAACTAAAGATTGAGTTCACTTTGGAATGTAACTATTTATGATATGCTAACCAATAACATGTGAGTTAAAGTGGAGCAGTCCATTTAAATTCTTTTGATTTAATAAATGTATAGTGTATCTCAAGTAGGACAATATCAACCGAGCCCAAATGTGCATTTATTATTTTAAAAATTCATATTGAACAAAATAAAACAAAACAGAATAAACATTGTCAAAACTAATTTCTTTTAATACAGTTGAATCATTAATCAATTAATTGGAGCAAGTAATATATATTTTTAATTTAGATTCTGCTTTACATGCATCATGATGAATAAAAATCAACTTTTCACTTTGTTGCTGTTAATAAATGGTTTCTTTTCTCTTCATATATATTGCCAAATTCTAAGAAAAGAATCTCTAAGTACACCGTTGAAATTAGTGCAGACGATCCTTGTTATTTTTCCACCATTCTAGAATATGTTCTATAAGGAACGTTACGAAGCTCGGTGAGAGTTGTTATAATAAAAATAGGTGAAACATTAAAGAAAAAAACAATTATTGCATAACGAAAGTAATTTCATTTTCAGTCAAAGGAGAAACAAAGTAATTCATTTTAATAATATAATACATTTTAAAGAAAGAATTTGATTTCATTTTATCAGATTATGTAAGTGAAAGAAGATAACAGTAAAGAAAATATACGACAGTATACTGGGAAAAATAATTCTATTTTAAATCGGAGAAAAAACAATGTGATTTGATTTATTTAAATTATGTAATGAAAAAAAGCAAAAGATGAAGTAGTGCTAATGGTTCTAGTTAACCGTTTTTCAAACTTGTATAACCAAAGTTACAACTAATTGTTATTTATTGATATTAACGCATATATAATTAAACAGAATCAAACCTACTTGTTCTTAAGTAAGATATACCTAAGGCTCATTCTCCACATATAATGAACTGTGATGACTTTGATCTCATCATTTTACCTTTCCTGTTCCTCCACATAGAATGGATTCTTCCGAGATCAGGTGAACGAACATTGCAAAGAAGAAAGGTAACGAACAACACATGTAAAAGATACATTAACATTGTTGTCTTGAAGTTCATATGATGAGAAATCAATTGGGGTGTTTATTTCAACCTGATAATGATTCAGTTAAAAAAAAAAAAAAAAATGACCCCCCCCCCAAAAAAAAACCGCTTGCCCTATCAAAATAATATGCTTAAGCAATGAAATTTTTTTATTCATACGGAAATTTCATTTAAAGTTATTTGTTGAGTTAAACATTAAACATCAGATTATGATAATATTGATAATCCTTGTAAGAAAGTTACCAAAGTAATACAGGTGTCCTCCATTCTGACAGGGTGCAAGAAAGCCAACCACATTATAACTGAGGTGGTGTGGGTAAGGGAGATATTCAAGGGTGGGTGATAGTTGAAAGATGGAAAACATTGTCTGTTGTATAAAAAGTAAGTTAGTTTTAAACGAATAAACATTCTTTAATGTCAGTTTTTATCAAATAATACCACCAAAATGACTGATGAAGCTCAATATTGAGCAGGTAGAGCAACTTTCAACCTTGACCTTAATACTTGAAAAACCCACGATTTCAAAAAGAAAACTGTCCAATTTCTTAACAAATCATTTCAAGTATCAATAAAATAAAAAAGATAAAATATGAATTATATAATTTCTATCAAAACACAAGTTACATAATTATATAATTGAGTATATCATTATACTATCTCTCCCTGACGTACAATGAATACATCATTTATATCTGACTCAATGGTGTTAAACATCATTTACAACCAACATATCTAATCTATTTATTCAGTAATAAAGACATCAGTCTTTTGAGCCACGTTTATCCAAGCTATTTCTAGTCTTTTTACACCCGCCGCCACTCAAGTTCCCTCACTCTCTCTCTTCCATTCAAGTTGAGCCAGCCTGGAAATATACATTAGCTTCTAAATTTATGCCCACTATGACTGGTTGATACACACAACAATGTGTGCGTATGACGAAGATGCACATGCACGCTGACTGCTACAATGCTTTTCAAGCAGTCAAATATTGACCCAACACAATGATGGAAAGATAAGTACAGCTAATGCTAAGGCAGAGAACCAAGACTATCAACAGTTCCTGCCTGTAAGATTGTTGTTGAGATCATATCCTCTTTGTTGATCATAATGAAAGATAGAACCAGGAAATATACGAGAGGTGCAGGCTCGGTTGAACTAATACGTGCTGGGATTAATTAGGATCTCTACAAAATGTTTGATTTGGAAGACAATAATGGTATACAAAATAGGAGCATAATAATTGCACTTGAATAAATACTATGTCTGATGCTAAGAATGGGAGGTACTGGGACATAGAGATTTTTTGTTATAAGGCTACATTTTTTTTCTTTTTTTTTAACACTTGAAGAATTAATGTTTTATGATCAATTCACTGGTTCATATGAAACAACTGAAGAAGAATCTTCTTTGCTAAACATTTGCTGACATAATAAATAGCTAGAGACACTTGTTCCCTATAAATATTAATTTGCCAGAAGAATATTGTTTATGTCTTTAGAGATTTTCTTGAGTTAAATTGAGGTAATATCAGAGGGGTTGTTTTTCTTACTAATATTCTTAGAGAAATAAGTGATAGGAGAATATTTTATACAAGATTTTGGTTGTAATTTTTTGCATATTTCATTTGTAGAGATTGAATGAAAATCAGGTTTTTTATACAAAAAGAATTATATTAACGTTCACCTTCAAATAAGAATTAGATATATTTTCAGAGTTCTCATGCATTTGATATACTTATGTATATTCATTTCAATTTTTTTCTTTCATTTCATATGCATTAAATTGTGATGCATTTGAAATGTATTAAGTTATTCCATTCAATTTACTCGTTTTATATTTTTGCTGGGATTTATTGTAGCTTTCAACTAATATTTTATGACAAGTTGTTATAAGAACAAAGACTTAATGATTATAAGTTTCATTCCATTGATTCTATTGGTGAGAGGGAAATCTGGGTTGTAGGATTATGGCACTCAGATCCTAGCATCCACATGACAGGAAAAATATTTTGCATGGTGATGCTACATTATTTGGGTACCAAATTCATTTTTTTTTTTAACGGCTTTGATAAATTCTAGAGAAGGTAAAAAGAGCTGCAACCGTATAAAAACTTTATAACTTCTTTAATTTAGAAAGATTACAGAAATAAATCAATGGATAAAATACCAGAGAAGAAAAAGGGTTAAAGAATTCAATCATTGCTAATTATCAACCTTTCAAAGTGATGCTGTAGGGGGGAAACTCAAACTGACACCTACACAAACAAATGAATGTATTGATTGAAGACAACATGCAGTTGCTGGAGTCCAGATCGAAATAAATTGGATCTCAACAGAAAACTTTGGATTGTGCCCCAACTAATGATAGACAAATCTGTTGAAATATCTATTTGCAAAAGAAAGATCAATTGCAAAGGTCTTGTTAATCACTCAATAGAAACTATCTTGCGATCAATGTTTTTTTCAGCAAGCCCTGTTTAGGGTGATTAATTATTGGGCGACGATCACTAAAAAGTTTAAAATTCATTTAAAAAAGAAAGTAGTTTTTCCTAGACATAATAAGGAGTAAATGTTTGAATTTTCAGCCCTCTTTCTCCTCTGGTTCTATTTATCTAAGGTCGGGCTTAATGTGGGGAAAATAGGAGACACCCTTCCAAAAATGGCTCCAGCCGACGTGGCTACAGTTTGCTTTGGAGCCAAAGTAACCTCCGCCACAAAAGCGTCCACCAGGGGACCTGCTCCGCTAAGTGCAATGGAGCAGTGCTGCTCAGAGGAAACTGACTCCTCACAGCTGGGCCGAATAATAATAGGAGAGCTGAAGGACGAGTCCAAAGGTTCCCCAATACGCGTAGCCTCAGTAAAACCTCATTGGCTAACGCATTGCACCAGCGCATTCCATCTTTGACACACACCCTCTTCGGCCAACTCGGCAGGCAAGTGTCAGTACCAACTCCTCAGTCTATGCCGGGGAACAAATACTACACTTTGATCCTGAAGAACAGGCCTGTACAAAGTCAGAACCAGTTAAAAATAAAACCTATGTTGAGCAGTGTACAGTTTTGGTTGGTGGTTAATAATTTCAAACAGAACAGATTCCAGCTTAATGTAATGGATGATTTGAAACAGACAGTTAAGAGAACAATATAAAATTAGTCTTTCAATCTAAAATCATTTATCTCTAGTTGTTGGTTTCAAGTTGTTTGAAATTTTTCGGGACTCAAATTGAAATTGTCTTTGATTTTAAAAAAACAAAAAAAACAAACAATCCAAAAAAAAATATCCCATTCAGCTTTGTAAATAAAGTAAAGTGTTAACTGCAAAAAGTTTTTAAAAATAAAACATACTAGTAAGTAATAGAAAAATTAATGAAAATAAATAATGATATCAATAAATGATAATAATAGAAATAGAATTAAAAAACTTAAAAAATAAACTGAAAAATAGAATGAAAAATAAAATGAAAATAATGAATAAATAATAATGATAAAAAGAAGGCAATATTCAAGTAGTGTTATTGCCTGATGACAGATTTAAGCAACAGAGCTTTAATATACATTTTTGTTCTAGCTTTTCTTTTCAAGCAAACAGTTACATGTGATCTAATAGTCTACAAGAGTGAAGAATTGTTACATTATCCTTCCAACTCTCTTTGTAAATATACTCCCCCTTATTCCACACCTCTTGGTCAGTTTGGTAGGGCATTGTTACCTGTTCTCTACTCTTAACCCACTTTTTTTGTGAACTTGAAAGCTTGAATGGCAGACAGTAACTACAGTATATACTCATGAATAGGTAGAGTTTTGAAAACCAAAATATCGGGTGTCAACTTACACACGAATAATAGTTAAGGCAGAAATCCGTGCACAATGGGAAGAGTTGTTTTCACAGATATGAAAATATTAACTTATTACAGTTCATAGGACATGGGGATTTTTAGTGAGTTTCTTGAAATGTATTTAATGTCATGAAGTATGATGTTTTGTTATTATAATATTTGATGTTCTATAAGCCTCAGAAGTTAAAGTTGACACCAAACAATATGAATTAATGATTTCTGGGCCAAAAAACAAGGGTCAACTTATACAGGAATCTATATGCTCACCAAGAAAAGGAAGAAAAATCTATAACCAGTAAGAGCTTTCGCCAGTTGAGATCAGTCTAGCACTATCCCTAATACCTACAACAATACATATGCGGATATAGAAGTCAAAATCTATTTCATAAGGGAAGAAGAGCATAAATTCATTTTTATTGTTATTTTACAATTAGATTAGGATTTTTTTTCAATAAACTACAAACAAAAATCTTGACTATAACATGGACAATGCTGAGTCACCTTGCCAGACGAAAAGATGTGAGCATTTATCCAATTGTGAAGGAGAGTATTGTGCTACATGCGAGCTAATATTGATCTGAGGAAAGATTTTAATAATCATATTTCTGCGAAGCAGGAACATGTCTTTCATAGAACATCATATGCTGTACCTAAAAATAAAAAGAAACATTTTGCAATGCTTATATTTTTATATGTAGATAAATGTATACTTCAACTTAATGGATAAATAAAAAGAACAGTAAAAGAGTTGGGTATTACAGCTTTGATGTTTTATATAGTGATAAGTCTATAGTTTTTTTTATATTTGTTTCTGTGAATGGTTGCCCAATTCTTTTTTTTATTGGGCATTATTCATGCTTAGTGCCATATAACAGCCTACAGTCAAATAATCTAAAGGAACACTGTTTTCAAGCAGAAAACCAAACAAGATTTTACATTGTCTCATATCCACATGTTACTATGAGCTGTTGAGCTAATTCTGAAGCTTTACAATCATCATTTTATTGATATGATTATCAAGTACACTGACAAAAGTCATACTGCATGAATCATTGGCTCATTTTGAATTGACATACAAGGTAAAAGAAAAAAAATATGACACATCTTTATATCTACTACTCCTGGTAAAACATCGAGTGATTCTATAATTTTTAATTCTACTTGATCTGAAAAATAAATGCCATCAATCTGAATAATTCAATTTTATTTGAGGTATATTTCATGAGGCCTGAATGTTCAGCTATTAGATAAATGTTCATTTATGTCATGTCCATGATTTGTTTACAGTAAAAAAGCTGGGCAAACATCCTCTATGTGTACTGATGCCATAATTCTTGTCAAGGGTAGTATGTTAGTCAGAAATTCCCTATGGGAGATCTAATTTGATATAACAAAAAGTTATTCCAGAAGCAGCCTACAATTGCTGAATGAGAAAAATTCATGCATGAGCCCATTGATAATCTTTGTTTCTTGCTCATACATGAATTTTGATCAAAGACCACTAATTGTGTAAATACTTTTCATCTCTTGTCACCAGAATTTATGAGTTGATGTTTTAGAAGGTTTTATAGGCTATAAGTTCAACTTGTATCTTGATAATTTTTTTTGACTTCAGATGTTTTACATCAACAGAGTAATCTAACACTTTGGTTACCTAATTTTGGCAGCTATCAGTATACCGTGTTCAATTCTTAACAAGTGGCTAAAAATTTTAGAGCAAAAATTATTTAGGAGATTTTAGATTTTGCAGTTCCTCAACTAACATTATCTCAAGATGAGGTATTATTGCTGCACATCATTATAAATACAATTAGATTTTTTCCTAAAAATATAGAATTGAGGAAGAAACTACAATGGTTATGCATGACAGGTTTTAAAAATGAAGCTAATCTGGTTATCGAGATTTTTGCATTATATATCATTGTCTTTGTTTTCAAAGTTGGAAAGATTATGTATTATAGTCTTTGTTCTTCAAGATGGAAGATTGTTTTGGGCAAAGGAGATGAATCTTTTAATGTTTCCTATTTGGTATTTAATTACCATCTTGCATGCAAACTTACAAAGAGTTTGAAAATTAGCTGAACAGTTTCACAATGGTTTTTAGTGACAATGTTTCATTTTCATCAATTGCCAAATCTTTATGATCATTACATACGTTAATTCAAACCATCAGTTTCATTTTGAAGAGATCAATTCCAAGCACAAAAACTATATATGGTATATATACATAGAATTATTTGATGACAAACCACTTGAGAAATCCCTGTAGTGAAGGTTGAGGAGATCATGTGAGACCCTCAGTAGCACCATATCTAATAGAGGAAATAACAAAGAATGACCCCTACTAAATTTTAATCCAAAGAAATTTTGACTTGTAATAATGCTTTAAAATGGCCAATATTTTTGTACTCGCTAAATATAACATTGCATCAATTTAGTAAACAAACTTCGACCATATCTCTTAAAAATCAGAATTCCCTTTGCGTAAATGAATGTTTGACAGAGAAAAAAAAGTTAAAAGATTGTGTTCTTCAACCTTTAGATCTCAGTGGGTGACTTTGTTTGCCGAGCAAAAAATTTGTCCTGCCACTGCAGGCGACTCTGATCAGATTGCCAACTGACTGTGTGTTTGAATTTTGCAGTTGTGTGGTCATACATAAACAAATACACTAGTTACAGGGTTTCAAAGTTACTAAGTCCATAAAATCTTGGCACCCTTGAAAAGAATGCAGAGTGCTGAAGGTTAACAGTGAATAGTAGCAACTATTATAAGCCACTGGTGTTATATATGAAAAGATTATCATTCAGATGCTTGGCTAGAAGGATGTAAGGAGATGACTGCAGAGTAGGTAGAGATTTTGTCCATGAAAGAAGATTGAAGATATAGGCTGA
The DNA here is from genome assembly GCA_963457665.1 of Thysanoteuthis rhombus. Classification (NCBI taxonomy): domain Eukaryota; kingdom Metazoa; phylum Mollusca; class Cephalopoda; order Oegopsida; family Thysanoteuthidae; genus Thysanoteuthis; species Thysanoteuthis major. The sequence continues at coordinate 17,025,754 of OY735209.1, forward strand.
TAGGCTGCTCAACTCTGTACAAGTTGCCTGTTATAAGTCACTCAAGCAGAAAAGCAAGCCAAACCAATTCCCGTTGGACCAGGTGTATTTGTTTTAGCTTATTCATATTTATACCAAGCTGTTGTTGTTGAGATGGCTACTCAATTACTATTCACATCCTTGTCTCATAGAGAAGAGGATTATTCAGAAAGCATAGCACTTATCAGTTCATCTGATAGAACTAATTTCTATGTAGCTAGTGTCATGATGATAGAAGCCTTCAAAAGCCTGAAAGTTCAAGCTTTGGCATATCTTATTACCATCATTTATCCACCTAGCCCACACAACCACCACACCACCACTTCTGCATTTAGTTATGCGGAATTTTTATTGCCCACAAATGCCTTTTTTTTTCCCCCTAGAGATATTGGTCAAGTGGTTAGCATGCTGGTCTTGGGGCAGCCGACAATGATGGAACTCATTATATTAACTTATCTAGTAGAAATGAATTCCCAATGAAGTTTTTTATTAAACTAAGATGTAAAGGATATTAATGAAAATAAATACTATAAGTCATTAACATGTTATAACTCAAAGAAGAAGTTTTGAGCCTACATTATTGCTGGAAATTGAAAAACCGAATGTTCAGTATGAACTCTACCAGATGATAATAATTTTCAAGTAGAACCCAAGCAAAATACGTCAGTAAATGCATGTATGAATTTCCTAATATCAACATGTTCTGAAAATTTGTTCCTTAAATTACAATGGGCAAACTAGACCTCTGGTTCAGGAATGAATACTTACATAAGTGTTACAATATAAGGCTGATGGGAACTGTTCAATTAAATACTTGATTTTTATTCTTAGATAATACTTGTGTTAAAGATACTTTTGCATGAGCATAAGTGAACTATACTTATACACATAATCATATACACACACACACACACACATATATATATATATATATATATATATATATATATATATATATATATATATATATGCTTCAACTTGAAATTCTCATTTTGTTCATTCACTGTCTATATCCGCTCTATTTGTTTCTTTCAAAGCGGACAATTACATAATTAAGAAATGGATAATCCAATAGAAATAATCATAAATTGCGTTATATTATTTTGGAACCCTTTTTGAAATGATCTCCTGTTAATACATGGTGAATGTATCATTTAGCCAAGACAATGAAAATAGAATAAACAATTTTTAAAAAAATAAGGCTGCTGCAGGAATCAAACCTGTGACTGATAGGGTAGCTGCTTCAACATAGCATTGCTCTTACCATTGAGCTGAACAGTTGCTGATAATGCAAAGGCCCAAATATATATATATATATATATACATACACACACACACGTGTGTGTGTGTGTGTGTGTGTGTGTGTGTGTGTGTGTATGCGGATGTTTTTGTGTAACCCTTTTCACAGCCAATGAGAGAAACATCTCAAGTAGATTTATTTGACCAAGAGGAAATATAAAGCATGATTGCTTGGAACCCCTGCAGTGTCCAAAAGATAGCCAATCACAGCCACTTTATCAAAAAGGCCTTAGGAGAAAGAAAATTAAAAAGGGCTGAAAAGAAAAATAAGGAATGTATATGAGGATTTCACGGGAGAAAGTAAGTAAGATAGACAGTAAGTTTAATGTTATGAAAAGCAAAAGAAAGCAGGGAGAAGATAGAAGAAAAAAGGGTAGATTATTATTTAGTTCCAGTATCAAGTAGAAGAAGAGGGTATAAGTTAATCTAGTGAAAGCAATAGAAAGAAAATACCCTTGCCTATAAGTTAAAGGAACCAAGGTTTGTCAGGTAGAGTGGAATAGAGAGAGACAGACACACTTGGCCCACAACTCAACAAGCATCTTTCTCTCCATCTATATGAGTAATGTTGATTCTTGTTTGGTCTCCAAGTGAAGCCCATGCTACATATCTTTGGTAGGCTGAAGTAAAGAATGAACTTGTTCGATTTTGAATCCCAGAACAAGTTTTGCGTCTTCTGTTCCTCCCCTTGTTGTAACCAGGGTGCACATGCAATGAGCGGCACAGTGCAACATAAGGAGGCTTTTTCATACTCTACAGTTGTCGTAGCCAGTCTTGTAAGTATTTGAAATGATCCTTATCCTCCCAGCTTTGCCTTAGATTTAAAATTAATTTCATTCAACTAAACTCAACATATTTTTGAGTCTTTAGCATTAGAAGCCACTTGATCAGTTCATCTCAGGTTTGATCTAACATGTAAACTAATGAAATCTTCATACCTTCCTGACTAGAACGAGGACAATGAGATAGTCCCATGCATTTGAAAGTCTTAATTGTGAGTCATTTTGTAGACAAGGACTGATAGTTTTGGATGAACCATTCCATATATGTAAGACATATTGACCCTGACTGTGACAATGAATGAAGAATGAATGATGCCATTTTAAAGATGCCAAATTTTATAAAAATAAGTTGTTTCACAGCTAGCTTCATTCCTTTTGGCCAATTTGAAGTTTATAGGGTAAATTTTAGCAAGTCTAAAAAGGATTACTCAGAATCAGCCTCTCTTCCATGCTTTGCTTTTTATGACAAGCGTACTAGAAGTGAAAGCTCCCCAATAAAAAGGCCACGTTTCTTTACCATATGCAGAGCAAAGTTGTCTTGAGGCCTTTCCACCAATACAGTTTTGGTGCGATGCACTGGCTACACTCCCTCTCATAGGCCCTGCTCTTACTGAGAATATTTGAAACCAACTCCTCTTTTTATTAGCATTGGTAGCTCAATACAAGAAACTCTCAAGGTAATGGTGTGATGCACCAGCTGCACCCAGTTTCACAAGTCTTTATACAACAGGATATTTCAGACACACTACATTTAAAATAGAGCTTTGAAATTTGAATTCTACTTTGAGCCTTGTTTTGATGTGGGGTATTTTTTAAAAAGCACAGTTCTCGGCTTCACTGGTGAATTTTGCTTGGCTTCATATCCAGAAAAGTTGCACCCAGGGGTGTTACTTATGCAAAGTTTTATGCGTTTATCACAAAAAGGAAAGGTTCAGTCAGTAAGCAGCAGGACTTCAACAAAATATTTGAGGTAATTGAAGAGAAAATCTAATTTTGGTATCATAAGATGTTATTTCTTTCCCCTAAAAATTCTGTTCACCATAAGATCAACAATTTAAAATATGAATTTACAAGCATTTAAAATAGCCATATACGCAGACGTTTTTATCTCTCATAATACAAGTCCTGGATCTATTAATGCATAATCTATTTATTCAACTGATAACAATTTGAGAGTAACTACAGATCCAAGTCAATACAGCTACTATTAAATCCCACCCTTTACTTGGGTAATATTCCATTCATACTGTTTTGACGAAGTAAACTAATTATTGCATGATTAAATATGCACATCTATGTCTATACTCTTACTATTGATTCATCAGCTGGTCGGAACCTGTTAGCCTCAGCTAAGTAAATATCTACAAACGCATTTGAATGAAGAGCTTGGTACCTAGTACCCCAATCCCGTATCATAAACTTATATGACTTTATATATATATATATATATATATATATATATAATGTGTGTGTGAGAGGACAATCAGGAAGACCAGGTTATATAAAAGTGAGATTTTTTTCATTTGTACACAATATGGTCTTAATTGTCCTTTCGCTATAATACTGTTGGATGAATTATAATCCATATTGATACACTGGTGTTATATATATATATATATATGATATTCCTGACGGAGGTTCATAGTAAAACAGCTGATGATCCCTACCATAAAATTAAGCATATAACATTAGGATCCGAATCTAAATAAAAGTGATGTAATCAAATTCTATATAAAATACGGAATATTCTGAACACAGTACATTAACAACAATGGTAGCTGACTTGCATAAAATAATATCCTTAAGATGATGATGAATTTTATAAAATGAAATTTCTAAAAGAAAAATTGTTTTTCAGGGGCAACATGCAAAGTTTCAAAACTATATATATATATATATATATATATATATATATATACTTTTAGTGCAAGTGTGTAAAAAAAAAAAATAATCAAGCTAGTTTTTTGTATTCCATGTAAATTTTAAACTTGCAATCACATGTTTATACCTTCAATCTATATCTGACCCCTTATGAAATCAACTTCTTTGAATATATGTTGGTTTTTATGTTATATTTTTGTCTCATCATTGAACTATATAATTACTAGAGATCCAAACAGTTGAGATTAATTGTTTTCATAAATACTGTGTTGATAAATTACATTAGACTAAATTGTTCGTAAAATTTGTCGGTGAGTTTTTTCCCTGAGAAGCAAATCAAAGAGAGAAATGCTAATGTTAATGATATTCTAATTTGGTCGATCGATTTTCTAAAAATCTTTTTTTTTTTTTTATAGATAGATAATATTGTATTTTTCTAGTGATCAAATATTGTTAATTGAATTTTGTACAGTAAGGTAATTTCAAATAAAAAATATGTAAGATATTTAAAAAAAAAAGAAAAAAAAAAAGAAAGCCTCTTTAATATGTTGGAAATTGGAAAATAACTCAATTAGAGTAATTAGTAAAAAAAAATTAGAGATAATATTCCCTCAGGAATGGAGATGGATGGGTTGAAAGAAAAAAAAGTAACTTTCTTGAGATATTGTAGAAATTGGGAAAAGGAAATTCAAATTTCAGTTCTTTTTTGGTCAATCTGTTAATTTTCTATTTGCCTTTAATAATGACAAAGTGCTTGAGATTATCAAGGAAAATATGAGAGGCCTTTTTTCAATGTGGCAGAAATTGGAAAATGACCGTAATTCAGTTTTGGTCAATGTCCTTCTTTGTTTTCCATGTCTTTCTTGACATACTGAAGTCCAAAAATATAAACAAATAATAAAAACAATCTTGATTCGGGCAGTGGGGTGGGGCAATATACTGGAAACTGAAAAATGTTCCAAGAAAATTATAAAATTATTATGCTTCAGATACAAAGTAATTGATTAATTTTAATTGGATAATCAAAAAAAAAAAAAAAAAGAGAGAAAAAAATATCAGCAGCAGCAGCAGCAGCCACAACATGAGTATGAATACAGTAAGAAGCAGAGGAAAAAATAATTGAAGCTAAGATTACGCAAAGCAGATAGAAGCTTTGAAATCAATAATTAGAACAAAAAGAAACATTCCTGATAAGCTACAGAGCTAATACAAAACAAAATTGATTAAAGCAATTAGCAAAAAAAAGGAAAAAAAAGAAAAAAAGCCAGACAACCTTCATAATTGGAGTTTCATATCAAATAACATAGGAAAAATATATATTTTTAAATAAATAAATATTTGAAAAAAAAAAGGGTATATGATTTTCAGTTTGTAAGAAACATTACAGTGAGATAAACTGCACTTGAGACGAAATGATCATTTTTATAAAAGAATGATGAAATTTCTATGAAAAATTAAAACATGTCCAGTGAGTCACTCAGCAGAAACCATCATGTGACCAACGTCTTTTGGCAGCATGCCATGTGGGGGTGGTGATCAATTGAAAAATTGGAAAAAAAAGGGGGTGTTCAATGAGTAATTTATCTCCCTCGCCTTTTGTTGGGCGGTGATCACTTAGAAGTCTGACGAATGTTCTTTAAAGTGCTTGCTTATGCACGCCTTCAATAAGAGAGAGGGCAGAAAGAAAGATGTGTCTGACAGGCAGACTGGGTGGGTAATTTGATGAAGGAGTGGGCCAGAAGATAGAAACCTGCCATTGCTAGCAAAGCGAACACAAAGGGAAGGACAAGTAATTTTTCGACTAGATCAGGGCAATTTTTAGCAAATGAAAATCTATAATTGCTGATTAAATCCGATAATGTAATAAAAGTAATGTTTTGGATTCATAATACACGACCATTTTCTTTGATAAGTTACCTGGAAATGGAAAAATGTAGCTGACTTTAGCCATTTTTAAGACAGTTTTAGCAATCAACAACAAATTATTCTTGGCTACACTGGGACGTGGCAATAGAGAGGAATTTTTCTTATTCTGTGTCAAATACAGTTAGGTATTAAATTTACTTTTTTTTCTCTCAGTTAAGCCATTTTGAAATGTGGAATTTCCACGCAATAATGCCTGCACGCCGACAGCAAAGAATTATATAAGAGTATTAGCAGGGAATCCTGGCGTTGCATGGGAGAAACAAACCTCAAATTTGACAAAATGAGCGAAGAAATAATGCTTAACTGTATGCGGGTGTGTGCGTGGACTGGCCTGGGGTGTGCAAGAAGTTATTTTATCCACTGGCAACGCCGGGAATCCCTGCTAGTAATAAATAAATATCAAATAATGACAATAGGTATTTCATAGATGTCAAAGTCAAAGTAAAAAAAAAAAAAAAATTATTGTTATCAGTGGAGATAAAACAAATATGAAATAATGACACGGATCAGAATTGAATTTTACATAGAAAATTAAACCTCAATGTTACAGACTAAAACAACAACAAAGCCGGTTTATAGCAGTACAAACAACATAAGTAAAGATGCAAGTGCACGTGTCAGGTGCTCAATGCATGCACTTGTGCCACTGGCTGTGCATAATGTGAAGTCCCAATAAAGTGATCAATATAAGGAAATGTTCTATCAACCTATTACCAGTACGGTTTTTAAAAGATTGCAAACTAGTCCAAGGGCCAAGACAAAGAGAAAAAAAAAATCACTTATTGGTGCCACCTGTGGTGGCAGAGTCTAGTAACGATTTTTGTAATCTTCCATGTGTGGGTAATCTACTCTGATATGATAGCCTTTGAGGAGTGGCAGCTTAGAGGTAGATGCCATTACTTTTATACCTATATTCCATGACAGGTGTTGGGAATTATGGAAATAGCTCCAACAACATCTCCAATAGTTCTCAATGAGTTTCTATGAATTCATGTGGAAAGGTAGACAGTTGGATGAAAAAAAGAAAAAGAGATAAAATTGTGGAGCAGATCCATCCACAATTACCTCCTCTATTGTTGTAGCAATGCTTCCACACTACATAATATCACCAAATTTTTATTCTTCTCCACACGATATCTCACAAAGTTCTCAGATATCAAAGAATTTTCAAAGAAAGATGGACAGTAAGCTATGTAAGGAGTGATTGAATAATGAGGTAGATTTATGCACAATTACCTCCCTTGCATCGCAGTTATATGTCCACAGCATATAATATTGCCACTCATCTGTCTTTCCATCTATATTTGCTGAAAAAATTTTCCAAGACTGGGGCACCACAGTGAACATCTGCCATTAGAAATGCTAAAATCTTTTTTGCAAGTGATCTTGAACGTTTACCTAGATCATTTTTGATCACTGAAGGTCCCTTTAGCATGTGTAAATGGTTTCATTAGTCAGCTTGAAATTTCCTACAGAGCCTTATTACAAGTTTCTTGCAATAACATAAAACAGCCACTCATTTGGAAAGGCTATCATACACTATTTTACTCATGTTTGTGCAACAAATACCACGGCACTATTCAAGTTTGGCCACCTTGGGTGGTTGATATCTAGCCCAGGGACTACTCACCATGAATATCACAACTCAGATATTATCTCACTTTATCCAATTAAATTCTGAAATTCTAATTTGATAAGCCATTTAATATCAATTGCCCTGAAAGGTATGCTTATGCTTTCAGCCATTACAACTCAAAATTGTCAACACTAATATATAAGATTGCATCCAAGTTAGAACCTGTGTTGGGGTAATTTGAATATACTTTCATCAAGTTAATTCACTTAACCAGGTAGAGAGTGCTGAACCATATTACACAAGATACTGATTCCCTAATTATAATCACAGCTGCACAGGTGCAATACATTGAAAATGCCTAGATGATAGTTATTCATAGTAAAGGCAAGTGTATGTAGGGCAATAAACTTCAATCAGTCTAATACTTTGTAGTTAGTCTCCTGTTTTACCATTGAGCCAAACTCACGAGGATAGTAAATGAGAGTAAAAATGCTTATGATACACACATTTGGAAACAAGCAGTAGGCCATTGGATACTATACAAAGGAGAAGTAATCCTGTAATCCAAATTACTTAACCTGCAAAGCAGACTCTATACAAAAAAATAAGATAAGGGCTAGAATGGCCCTGGGGTGGGTGAGGGTTGTTGAGGACTCCCTATTGCATCTATGACAAACCTTGATCAGTTAAGAGAGTTTTGAAAATATCTCATGAGCTTTTGCAAAACAGACGTTAGATATTGTAAAGATTATCTAATTCAAAAAAATTAGCAGCAAAGTTGAAGCTAGTTTAATTAAATATACTCTATATTATTCTGCTTCTTCATTATACTCTAGAGCCGCCCCAGAGATCCCCGCCCCTATTCTTTACCCACTCGAGATGCTGCAAAGCATGAGAATGGAATGAAAGGCACCAGCCCCATACCAGTTCCTCACTTCTTTCATCCTTTCTCTTCTTCTTCTCATCCTTGCAATGGAATGAACAAGGGTCAGAATGAAAGGGGAGGTGTATGCTTGCATAGGACCTAAAGAGACTGAACCTTCACTATGTCATCTATTTATTAGCCCTCCCTCACATGGATTGTGGATAGACAGAACTGAGTGATGTGTTTTGCAGGAACATCTAACAGAACACAGGAAGAATGAGCAAGGTTTTTAACTCGCTTTGTCATTGTGAATGCAATGGTCACACAGTACACAAGCATCTCATTGCTGGCTGAGTAACCCCACGGGGAGTGTCTATGCAGGCACAATAAGGTCCTCTTCGATTGGTTGCCAATTAACATCAAGGCTGCACAACTAGTTTTAGAGATATTCAAAATGGCTTCATACTTTCCGGACAGACCTTGGATGTCTCATAGGTAATAAATTTTACTTACAGAAATATACATGCAAGATTAATGATATCTTAGTTGTCAACATCTGTGGTTCAGCTACTTAATAATGAATATAAAAAAATTGCCAAATCAGCTTATCACCAACAACTATATAATTTTTATTTGTATCTCAAGACAGCATTAATTTGTATAACCTTTTTACGGAATTTTTTTCCATTAAAAATTCATGGTATCAAAAACTTTTGTAAATGAATGAAATAACAAATCAGTTGAAAACAAAGCTTGTGAGGAGATAGGGGCAACCAAAGATTGAAATTATATACATACACTTCATGTTGAACAGCCAATATTATAGATAAATCATAGAAAGTGACCCAATGGGCCAGCATTTCAAGAGATGAATGTAAAGCAAAAATTCATTGCTGAGAAAGGTGATACAGTTGTTACTTCATTATTTGTTAAGTTAGATATAGGAAATTGTGTGGTAGGCATTTTCAATGAGCTTTTTGTAGTGAATTCACTTACTAAGTTTTAATGGTGATTCTTGTTGAAGTAGAAGTGCGAGAGAAAAAGAGGTGAATCAATAAAAATTCACTAGACTAGAACCATCCCCAGCGTATCATTTACCATTTGTGAAAGGTTACTTACACCTGAAGCAAGTGTGGCCACAAGTGATACAAAAATCACATGATAAACATTTAGAACAATGTAAATGAAATATTACTGGATAGCTTTTTCTTTAATTTGTCCCTCTCTGTGAAGACAATTTCATTCAATAATTATTTATTATATTGTTTACAAAAAGCTCAGTGGGTAAGGTGAAGGATTAGAAAAATCGAAGTCAAATTGCTTTGATTCAAATTTCTAGTCTTTTTGATAACATAGAGAACACAACAGTAGCTTCAGTACTCTATGTAGGGTCTAGTCTCAGTAACTATACTTCAGATCAATAGATCTCTGTAAAAATTTGTATAGCTGGCCCTATATATTCTACCATTTGCTACACACTCACATACATATTTTATCTCTCACCATATATATATATATATATATATATAAAATACACAGTGCTTGCAAAATCATATCATATCCATTATAGAAGAGAGCACATTTATTATTACCTTTAATTTTCAAAATAACTTTAGCAACACTTTAATTCTTAAAACAAGGGCATGCCCGTTCAAAAGGTGCATGTTTTGAAGCGGCTGGACTTAATGATGTATGGAGCTGCCTGCCATAATTGTCATGTAAAATTATTTCCTGTTCACTCTATGAAACTCTGGTTTCAAAGTATTGTGGATACTACAGGAGGTTCGAACTTGAAATAATGAAACCCAATTCTTTGTCATTGATGTTGTAAATAGCATCAATCAAAATAGAAATATTGTTATTAGTAGCAACAACAACAGAATTTTCTTATGTTATCTAAATTATAATTCAATTAGATCTTTTCTATAGAAAAATTTGGCAGACCCCCCCCCATTCTCTCTCTCTCCAACCTCTTTTTCACTACAGAACAGACATTTTTAAAAATGCCATCGCATCATCTATCTATAAACCCATGCTTGTGAATGTTGGAGATAGTATATTTGGGCAAAAAATTACATCCATTTCAAAATGAATTTTGTATTGTAAATCGAGCACATTCCTCATGTTGAGAATTGTAAATCGAAATGACTTCACAGTTAACAATAGCAATGTCCAGTGCATGGATATCTGGTGAATATCAACTTCATACAATGGCCAGTCGTGGTATTATCTCAGTGCATACACACATGGAAGATATATGGTAACTATGAGATACATGCTTACTGAATAATAGTTTTAGGAGCTTGTTTTACACCAATTTCAATTATTGACTGTTCCAAAAATATATAATATTTTCAAAGTATTATGATTAATTGCCCAGTTTCTTTATTGAAGGATGATTTTTTGACTCAACCAGTAAATCTGATACCTAATAAGTAATGCTTTATTTTCTGGTATTATATGTAAGGACTTGATCACCTGTGTCGAATTACGCATTTTCAGGTATGAGACAGCATGACATAGCAACATACATTACAGTTGATCTATCTTGTGTCTCATAAGTTCTAACAAGAACGAAGGATGAAATATTTGAATCTAAAAGGCAAACTGAACGTCTATGCTTGAGCACTTATTGACAAGACCAATAACTATCAAATAATTTTAGAGAAGACAAAGACACTTCTCTGTTAAATTTGAATCAGAAACAGGAGATAGAATACAGCAGGTTGGGGCAAAAGCACTTTTATGGTTAAACCACTCCTTACTAAAAACACGTAAAAACCAGGTTAGACTTCTGTAAAAAAAATACAAGTTGTGGACTGTAAAGGATTGGAAGAAGGTCATTTTTAGCCATGAATGTAAGATTCAATATGCTTCCAGAGGTGAAAATTACAATATTTCGAGGAAAAAGTCTGAAAAATTTCCAAACTTTGCAATAAAATGCTCTGTAAAATTCCCACTGTTGATTATAGTATTGGGATGCACATTGCCAAAGAGCAAAAATGTCCTGTGTGTCATTGAATGAATGCAACAACATACCGAGGCATACTAGAGGGTTAACTTTTGCCGTTCAAATGCTTGCCAATGAAGTCAAGAAATTAGATATTCCAGCATGATAGCCCCCTGCTATGTTCCGTTTCAAATTGGTTTTCCAACAAGTGATCCGACACTCTAGACTGGCCAGCCAACTCTTTTGATTTAAATATAATAGAAAACATTTGGAGGGAAACTTGAGAATGCTTTAGGAGAAGAATAAACAGGAAAATCGATGACTCGAGACATTTTAATAAGACGTAATTCAGTCTACCTGGGAATTATAATGATAACACATGAATACCTAGATTCCTTATACAAGTCAATGCCTAAAAGGATTCAAGCAATATTGCTAGCAAAAAATATTGACTATATCAACTTTTATTGTCAAAATATATAGCATATGCATTATTATTGTCATTTCTAAAGAAATATATATTTTTGAAACATTCAGTTTTTTGCAAATTTTTCAAATCCTGTAATTACCAAGTTTATGCTTTCTTTCATAATTTTTATTTCCGAAGTGTAAAGAACATGAATATAGGCCAAAAGCAAGAAAAATAATCATGCATTCAGCTGAAAAATCTTCGAGTAATTATAATTACATAATGATATATACTCACATACACCGTAGAATTGACAAAAGTTTGTATGTTATGTTACATGTATATGTCTAATAAACTACTTGAGTGTGGTACCTTAGAGGAAGCAAATTTATCCGTAGGGATAACTTAACCTCAGGATTAAGAAATGATCAATGACACTGACCTCTGAGGTTCCAAAAGGTCAATTCAACTCAATCTGATTTGTAAATTTCGATTGAAATCTCAAATTATTTCTGAAAATATCAGTAATGTGAATTTCTTTCTCACAATGCTTACACCAGTTTCAAAAGTCTAATTATATCAATTTTTACATTTAATATAGAAGTAGAAAAATCTGACAATGACAATCCAAACTTCAAGACAGGAATACTCTTTATTAAAATTTCAAGTGGGATAGTTAGGCAATCATGCGGTTAGTCATACTGTAGAAAATTAGGCCTTTTCTTACTGCTGCTGAACCAGGTTTCAAGTCTCTCCCTACCTCATCTCAGAGAAATTGATTTGTGTAAACTGTTTCCTTTCAAAGTTTGAAAAGATTCCTAACAAAAGGCTTTATAATAATTCATAAAATATGAGATCAGCTATAAAAGACAAAATGCCAAGCAAGTAGTACATAGAGTAGTTATGATTTCAGTTACTTGTATTGAAACTATCCTTACTTTTGAAGACAAAATTCCAAACAAATGAACTATATACACAGTAGATGAGATTTTATTTTCATGAGGTGAAGTCTTGCCTCTTATTCTTAATGTTTTAATCAATTTTTTACCAATCATTCCCTAAAGACTTGGTGCAGATATTTATCCAACACGTCAAAAATGTTTATCACTTAAAAAGGTCTGGCAAATCTTGGGGAAGGTTTATGTCCAGAGACGGATGCTAAAAGGCTGATGATGATGATGATGACAACAGTATAATGGACAAAACCTATACAGTTTCACACAATAAAACACTGAAAGAGCGTGGGTGTATAGGGCCTTTTCAATGACTCAATTACCAGACTGTAGTTACATTCTATGAGCTTGGAGCCTATATTCTTAATGAAGTATTGTGGCTACAAATTTGGAAAGGAAGATTCTTAAAGGAAGAATCAAGAAGAGGTTCATGCATAATGGTTAGATGTAGTCTCTCTTTAGATAAAACCTTATTGCATCATAGCTTTTTCTTATTAAATCATTTCTTGTTTTTAGCATAATAGAAAACAAATAACAATCACACAGAAATTAACGTTGACTAAGGAAACAGTTGAATAGACTCTGCAAGAGAAATTAATGATTAATGTTGAGTTATATATTTTTTTAGTAGACAAAAATGTTGATTGAGTAAGTTGACAGAATGAGAATACAATATAACAGTAGATACATCTCAATGTAGCTACGTGTTGCAAGTGTTAGGAGATTGGGTAAATGAATTATAATAAAGAAATCTTAACTACTATTTTTGATGGCATATAAGACCTTCCCTCATTTCAAAAGGGAATATTTGAAGGGAAAAAAAAATGCTTTTGTTGAATTCTATTTACCACCCAGTTTTTCATTTCTTGAAGTTCTGGCCAATCTGCAATAGGACAACAAATATTTATCATTTCAACCATTGGGGGGGGTCTTCTTCATCATCATTAGCTTTATAGTGTCTGTTGTTGAACACTGACCTTCCCCAAGATTCACCAAACCTCTCTGGTATCACAGAGCCAGCACTTTCTGACTTTGTCTAGCTTGTCACACCATCTTACTTTTGGTCGACCATAATTCCAGATATGATCTCTGGGGATCCATATTGTAAGTCATGATCTCCAGCTTATTGCCATTTGAGTTTTCTAATGGTTTCTTCAATATCTCAGACTCCTGTTTTTTCTCTAATATATTGTATTGTCTTATGATCTCTCCATGTAAGTTTGAGCATGATTCTCATGTTCACACTGTATGGTCTTCAGTTTGAGGGGCAATCTTTTGGTTATGTTTCAGCTTATATGCAGTCAAATACGGTAGTTATGAAAATATATTCTTCGACTACTAATATGAAGGAATTGAGAAAGATAGAAAAAGGTGAAATTTCACAACTCTTCAGTTGTTGGTGAACAAATCTCAGAAAAACACTCGCACAAGATATATAGACTAAAATAGACCCGTCCAAAATGATAGGGTTATTTATGTATGGATGGATGGATGGATGGACACGAAGGAGCATAAAGCTATCTTATTAGGTAATTTATTTTTGATAATTCAAGTATGCTAATTTCAAGTCTTATCAAAGTCTCAAATTATCTCAAGCTGTTTTAATCTGTGATGATCAGACATGATTCTCTGACATAATTTTTATTGGCATGTCATAGTAGGAAGGTAAATCAATCAATGATATCACCCCATTTTAGCACAAACAAACAAATTAGAAAAATTAGCATATGAACTCATTATATGGTTAGATTTTGACTCAACCTTTGAATTGATAATGAAAATTTGATCTCTGCAGTCACGTTTTAATTATGAAGTGGCTTGTTGAATTCAAGTACAAGCCCATTGAGATGGGTTGCTGGAGGTTTATGGACCAGTTCATTTGCTGGACATCATGGGAGCCAAAAGACTGAGAAATCACTTCAAGGTGGCTGCTAATCACAAGAGGAAAGCTGTGGGTAAAGCAATGCTACCAGGAAAAAAGTAGGGGCTTGATCAACTGCAGCTGGGTTACCTGTGCGAAGGTGTCTGATGTCGAATAACTCAAAACATCACTGATGATGTCTAGGTGCGTTACAAGGTGATAGACATCGAGAGGTACTGCCAGTGTGCAAATATGGAAAACTAATTCATCACACCTTCAGAATGAGAGGGCTGTCCTACATAGCCTAATTCTTTGTGAGATTATAGAGATACTTTTTGCTCTATGGTTTTGATTTGGTTTCTTTATTGAGAAGATCATTACTACAATGAAATCCAAGTTTTTCCACTGTATGCCACAAGAAAATTAATCATACATAACCTTACAGTTGAAATTGAAAATTGAACACTGTCAGATTTTTTAGAGAAAGGTGTTATAAACCATAGAAAAGGGCCAAAAGGCAAGAAATACATGTATAAAAGAACATTGATAACTTTTGAAGTTGTTCTAAGAAATAGTATCTAAGAATGGAGAGAGATGAATAGAAATACATAAGATAGACAGTGATGAGGTGTTTAATGGAATACCGCAATTGATGGAGAGGGGAAAGTCAATAAAAGGAATAAAATAGATGGATATTGACCTCAATTAAAATTGGATTGGAGAAATGATCCATTATAGCAATACATCAGTCTTTTAACACCCATCTGAACAGATTTAAATTCCCATTTCTGAGTTATAGCAACTAAGAATTTTATGATGACCTTTGTTATCAAACTATGATGAAAATTATACTCTGAAAAAATGAGAATAAAAATTATTAACACTCTTTATTTAAAAGATCGTATCTGTATAAAATGAATGTGTATGAATTTTTACCAGAAGTGGCAAAGTAAAAAATTATATTAAAAACTATCAAGTACTATTATATCGATTCTTCACTTTAGATTTTAGAATCAAACATGCAGGAAAACCATGAAAATAAAATAAATAATTTGATAATAAGCATTATTTTCTTTTGAATGAATAATTGATTGTTTTACGCTGAACTTTAAAATGAACATTTCAAATATATGGCTTTGTGTTTATGAGCTAAAATCTTCAGCAGGATGTTATATGTAGTCTTCAAAAGTATTAATAGCTGAAGATGAAGTGTGAAAACAGTCACATACATAAGCTTTCATCTAAAAATAATGTGCTAATCATTATTTCAAACATAGAAGCAGGAATTCTCTATAATATCCAAGATCTACTTACAAAAATCTACCAAATTATGATTATTAGATTTATTCCTCCATTTCTGGAAAAATAGAAACTACATTCTATATTTTTGCTCACTTCTTTTCTTCAGTCATATTCTTAAACAGAATCCTTGCTATTCTTTCACAAGATTGCAGTTGTCTTCGTGAAAGACCTATAATAAGTCCCTTATTTAAATATTAACAATGTTTCATACAAACTAACTCTGGTTATCCTTCATGAACTGATATTTCAGTATGATTGTGAAGCAGTAACAAATATCTACCAGTTACCCAATTTTGAGAACAAATAATTTTCCTATAAAACTCAACAGGCAGTTAATGGGAGATCTGTTCAAAGAAATTTCATAGCTTCAGTTTTTGATTGAAAGCACTAAATTTCCAATTGTTAAACATGGGTTGATTATTCAATGAAAAGAAAGGTAATTAAAAATGAATGTTTATAATGATATGGATAGACATTTTGGTTTTAGATGTATATCCAATTGATTAGAGAGAAAGTTGATTACATCAAACAGTTAAAAGCAAAGTTGATGATGTTAGTCGATCAAGATGAAAAATATATCTGTTGATTTTTTTTCCACACAATTTTAAAAATAGCAAAAAAAAAAAATATGAAAATGGAGTAAAATCTCAGGAAATAGTTTCTCTTTTGAATATTGCATAAATTCAGGCAATTACAAAACGTGCAAATGGAGGGGGGTATGAAAATAGAAATGGCCATTCAAGCCAATTCAATTTCTGTGTACTGATTTCCTATATCATTTACGAGAAAAACTTAGATATATTTCCTTGCATTTTTGCTTAATGGCACATGAAACGAGTGAGAGAGATTGATGTTGTATACACCTCCTTCACTATAATTAAATAGAGGATTGAAATAATCCACATATATAAAATGCAATGTGTATTCATGTATTTTTTTCCTGCGTGTTCAACACTTTTCTACACACCAGAAGAGTCCCCAATATAGAAACGTGCAAGATGCCCATCTTTATGTAGTGGACTTTTCTGGTAAATGTGTATAATAATAATGATGGACAGAGATTTTGTGTTAGATTTAAGTAAAAAAAAAAAAAAAAAAAAAAGTCAAAGAGAATAAACCCATAAAAGTTTGTATGATAATACCATTTCCCTGCTTCTCAGTGGGGGGAAAAAAAAATCACAATAAAAGCAATTAGGGATAATGTTGTTACAATTTTCACCTTTTAAAAAACTTAATTCATCATTGAAATAAAAAAATGTTTTTTCAAAATCTTTTTTATGAGAGAATCCATTGAATAAGTTACCAATTTACATATAAAAAGCCAGCAAATACAAGAAAAAAAAGTGCGTCAATATAGCATTTTATAATTGTTATGAATTTAATATTCCATTTTTTTTCATCTGATTCAATAGATAATCTTAATATGTGAAAAAAAAAGAGATAAATATATGAATAAATGAAAAAAAAAAAAAAAAAAAAAAAAATCACTCCACCTTGTACCACCACCACTGGCAAAATTTGGGAGGGAATTTTTTTTTTTTTCAAAGAGAAGGAAAGATAGAATTTGTATCCCATCACTTCTGGTAATATGAAAAATAAATATAAGAAAGAAAGAAAAAGAAACTGTGAATCCAAAAGCTATCCATCAACCAATTCATCCCCCCCCCAATGGTACTACTCAGCTGAAGCCAGAGATAGAACAGACGAAAATTGACATGCACAGAAAAGAAAGAAAGAAAAAGAAACAAGAAGGAGAATACTATGCATAAGGTGCATAACCTAAATCCACAATTCTGCAGATAATTTTTTTCAAAGAAAATGAAAAAAAAAAAAAAATAGATTCCCAACAAACTAACCAAGTTCCTACCTCATAATCATCCTTCAGGAAATCACATAAAAGATGATACAAACATGGAAATCAGTGGCAGAGAATAAGAAATGATAATAATAATAATAATAAAAATAGTTAGAAATATATATAAATTTGTCATGTAGAGAAAAACAATGTCTTTCATTACACAATGTTAGACATTACATTTTTTATGGCAATAATTTTTAAATTAAAGATGTGATTTTACTGTTCCTTCAGACCAACACTTATTAAAGAGTGTGCACATATTTACTCATGGAACATAATCCCAGCCAGATTATTTCAACTTTGATCTGATTTGTGGGGTTTTATTTCATCACTAACTTCATTGGATCTTTCATGTATCTAACCAATTGTAAATAGAAAAAGATAGACCTGTTTTATAGTGACAGGATTTGAAGGAAGTTAAATTTGTCATGAGGATATGTTATGCAAGTGGAGTAATCTGAATTATTTGATTGCTTTCCCTTCATACAGACAAGCCATATTGAAACACATTGGCTTCCATGTACTGGGTAACTTTTACTTTTGCTGCCCTGTTTAACCTTTGCTTGATCAACTGTAGGTTTGGCTCGAGAGATAGCAAAAAGAACTGAAAGTGAAGTGGTTCCACCCTGAATTATAAGGCTAGTTGAAACTTGTAATCATACAATTATGTAAAAGAAGGAAATTAATTAAGATAAGACCAGAAATCATTTTGAAAAAAGGCCATTTACTATGTACAATCCCATATGTAACACAAGCTCCAACCCTTGCTCATGACCAAATTAAAATGGATTGGTAGAGAGAAAAGAAGAGCCTTGGCATAGTGATTGAGAGAGAGAGAAGAGACTTTAGATTTTGATAAGTAATTAACCCGTGTCTTACATAATTTCACACCCAGATGTATCATTTTATTCTCAGTTTATTTTCTTTAATAACTGAGGTGGTTACTATTTTGGATGATTTAATGTGAGAAGTTCTCATCTTTTTAATCAGAAAAACAAGTAATCTAGAAGGTGTTTTAGGAGTCAAGTTATAGAATGAAAGATTTACAAATTCAGTTTAGTTCCTTCATTATCATATTTTATAAGACACTTCAGCTTTCAGTTCAATTTTGTAATCCTCAAGATCCTCTCAAATATTTTTTTTGTGGGGATGTAGGTGGGAGGAAAAAAATATAATCTTTTACTGAAAAATACGTCTTACCACTCTTATCTCAACAACTTTGTAACAGATTGGGCAGATACTCAAAGCTACTATACGTTATCTGAAAAATAACTTCTGCTGATATGAGACTTGGACACAATAATGAAGGATTTTCCTTGAAAAGTCAAGATGAAAATCCTGCAGGAAAATGTTAGTCTGAAGAAACAAATAGATAAAAATATATTTTTTTTATTATCTAACAATATTTAATAGAAATTATTAATTTACCAACAGTTTGTATAATTGTAAAGACTTTTGAAATTCCTAAACAGAGTTGTGTCTCTATATCAAACATGAAAACAAAATTGCATCAATCTCGTATTAGCATCGTAATTTGTGCAAAATCTTGGTTCCGTTGGACTAATTTCATACTTCATTGACAAAATAAAGAAAATCAACACGGAAACATTGAGTAGAATAATTTGACTACAGTAAAAAATGTATGGAATTTACCTGTACAAACAAAAGAAGAAAAGAAAAACTGCTGGACTTTCACTACTTTTTCAAATGGATAAAATTAAAACTATTACAATTGAGCAATTCAATACAAAGATTCAAGATTTTTCTATTGTAAAATTCTTAAAAAAAAAAAAAAAATCAATTGCAATGAACAGAGAATGTTTTTTCTCTATTTACATGAATAAAAAAATGTTAACTATTAACAATCTTACTCATCAATTTGATAACTGTGTTAAACTGATTTTGTTAGATATGAAATATTCTACATGTGTGCATCTCTTTCTCATAGTGATGAAGGTAAAATCTTCAATAAATTACAATAACCTACACTGTAATATGTCTAATGGAATTTTGGATTTATCCAATTTTATTCAGACCACAAAGAGCATTTATAGAACCAACATGACATTTAGAGCTCTCATTTTCCAAACACATTTACCAAAAATCTATTCTGTGAAACATTCACCATTTCATTATTTCAATACATTCTGTTTAGGATTCAAAAATCATTTCAAGTATAATTAATAATGAAAGTGCAACAATTTGAATTATTAACTTATTGTATTGATTGTGAAATTAGAATCTCATTTAATTTGAACTCTCACAATAGTCATAATTTTCTATGGATGAATTGATTTTCTTGCTCTAAGATGAAAGAAAATACTAGTCAAAAAATAATTAATGGTTGACAATGCTTATACAAAAATGAATCAGGGTAATATTACTACTACAACTAGTGTATGTATAAAAACAATAAAAAAAAAACTAGTATTCGAAGGGAAATTATGAATCACCACCATCCATATATGCTATGTTAGGGATGATCAATTAAAAATTTGACAAAAGGGCTGATCAATGAATAAATTACTTCTCTCACCTCTTGTTGGGCTGTGATCACTAAAAAAAGGTCTGAACTTGAAAAAAAAAAAAACAGCAGGCACAAACTAATAACCAATTTAGCATAAACTTATAAAGCATACTGAACCCCCTAACTACAAAAAATTTCCACAAACAAAAACAAACATTCTCCTTACTCATTGAGAGAAGTGTGTGTGTGTAAAATTTCAAGTTTCGACAACGAATGCTAAGAGCTGGGCGAAGTGCGCATAGATACATACACGCATAGACATAAATGTCAGAATATATGAATAACCAGAAC
The DNA here is from genome assembly GCA_963457665.1 of Thysanoteuthis rhombus. Classification (NCBI taxonomy): domain Eukaryota; kingdom Metazoa; phylum Mollusca; class Cephalopoda; order Oegopsida; family Thysanoteuthidae; genus Thysanoteuthis; species Thysanoteuthis major. The sequence continues at coordinate 17,046,252 of OY735209.1, forward strand.
CCTGCAACAGTGATTCAACCGGTCTGTTGTGGGTTGCGTTGATTAATATGGCAACAAATCAGGAAGGATGAAGAGCGAGTTTAAGGATTATTTGATTTTCTGCCAACTGTAAGATCTCTAGTAGCTCATTCAGTTAGAGCAATTCCCTACATAGGAAGCATCCTAAGGTAAAAGAGACACAAGTTTGAGTCTCACCTAGAACTAATTGTTTATTCTCGATTTGAACTATCCATTCAATGCTGTAGATTGATGGTCTGTGTAAGATGCGATAAAAAGTAACTAAAAAAAAATTGAGATAAAAGAAAATACTAGTAAAAAAAAAAAAAAAATTAGATCAATAATAGTTGACAATTCTTCTGATAAAAAATAAATCTGAATAATAATTTATTCTCTCTTTCTAGTTAAAGGAATCTATATTGTGTTTCGAATAATTATGATCCAGACAATTCATATTTCAACAAATGAAAAATGTCTTCCAACAGATTCATTTAATATAATACGACCAGAAATTTAAAATCTTTGTATAAATAATGAGGAACTACTACTTTCAAAAAATATCATATCAAGAAAACAATTCTATTTCTTTCACGGATATAGAATAAATCAAGAAGGATAACAAGTAACACAGAATAGTTAAAATTTCTCTAATCCTGAAAAGTTTGTATAATTGTTTTTCAAGAAAAAAAAAATTAGTACTTGAAAGTAAATGTGTGACTATTCTTCTGAAGAATGCAAGGTACCCATTAGCTTAAAGAACACATTGCAAAAAGGTTCAAATAATTCACTCAACTGGAAAAATCTCAAATATTTTTCGACAATGCACAAAATTGATAAAATATTTGTGAAGCATTTGTTAGTTCAATGTCAAAGAGACTTCTGAAATATTTTATATAGAGATATTATTTTGCACATCCGAGTACACAATAAGAGAAAATAACCAATAATCGTGCAAAGCAAATAATAGAAGCGACATGCAAGCCACAAGGACAGATTTTCTTACACATAAGTCTTATTTTGGCAAGTGCATGCAATTAAAATCTCTACCAGAAGAACTCTGATGGAATTTTTTCTCTCTTTTTTATTAGTGTAAATACACAATAATATCAGAATGAAGAAGTAAATGAGAGTCAGTTGAGGATGGTGTTAATAAACTTGCAATGTCAATATACTTCTTATTTTACTTCCCTTTGAGGCAAAATTAAGACAGTCTTTAATGTTTGTACACTTGAAATGAAGAATCATTGAGGACTGTGACATATCTTAAGACCATTCAATCTAATTTTGTCATGCTTATGATCTTTTATGAATTTAATTGGTCATCCATTGCAAAAGTTACTTTAAATGAATAACACAATCCAAAGAAACTTCACAAATCTTTTTTTCATGTTTTCCAAGATAAATTTCAAATAGTATCTGAAAAAATTTTGGAAATAGTATGCAATTATTAGATCAGAGGAAACAAGATAAAAGGTACTATGGGAGGAAAACTTTATACGAGGAATGACCAAGTAATCATTATGTTCTTGAACATATGCTCATTTTTGGTAGGGGCCAATAAGAGACAATGATTGAGATGATAAAAAAATGAAAGAAAGAAGACATCAAGAAGACTTGGAAATTCCAGGTCATTTTTTTTAGACCATGAGGTGACAAGACAGAAGAATTTTAAATATTGTAAGACATTAGATGGGAGCCTAATTTCTAGTTAGCATTATGCAAGATTAAAATGAAAATGATATGTAAAAATTTTTCAACACTACTTCAAATTTCATGACTTTCAAAGTATTCAGTTTTTCAAAAAGTATTTAGTGAAACATTCTATTCCAAGGAAAGACAACCAAAATAAACACTTTTTCTGTAGACTGACAAAACTATGAAGAGCAAAAAGTTAGCTCCTATGTTTTAGTGTGCTTAATACTATCTAATAAATTACTTCTGTGAAATAAATAAAATTATATATGTTAAGGGGTTATTATGAGGGTGTAAAATCAATCTTCTAAAATAACGATATAAAATCAAAACCTACTAAACACTAAAAAATTTATTTTTTCAGGAATGTGACCAAAAAATTTAACGGTACAGCCTTGCATTCCAAAAACATGAAAGCTCGTTCCTTTGGTCGGAAAAAGATAAGGTAAAAAAAAAAAAAAGGTCTGAACATCAAAAAGATCCTAATAAAGTCTGATAAACTTTGTACTATCTACCATTAAAAACATACAAGCCCATTTTTTTCAATAGTGAAGAATTGTGCACCATTTGATCAATTGATACCCCAGTATTGTATTCAGGCAAAAAATGTCTGCTATCTATCCTGTACATACCAAATTCTCATAACATAATGCCACTCTTATATTGAAAAGTTGATTCCATATCAAAAGAAGTTACTGAAAACTATTTAAGTTCTAAATACGAATAAACTACTCATTTAAAAAAGATTACAGGTTAAATTTCCCCGGTCCAGCATTGGGCCAACTTATGGAATTTCCTGACTTTTAGAAATAATAAAAAAACATGGAACGAAAATTGCCTGGAAGTTTGCAAGGTGAGGCACACAAAAAAGGATTTCAAAACAAATTGTAGCAAGCCCCACCAAAACACAGTGGCAGGTCTGTGAACTTAGTCAATACAAACGCATGTTACCACTAGATTATGCCAAGCATTAGAAATTGCTCAATACCAGTCAAGTATTGGAAGTTATAGAGTTTCAGAATGTAGTGTTCGGGAAATTCAACCTGTACTGCTAATTTTCAAATAATATTATTTAAAAAGATAAGTGGTTGGTAATAAAAACTATTTTACAAAGAATATGTTATATAAGCTATACAACTACATGATAATTTCTTTATCATTAACGAACATTGATCCAATCTTTAACATCAATGACAAGTTCCACTAATGTTAATATATCACTTTATAGTATCAGTGATTTTCACAGTCCCTATCAATACTGTCTTTTATTGTAGCAGTACGAGACAATATAAAAGCATTCAATAACAACAAATATAAAAAGAAAAATAATTTAAAGCATAGAAAATAAATTTTATACAGAAAATGTCGACTGTACTTACCTTCCTAAAATGTAGCAATGTATCTGGACTTTTTTCACACATTTCTGTGATTAGGCAGACTGCTGTCAATAATACTCCTGAAAAAAGATAAATTGTATTCAAAATCAAATTCTCTCTCATCCATCATAGACATCTCAAATGAAAATTACATAGCAAATGAAACAATGAATAATTCATTGTCTGCAGCTAAAAAATTTCAAGCGCAGCAAAGAATAACTTAGAATATCGTGAAAATAAAAACTGATATGCACGTATATAGAAAGATAAGAAAAAAAGTGTGGGTCAAAACAGAAAAAAAAATGTTTATGTATATAAACAGTTAGTACTAATGAATATCTGATTATTATCAAAGGAAGTATAATGAAAATATTTTGATATACATATTTGCAATCGCATATTTAATATCTTCATTTATAAACCTTAACGAAAGTATGGTAAATTATACGGCTCAAGCATTCTTTTATGCTGACTAATACTAAGCAAACAAGACTCTCCACTTTTAAACCTCATATAAGCGAGTAGATTAGAAGAGAGAATCTTCCTGCATACATTCCTAGTCATGGTATTCTTAAAGGTATTTGGTTAACCTCATTCATACCTAGTTATCAATTCATAGTGACTTGTACATGAAAGTAATGTCATAAGAATTTGTTTCCAAGTGAATTTACTGTTTTCCACTAAACATCTAAAGATTTGAGTTATAGTAACCAAGAGATGACTACATCTTGAATGAAACTTAGAACTAAACGAAGCAATAGCATGATATTTCGCAAAAGTGATATTTACAGCTAGTTAACTTTGAATACGTAGATATATCTACATCATTTTTAATGTTATATGAGATTTTTTTTAATAATAAATGAATCAGAAAAATATCTAATGTGAATACCCCTGCCATCATTTAATATGGATAAGTACATAGCATATTGATTCCAATATTTAAGGCATATTAGGCTGAACTAAAACTTTCAAAGATTCTCAGTTTTCAATTACATAACCGAAATTTTTCTGATATAGAAAGTAATTGCTGTAACTTATAAAAGCATACTGAAAAGGAGGCTAACAGATGTTGCACCTTGCTCAAGGTGATATAAGTACGATTCAGTAATTCTATACAGTTTATTAATAATTTCACATGCCTGTTTACCTACACATGTAGGTATAATGGGTCACAATTCAAGTTCATAAATTGTTATTACCTGGGTAGATAAAAATGATAATTCCATTTAATACAATTAAATGGTAAATTAACAATCAACAGAATCTGTTAAATTGCTAATATATTTCAACATCACTATATGAGTTGTAAGGTTACTTTTTAAACTGTCAACATAATAATGATATCTGATGACACTTTTTGGTCTGATAAGGCACAGAGAGAAATATTCCCAAAAAGACAGAACAAAGTTGACTATGGCACCTGAGCAAATTGTTTTGTCTTTTTTTGCTCAACTTTAAAGAGTTTGGCAGTGAAAAAGTCAAGGTGAAATCATGGTTTTCATCAGGTTTTATTACGAGGTCAGGATTAGTAGAAAAATTAGCTTCGATTTTGACTTCATGGCAGTGTTTACCCAACATAAATATTTGTTAATGAGCTTCACCGACCCAGTGCTGGGAAATGAATCTTTGATTTCTTTTTATACAATGAATTATTATTAATCTATTGATGTAATCTGATATTCATTTGTGAAAAATCAATTTCCAGTTCATACTTCAGTGCTAAAAAGCATTAAAATTATTAATAGATAGTTGGGGAGCGAATGCCACAAAATATCACAAAATTTTGAATGAAGGGAAGGATTGACTACCAGGAATATATTGCTAATATGGTCTACAACTATTTTAGCTGAATTTGAGGCATTATGTCTCTGTGACGTCATTAATCCAAGATGATCCCCACCATGGAAACTCACTATAAATAATTTGTTCAGCATAAAAAAGAATCAAGAAGGACTCGCCATCATAATAATAGAACAACTGCAGTGTCAAAATTTGAAGTCATGTGAAAATAATTCATCGAAGAATAAATAAGGTTAGAATAAATTTTATCTATGACATCACTGGTATTTTCCACTGGAAATAGAGTAAATTCTGGACAATCTAGATGTCATTAATAAACCCATCAGAATAAACTGCCCAAAAGTCAAGAAAGCATTTTTTCCAAAAATAAAAAGAAGATTTTCAGAAAGGGTTTAGAGGAATACTGATTTTCAAATCTGTAGACAAAATGGTAGTACATAAACACATATAAAAAAAAGGATAGACCCCTTTGCCATCTCTGACGGCTATGGTTGCTCAATTATCAACCACTTTTTCATTGTGATTGAGCTGTAGGCAAGGTCACTTTTATCAAATGTATTTGTCACAGAACTTCTCCATCTTTATCCGTTCCCAAAATACTCTAAAAATGAGGCAATCCTTGCTTATATGGATATAAAATAACATTGTATGCTGAGTTTAGCTACTGTATTGTACATTATATCAGCAAGGATTATTTGCTTCAGAAAAAATACTATAAATCCCCGACTACTGGAAAACCATGGATTGATGAAAACCCCATGTTTCTATCTTCATTAGTTTTTGAGTTGATAAGCTTAAAAGAAGCACGACAAAAAGGTGGGCCTAGTCAATTTTTTTTCCAAATCTGCATGAATTTACAAAACGTTATTTGAAGGGTGAAAACTGCATGCTTCTATCTTCAAGAGTTTCTGAGATATAGGAAGTTCTATGAGCAATACATTTGCTAAGAGTGACCTTGCCTATGGCTCAGTTGCAATGAAAATATAGCTATTAATCTTTTGATTCCTTTTTATGTTGAATAAATTACTTCCAATGCAAATTTTTTAAAAAAATCTGAGTAGGTATCTATAGCACCAGTTGTCTGTGACTAATGACGTCACAGAGACCTTATGCCACAAATTCAGACAAGACACCTGGTAGTCCATGTTGGCAGACCATACTAACAATGTTTTCCCCAGTAGTCAATCCTTCACTTCATTCAAAATCCCACAGGATGACATTTGCTCCGACTCAGAAGCCATTTCAACAATACCAAAAAAATCCAGACAAAATAAAAAGAAAACCCTTTCTGTAACCGTATAATCAACAAATGTACACTTTTGAAAAAGACTTGAAATAAAAATAAAAGCATTGAAGAACATCAATATATTAAAAAAGAGAATATATTCAAAACTGGCATTCACCATCATAAATATACATTGATCACAATTTGAAAGAATATGCTATATTCAATAGAACAAAATCAATAAGTAAATTGCTTTCCAACCTGAATATATAGAAATGAATACATTCCATTATGAGAGACTGCCGACATTAGGTTCAATCAAACATGTTGAAGCTCCTTAAAAGGAATATCCATGAGAGAACATTTTCTGCATATTATCTTTCAATGATAGCATGTGTAGGCATATATATATATATATATATATATATAATGCAAGTCTGAAAAGAAACCAGACCCTTTCAAAAACAAATTTATTGTTTAACCTACAAACTAACGAGACTTGTCTCCTTTAAAATAGTCCCCTCCACTGTCAATAACACCATTTCCAGCATTTTTCTCCCATTCTGGAATGTGATCTGGAAGTCGTTTTGTGTGATAATGCACAAGTCTTGAGGCATATTCTCTTCAATCGTCTGCAATCAACGACTTTTAAAGGAGGATTTCAGCTTTAGGGGCAAAAAAGTTGGCAGGGGTTGAAATCCTGAAAGTAATGCGGTTGGAGGACAAGAAGTTATTTAGTGACTTGCCCAAAACTGTGTTCATATGTTAGTAGAGGATGTACAAATTTGCAGTAACACAATGCATCATCAGTTTTTCTCATGTGGCACAAACTTTTACAGATTCTTACTTCTTCCCAAACTTCACAGACCATTAGGCAAGGATTTTTATGTATCACAACATGCACTATTTCAATGTGATTGATCTCTATCAACGCAAAGGCTTGTCTAGGTTTGGCATTGTCTCTTGTAGATGTTCTTCCTGATTGGAAATGCTTGTACCACTATATGGCGCACAGTTTTTGAATATGACTTTACGCGAACACGTTGTTCAACTAGAGAAAAGAATGCCAAGTGCACCACGCACTGTAGCTCAAGAATTAACTAACGCAGCTTGATGCTGCTTTTTTTATACAAAAGGTAAAGGTCACTGCTACAGTCAAGAGAACACTCAAATAACTCAATGGCCCTGTTTTAAAGTTTTTTTTTTTATGGACAGACTCATATATATGTATACACTAGTGAAGATTAGCAAGAGAAAGAATAGAAAAAATCTGCTCACTACTGTTGTTCAATGGAAACCATATTTAATAAAAACAATTATTTCATAATTTGAATAATTTCTACAAAAAAAAAGGTTCCTTTTTACTCTTCCATAAGCCCTACCAGACTAAGTTTCTAAAAATTCTTTTTCAAGGGTGCCAAGATTTTGTGCCCTTTGTAATTGTCTGAAATTGAACTGAAGAAGTCTGTAGGATAAAAAGTCTGAAACATGACCATAAAAACAAAGATGAGGACATTATAATAATATAACTTCTAATCTTATAACTTTCAGTCGTTTAACAATGAACAAACGAAAATTGATAAGATCTCAAGTATTTTCTGAATGTATGAAAACTGACCTTCATATATGTTACTTAATGAAATTCACTAGTGCCAGTGATAAAGCAGTATAGTAAAAATTTAATGACCAATATTCCTGGTTTCACAAGAGAAGACAGAAGAAATTACCATCTGCTCAACAAACTAAGAGTTTCATTGGGAGATCCCAAAGAGTTAACATTTACAGGAAAATGGTACCTCATCCTTATGTAAAAAAAACTTGCTTCTTGTGAAACCAGGTTGTTTCACCTGATCAGATAGCAGCGGGGCTGCTTCTGCATTTGTTGTGTCTACAATGCTGTAAATATTAGAGATGAACATCAAGCAGTCCCTTCTTCCCAATAATCAAGATTTCAGGAATATCCTTATTAACTAGCAAGGTTACTTTTCCAAGCTGAAAAAGCTCCCAAAATTTTCAACAATTGGAACATTTTCTCTTATCTTCATTTGGCAAAATTAAGTTATGAAATATATAGAAAATAGAAAAATGTAATGGAAAAACATGACTTGATAGTAACTAAACAATTGTATTGAACAAAATTCTTTTTCTGAACATTTATCTTGAAACTGCCTGAGGTCAAGTGTAATGTTTGTTCATTTTAACCTAGCAAAATAGACTAGAGAGAGTACTTCAAGTGTTTTGTAACTTTCAACTACAATAAAAAAAAAAAAAATTTTTAATTAAGAATGAAGACCTTCTATATGAGGTACAATAAAAATTGATCCACATTTAATAAAATCTCAATAATTCTACTTGGTGTGTTCTTCAAGTTTCAAGAATTACAAGCCGATACACAAGCAGGAAATGAAATTTTGTAATGTATGTATTTATATTTGGAAACCTAAAAGAAAATTTTTTAACTTGTTGCCTGCAAATAATGGAAAATTAAAAGCAATGATCAACATTCATTTGATATCAGAGACTGAAAATATAATTAACAATGTGGACAAAATTTCATGTCAATATAAACTTTCATTTGTGATTGCTTGCTCTTGTGTACTCTTTCATGTACACATCTGTACAATTACAATATCAAAGTGACTAGGCAATATTGGAACTTGCAGGTGGTAAGCAGAGAATACAACATTTCAAGTAAGGTAGCAATGTACCCCCTAAAATATATGTGCAGTATGAAAATAATGTGTTGAAATGAGAATTTGAATATTTTGGTCAAAATTCAGATGTTGAGCGTATTATGACAATATCTAAATTTTTTTCAATTGTTTCGGATTTTCTGATGTCAAATTATCATTTAATGACTAAATAGATGAAAAGTGATCAATGAAGATTGTATTCAATAACATTTGTTGGGACATTGTTATTTTTTCTCATGATACACCTATAAGAAGTAAATGATCTTTGATAAAACAGTTCAATTTAGCATCAAACTTTCTGAGCCTAATTTTCGCTGTTGGGTAAAATTTAGTCTGATCACTTAGTATTTTTACTTTGTTGAATTAAATGACTTGAAAAGATATAATTCTTCTAGTTATTGACACCTATATTGATTATACAGTACCAGTACAAGTGGGCTTTCTTTGATACTAACAAACTATAGAACATCAGCAAATAGACCTCACAGAAATGTTTTCTTGTTTGTATTAGTTCAAGATATGATAAACAAAGATCCCTTTGCAGGATAGCATTTGATCATAGAATATTTCCTCTTAAATTTGTCATATCGCAAATAATGAACAACATTGTAAGTGATAATAAACAATGATGTGAAAGAAAAAAGATATAATTAGCAGTTTTGGAAAACATTTCAACTCTTGTGCAAATTTTATGAAGTACATTGCTACTCCAATGAACAAATCAAACATTGATGACAGTGGCTTCTAACAATGGTTCATGCAGATTTGACCCCAGAGCATGTTTTTAGCATATTAATTTCCGAAAATTTTGAAACTTTTCAAGTTTTTAGAGAGGGAGGGGGTCAATTTATATTGTAAGTATAATGCTACTGGATCCTTACTTTGTGTCTGTTAGCATAGCTTAAGCAAATCTTCACTTTTCGGTTCAATCATATACAATAGAGATGTAGCTGAAAATCCGCAAGGAACTTTTTCAGCTAGTAAAATAAATAGATTACTAATCAGTATTCGAGTTACAAGATAAAAGGCAGAAATATACAGCTAAGAATCTCATGAAACACAAAATAAGACCTTATCTTCCAATTATTTATTCTACAGTATCACTTGATATAATTTCTGCTGAGATGAAGGTCTGCAATGATATGAAAAAAAAAAGTAGAAAAATTTCGATTTAATCTTAGAATATAAACTTAAATTTTAGAGAGAATGTTCATCATTTTATAGGAATAATTTGCACAAAAATAAGCCAACCTAAAAAATGCAGACAGGGTTGAATAAATACTCTTGTGACACAGGTTCATTATATTCAATGGATGTCAGCAGCTTCTACAAATCAGATGTCAACACTAAAGCCCCCCCCCCCCCAGGTCGGTGAGATTTAATTTTTGAGAGCCAATAAAATTTTGGTTGCCGTATAACCGTTTCCACTTATTTTTTTATATACCAATATGTCTGAACATTTTCATGATACAGTTGAAACCGAGAAAAATTATAGGAATTATTAACCAGAAAACTGATTCTTAATGTTAATGACTTTCAACTAATCCTTTCGATCAAACAGTTTTCAATACTTTGAGTGATTTAAATCAGGGAGTGGATCAAATATTGTCATAAACTTGAAAGTCAAGTGTCATAAATCCATGCACAGATTATGTGCATCAAATAATGTTAGACTTGAAAATCAAGTCTCATCAGTCAATGGTAATTAGACTAAGCAGACAACTCAACATTTCGAAGTGATGAAACTGTTTTATAGAGTTGCCACAAAATCGTACATAGATGTCAGCATCACTTACATAAAAAAAAAAAAAAGAGAAAGTGATCATTCCTGAATACAAATTAATACTTTGGGGGATCAGCAGTTAATAAACACACATTCACCACACAGGCAATTACACAACTGATTATCTGGCATCTGTTAAATACTGGATTCATGATTTTGCCACAAGTGAGTCAAATAAAGTCCAATTTAATATTGATACACTATTCTTTCATCACTTGATATTTTTGACTTCTTTCATGTTTGGGGTTTCTTTATCTAATCTTCATTAGCAGCTTGAAGGTACTGTTTATATGAAAATTTAACATTTTGTTCTGCTTGGGAAAAAAAACAAAAACTGATTAACAATTGATGAATGAATGAATGACACACAGGTCATACAATTTATACCCACAGTCATCATAATCCAGTTTTTTTCCCAACTACTCAACCTTGGACCAATATGGACTAGTATCTATATTTTGAATCATCATTGACCCTTTGAATCTCTCTCGAGAGTTCTTGCCATGCTTAAATGCTGGCAAACTAAGTCTAAAATATCACTAAAATTGAAAGATCACTAGCGACATTAGTACTAGCCACAGACATTGACCTCGTAGTCATAAAAATTTCAAATGGTCTTTTTAATTTTATCTGGATTAAAAGATATAATGAATGTTGTTTGCAAATATATGAGTGAGGGAAATTGATTTTCAGAGGAAACTTGTTCATTTTTCTGCGCCTGGGGGAAGACATGTACCCTCTTCTAGTGAATAAGTTTAGCTAGCACCTTCATCTTTGGGGCATGTATTTACATCACTCAGTCTCTAATTAAATGATAATCCAAATAAGAAAAACAAAAATTTTTTTTCAGCCAATATTTCAGCTTTAAATCCAGCTTCTAACCTACAGACCCTTTTCTGAAATACAGTATAGTTACTGTTCCATTAATCATTCAGACCAGCATCCTCTTCTTTGTTGTTTCTATCACAATGATTCAGTGCAGTTTCCTGCCTTTGTTAAACAGAATAACACATTCCCCTGAGCAAAATAAAGATCTTGGTTGAAATTCAGGAAGATACCAGTCACCAAGATACACTCAAAGAATGCTATAGAGAGCACTGGTTTAAACATTGTGATTGAAACAAAGATGAAGATACTAATCCAAATAATTGATGGACTAACATCCTATTTTTGTAGTATGTAACTAAGCAAGGGATCAACTAACCTATATTTATTACAGATTAGAATGAATTAAACACTTTGATAATAGCTTTAATATTTCTGATGGTGTTTCTTGAACTTATATGTAGATATATTTCTTGCATTGAGACAGAAGGCTAAATTATTGTCAGCAAATTTCATCATATAAACTCTCAATTTTCAAGTAGATTTAGAGAAATCATCTTTTTATGATCAGCATAAATTGAGTCATTTGACCTCATCACTCAAACTAAATACAAATTTGCTCGCCCCACATTTTGATACATCAATTAATGATTTACTGTAAACTATCAGTACTATCATATTTTTGCATGGATCAATATTAGGAAATAGCTATAAAAATGAAAAAAATTAAGCCAGTCATGAAAACTAATATGAACGTTCAAAATAAACAATCACTTGACTGAAATTTGCAGTTCCAGTATGTCACTTGCTGTGTGTGTGTATATATATATATATATATATATATATATATATATATATATAATGTCTAGTCCAAATGATACATTCACCATGTAATAACAGGAGATCATCTTAAATGAGAGTTACAATATAATATAACGCAATTTATAATTATTCTGTCGGATCATATATCTATTTCTTGAAAACATAATTGTTGTGTTGAAAGATACAAATAGAGCAGATATAGATTGTGAATAAACAAGAATGAAATTATATATATACACCAAAGCATTTTTAGATAACTAACTAGTAAAAGAAGAATGGTAAATCCCATTGCCTTAATAACTTTTCGCTGACATACTGGGATTTTATTCTCCATGCTAACATCTTTACCTTGCTTATTTTAGTCAGACAATTCTCCAATATTTTCAGGAGACATAGAATCTCCAAATCCTAGTCTTATCTAAAATACAGATACTTTATCATACTATATTTATTTATAATTAATTTACTCAGAGACTTTTTTTTTCAGAAAAAATGAACTAAATTCACACAGAATTAATACACACATAGAATATGACATACTTACATACTTTAGTGAAGTCTAATTGATTGAACAAGAAACATACGCTATTGACAAAATCTAATTGTTCTGAGGAAAGAATTAAACAATAGTCATAGTTTGAGAGCGTCACCCTTAATGTATAAAAAAATGATTTTTATGGATTTAATTATAGAGAAAGTTTCAAATCCTCTGAATTTCAATTTGAAAATTAATGAAGATAGTATAAGCATAATTCTATCTCTGCCTTCTGACAAAAAACTAAGCAGATAATAATCTGTAAGATTAATATATTGTGAAAAGGCATTTTCTTCAATAGCCTTCTGGGAGATTTGGTGAAAATACATTTTCAAAAACTGCTATAATAGAAATACATACTTTTCTGATATTTCACCACAGAAGTGGACCATGTTCAGATATCATTTAAAAATGATTCAAAAAATCTTCGATTACATTTTTAGACTGTTTGGGCAATTTTGGAAACAAAAATCTCAAAATGAATTTCAAGTCCAAGATGGACATGTATTGTAATTTTTTTTTTTTTCACAGAAATCATTTTTATTTCTTCTACATTTAGAATTTTGATGTTTACATCAAAAACAATGAAAATTCCTTTTCACAAAGTGCTTTTACTTGAGAAAAAATAACCAATTCTTATTCCAATAAAACACTGTATTTTATGAATGTTCAGTTTGTAAACCTGCCAATAATCTTGGTCATTCTAAAACTCTAACATGAAAGGAACAGAATTTTTTCAACTGAATTTTAGCAAGTTTAGAACATTACTTTCATTATGAAAAAAAAAAAGGTCATTTTTATGTTCCTATCTTTTTTAAAAAGATCCTCAATTTCAAAGAGATAACCAGAGTGGTGCTTCTCAAATTATGACAGATACTTGAAATCTAAAAGGTGCATAAAGTTCAACACATCCTAAACACAAACAAGACAACAATTGAGAGAGAGTTTTTTTTGCTTTTAGATCTTAAAAGTGTCGTGCTAAGTGTGCAAAAGGGCAGCTGGGAGGTAGGAAAACATAAGAGGTCCAGATGGGTAGAGAAGGGAGCTACTAGTGGTCAGATAGAGGGGAGGGATAATATTAGTGTGGCACATGCCGTTGCAAGATACAGTCCTCGCCCATCTCCCAGCATGCCTGTTACATGGGGTATACCCATCACTTGAACGAGCAGGTAAGCCTGGAAGAAGAAAACATATGTGCCATTTCAAATTTCAGGTGATATAAAATACTAAGGCACATATATGTATATATGTGAAGAGAAGATACAGATTAAATTCGATATCAGTAACAAATGAACAAACTAATCAATGGCTGTAATTTGTGGCCAATGGGAACAGTTATCTGAAATGTGTTCATATATCTGAAGAAAATATCAAAGATGATTAACATCTGTGTATATGTATTTTATATATTTATTGTATCTGCATGTGCGTGTATATATATATATATATATATATATATATATACATACACACACACACACAAAAACATCAGTATGTATCATAGTAAATATACACAATCCCAAGTACAAAATTGATATTAAGAATGGGACCACTTTCAGAACTTTTTATATCAAAAACTGACTCACATTTTTGGATTCTTTCCAACTCCATCCACACAGTCAATATTATTTTTCATCATTTTTACAGAACCCAAAGCATATATATATATATATATATATATGCGCACACCCACTTGTAATTAACATAAAAAGCTTCCCCCTCTCTTCTTCAACAAATATTTGGTGACCAATAATATGAGATGCACTTTCTCTCTCTCAGAAAAAAGCATCAAATTTAAAACCTCAACCAATTTTGTATAGATGGCTGAGCACAATAAGCAGCAATTCAGATATTATCTTTGTAAAATATGGCTGTGAAAGGCTAGCAAATATGCTGTGTGCATATGCGTATGTAGACATACATGCATATATTATACATGGACATACACAAAAATGTCAACACAACCTCTTAAACATGCAGAGATGTACATATATACATATCCATGTATTTATAGATTCACAAACACACATATGGTATGTAGATACATGCATACCAACACATGAACTGAACTGATAATTTTGAATCAGTCACTAAATCTGAACCTGGGGTCAAAAAATAGTTTTAACCCCTAACCCTTAACTAATGCAGATGCATGCAAGAACATACAGTATGCAAGATTCAAAACTGATATGCGACAACCAATTCTTTGGTGTGACACAAAATGATTGATAGCATATTTTTCTTGAAACAATTCTTTTATCATATATGGTAAAGTGCACAATAAAATTAACATTAAAAAAAAAAAAAATAACTGAGCCACTATCCTAAGGAAAACAGGAAACATTGTGTTCAGTCCTTGTTTTACTGCCAGTCATCTTAAGTCCTGTCACAGAAAATTGATGGGGCAAACGGGGGAAAAAAAAAGTGAGGCTGTGCAGATCATTCTCACTGGAATCAAGATGCAGGTTCTTGATTCTTAGAATTATTTTCTGTTCATATATAAAGGGTAAGTAAAAGTGTGCAAAAACAAACATTGGCTTTGTGAGTATAACTTAAGTGATAAAACAATAAATATGCAGGTGAGAGATTCAAATCTCCAATGGGAAAGTTATCCTAATTTTAGGCTCAATACCAATAACTCACCTCGAGAGAATACTGATTTTAGACAAAAAAAAAAAAAAAAGAAGGGATTATCTGCACTACCCAGAAATCTGTCATATTTACAAATAGCAAATTTGACAGGCAGGACTAGTCAAAGGCAAGAGCCAAAATGTGAGTCAATATAAAAGGAAAATGAATTTCTGCTTACAAATTTACATCAGTTAAATTCGCAAATAAGGTCTTAGTGGGAAATACTGAATACTTTAAATAGTAACAATATTACAAACTTCAAAATTTCTGACCAATATATGACAAATAATACTGAATGTACGATATTTTGTTTTGCATGTAATGCAAAAGCCTTAGTTATATATGTATGAACATATGTATATTTGATATCAAGCACAGTTTATACATATTTGTACATACACATTATCTACTATAATGGATATCCACTTGTCTGGAGATCTCACTTACATATACCAAAAACATCCACTCCCTCTAATATATAGTATTAAAACCTCATTTTTCTCCACGTATATCTAGCAATTTCACTACCTCAACTACCATCCAGGTATTTCAATAGTTTTCATTTTTCCCCAAATAAACTTTTGCTTTCAAAGCTCTGAGAAAGCCCAGCTTGATGGGTAAAGCATATGTAAGCAATTACACTCTTTAATAAAAATTTGAGATAATCGAAGTAGTTTCAGGTTTTTTTTTCTTTTCCATACACATTATAATAAAGTATTAGCTATCATTATATATAAGAACTTGACATGTAATTATTGAACCAGAACCAAAAATACTATTGTTTTTTCCCTTCAGTTTTGAATTATCTTTAAAATGATATCTAATCAAAGGGATCCTACAGAAATAAGTAAGGCTTCAGCAACTATTGTTTTTTTTAAATAAATGGACAAGTTAAAAATTCAATAAGAATATGAATATCATAATTATCCAGGAAAAAAGATGTTCAGTTTATATGATTAAGAACTTTAGCAAAGTCCAATGTGAGTGAACAAATAAAACTAGAAATTATAAACTATGAATAGGTTCTTGGTCAGCTTCCTTGTAAACTTATCCCAAAACAGGAGTCTCCAGATTATGAACAAAATCCATTCCTAGGTCTGTTTTCAAGCAAGATTTGTATGCAATTCGGAACAATTATGCATGGTATGTATCTAGTATCAGTTAGTCAAATGTTTGTCATAGCACGAGGTGCTACAAAAAGCTCCAAGAATTTGAACATTGCTGGGAAATAACCTACCCTGGCTCAGTTAGGATTTCAGCTTGGGAAACAGCTGAAGGGGGCAATGACAGGAGGATAAGGTGGGTAGGAAATGACTATCTTGTTATTGGAAGCTAGTAACTGCCAGACAACAAGTGCTTGTTCTTGGCACAAACATTACAGCAATGCATTTCATGCCCAACATATCTGACAAATTGCATTGAACACTCCCTTACAACAGTCCTACTATATCACAATTCATCATGATCTGCAAGGATAGTTTGGCGCACTTTTTCAACATTTCCTGGTGTTGCGTTTATTGAAGATCTCCCAAATGATTATTGACAGACGTTCATCCTTCCTTGAAAAGCTTGTAACAGAAAAAATGTTCTGTTTCGGGACATGGCATTTTCACCAATGGGTTTCTGCAGCCGTCTTGTTGATCTTGAAGCAGAACTTGATACAGGTTCTTTACTCTATGAGACCAGCCTTTGCAAAAAAAAAAACCAAAAAAAAACAAAAACAAAAAAACACCCAAAAGCCCAAACACCCTAAGATGTTACGCAAGTAAGTGTGACTAGGCAACATGTTCACTGACACACAAATGGTACAGCAGGCCCCACCTAATGGCAGAAGGCTGAACTACATACATTTTGCTGTTCAATTAATATTAACTTTAGGATAGCACCTCGTATATGGTATATATATTTTACCTATCTATGCATAACAACTATTACAGAAAGGATGATATTATTCATGATAAAAATAGTGATAATTGTAAGATTGTTATTAAGTATAAGTAGTTTTATTTCCATGTTGTTTAGATTGTTTACGTTGAACGAGCATTCAATCGTGATAATTTTTCTTTTCTTTCCTTTCCTTTTCACCATCACTTGCATTGGCTTCATATGTTGGAGACACAGTTACAAGCAGCCTATAAGATTTAACTCGATCACTCGGCTCAGTAGAGTCAATTCTCTCTTGGGCATGTAAGTTTCTCAGCTTTCTTGAACGCTGGCCAAATTGAAAAAAAACTTCAATACATTTTTATATTCACTTATTTTTTTTTTATCAATATTCAACTGAATCGTTATCAGGGGGAACTGAGTAGAAATAAATACCCCGAAAGATATCTCGTCGTACAAATTTCAAACAATCAAAACATGATAACGCATACACAACACAGCATTAATGGCTACTGTGATAAGACTTAGAATGCCAATGATGTAGATATCCCTTGAGATCAGAAACCGCTCAAGGTACACAATGTTTTGATGTGCGTCACAAAGTAGTGAGCCGTTCATTATCACAAACTGTTGCCTGTAACTAGATTTTAAAGAAAGAAAGAAAGAAAAAAAAAAGAGTTTTATTGCAGTGTTGCCAAGTATTACCTGTTTTTTTTTTATAGCTAAAAACATCTTTGAAAATGGTTAAATTTGGCTCAATTTCATAAAAATTATACATAAACTTTTATTAAACTTACCAGATTCCATCGGCTATTGCAAATTTTTTTATTTGGAAATTTGGAAAAAAAATCAACCAGATGTAGCCGAAAATGGTCAAGTTGGCAGCCCTGGTTTATAGCAATCCATTTGTATGCATGAGTTATCCATAAGTTGGACTTTCTTAACTAGGGGACTTCCTGTATACTAAAAAACTTTGTTCAAGAGTATTGCTAAAACATGTAAAAACTATCTTTACTAAAAGTAATGGATAACAGAATATTAGTAACCAGTCCTTAGAGTAGCATCTTATTTTGACAAATGAAAAAGGAGTGAAAATCTCAAAATAAACAATTTCATTTCTTATTCTTTTATAATTAAATGCACGAACACATTTCTAATCTGTTCTCTGTCTTAGAAAGTACACTAAAAGCCTTCTCCTTGGGGCTGAACAAACCTGTTGGCATCAGATTTTAATACTGACCTCAATTGATATTTCATAAATTACAAATAAAAAAGATATGTTAAAACCCTGGTGAAAGTTTTCAAAAAACTCATCTTTCAAAGATATACATGTTTGAACTCATTATTGTCATGATAACCATCTTATTATGTAAGAGGGAACATTTTCTGCAAAAAATTGACAAAAATTTTTTACATTTATTAATATAGCCCTCTTTATGAAATTCATGATCCAGTTAAAATAAATTTGATTTTAGATTTATTTCATTTTTCTTGGCTTTCATTTTTAGGAAAAAAAATAAATATATCATATCAAAGTAGTTTCATATCATCCTGGTAACTTTTAATCCAAACTTGAATTTTTCAACTTATTGTTCATTAATCTGTTTGTTATAATGAAAAACATTACTTCACAATTCTTATTAATGAACAAAAAAATATTCAACTTGAATTTGAATTCTCTCAGTAGTGTTTATAGTCGCTAATGGCAATCTTTCCAAATTTTGATTGGCTATCTATGAAACACACACACACACATTATATATATATATATATATATACTGCTTTGTTTTTAAAATCCCAAAACGGTTACATGTAAATAACTGAGAAAATTTACACATTGTACCATAATGAAGTATATGTGAAACCAGGAGAAAAAAACTAAAAGAAATTACCAATTGCATTGATAGATATAGGGAAATATAGAAACCAAAAAATTTTGAAAATTTTTTTCAAAGCTTAGTGTTTAAAGCTGTAAAGCTTTCTAGACAATATATATATATATATATATATATATATATATATATATATATATACACACACCTCTTTACATACATCAAAGTAGGGGTTTTTTTTTCAGAATGAGAAACTAAAACACTTAGCAAAAACCTTTTTACATTTTATAATAGGTTACTCTGAAAAATAAAAATAATTGTATTGATAAATGTTGAAGAGACTTGCTCTTCCTGTGATCAAGAACAATTGTAGAACTTACATTTTTGCAATCAAGCGCATGTCCTGATTCATATACTTTGATGTATGGAAACTGATAGTACAGAGCCTCAAACTTACATTAGATAATATTAGATAGATATTATCATCATTTAAAAAAACAAAAAACAAACTATGTATCAAATGCTTTCCTATATATTTTACCAGTATACCAGCATAGTGTAAAATTCATCAATGCATTTCTTAATTCATATTCCATAGTTTACTGGATATGTAGCTCTTAATTACTATGAATGACATAATAACTGAGCTTTACTAAATCTACTGAGCTGTTATTTCATAGTAATTTCAAGTATAGTGTAAGTGCATCAATGTTGCTTACAAAGATTATGAATACAATTTAGTATTTCAATAAAAATGATTGATGTTGCTGTTTCCCTACCCCACCGACAATGCAAACTGCCAAGCGTTTTTTATAGATAAAAATCAAACATTGTTTTGATGCCAAGACTATTCAGTTCAAGTTTCATATAAAAAGACATGAAAAAGTTGAATCAGTCAATCAATCAACCATGTGGGTATGTGGGTTCAGAGCATCAAAATATTTGATTATATTTAGGGACTAAGTTGAAAGCCAATATAAATGTATAAAAAAAAAAAGGAAAGTATTGTAATAAAAACTTGAGGATTTATCTGAACTCTAAAAAACTTACAATAGGGAGCATGGCTGTATTGAAGGGGGATTTGGAGGGAGGGGTTTCCCCTCTTCCCAAGCTAGCAAATTTTCCCCTTATTCAGCATACAAGACAAATTAGAGGCCTGTATGCCCACTTTGTCAGCAAATTAGATGCCTGCAAACCCACTTCATCACCCAATAAAAACCTTTAGGTAATTTTCTGTAACAATACTGAAAACTAAATAAATCTTCTAAGAATCTGAGGATTCAACTGCTTCTCTAAATTGGACAAGGATAGCCTTATAATACTAAAAAGAAATGTCTAGCTACAAAGTCCTAAGAAACATTTTTACTTTTTTAATGAACATCCAGAATTCATTATGTCCCAAAGATAAAATATGTGACTTCTCCTTCCATCAAATCAAAGCATCTTTACAGGGAAATGGAGGATTATATTCTTTGATCATTAAAAAGGTTTATTCATGCCATGTTTCATGGACTTTTGGGGGTCAACTACTTTTGTAGCCAGATGCTCTTTCCCATGGTACAGACTTCTCTAAGGAAGCTCAGATATCATAAAAACGCTTTGAAAAATCCTGCACAACCCTTTCACTTCAAAGATAATGACCCAGAACTGTACTATTAGAAAGATAAAGAACTTATCTCTTCAGTGAATTTTTTTTTTCATGTCAAATAGAAAAAATGATCACTATCAAATCATTTTGATTGTTAAAATCAAAGCAAACAAAAAACATTCTTTCTTAGTAGCAAATCAATACCCAAGTATGTCAGTAAATTTATTGTATTTATTATAAATGTTTTTTCTTCATTCTATTTTATTTTTCAACTCACATATTCTCAAACCAAGTTCATGTGAACAAACAAACTTGATACAAACTATAGCTTAAAACATACTACCAATATATCACACAATATAGAACCAATATCTTACAAAGATTGTCGTCATGTATCGTTTTTTTTCTTAGAAATTTCATTTTTATAGATTTAAGATGATGAATTGGCAAGATCATTTTGTTTTGATAGCATACTTTTAAAAAAAAAAATTCTATACATTCATTTGAGTGGAGACTTATGAATATGATGAAAATTTCATTTCCAAATTACTTTTAAACAGTCAGGATAAGCTGTACTTAATATCTACATTTTGTTAATTATTTATAATGAAATAAAAGAAAAAATTAATAATCTATTGTGAAATGAAAAAATAAATACGATTTCTTTACAAATATAAAGCTTTATAATTAATCATATGTGGCACATATTGTGTGCTTTTATTTCTTTAGAGAATTTTTTCTCCCCAATCAAGGGGTTGTTAAAATAGCAATATCTCCAAGCCTTAAAAATAAAACCAAATGTACTACAATTTTCATCAAAAGAATATACATATATCTTCTGATGAAGAAAATAACAATATGCATTTATACATGATGATCAATTGAACAACCATAGCGATCAAAGATGGTAAAGGGTTCTATCCTTTTTTTCTCCAGAATCTAGACATATTTGTAGATGATTACTTTCAACTCTATTTTAGATATTTTCCACTGGAAATGACATAAATAGAAATTATTCTGACCATACCCATTCTTTGATAGAATTTTTTTTTATATGACAACCAATTTTAATGCTATGGTTGATCAATTTTTGTCTGCGATAGAGAGTTATTAAATTGGTTACATTATGAACATAAGTACAACAGGTCTGGTTGGTCACGTGGCAGTTTGGGTAACTAACATCTTTTGGGGATTTTTATTTAAAAAATTGAAAAAAATGGTGACCAAGGAATAAGTTACTTCTCTCTTGTAGGGCAGTGATCACTAAAAAGTCTGAATTTCTAAAAAGCAAAAGAAAAAAAAACAAAAAAAACGAGCATAAACACTGCCAGACACAAACTAAGGAACCACTTTAGTATGAGCTTATACAGTAAATTGAACGCCATGCTAAAAATCAATTGGGGGACAGGACATAAAAAAAAAAAAAAAAAAGAAATTTTCTCTACATTATAGGTTAATGTTTTAATATTTAGCCATCTAGTTCCATCAGAGGCTACATAGTAAGCCAGCCAGACAGGAAGGCAGAATCACTTAAAAACTGAAGAAACCTACGTTGACAGTTACGGTTGTTGGTTTCTTACAACTAAATTACCATAAATGGACAGCCTTGTTTTGACGTTACAGTTATTAGTTTCTTTCATTAAGATCAGAGGATTTCAATCTTTCTATGACCCCATTACACTGTGCTTGAAGTGCATGACCACTCCTTGTCTGAATATTGGAGATGAATCATAATGAACTACAATCAATAGGAAAATACAAAGCAATTAATTCTTATTAAGCTTTTTTTTATTTGTTTATATCTTTGTAGTCATGACATTTACAAATAATTCAAACCTACTGGTACTGTTTATAGACATAATTGTTGATTAAAGCATTTTAAATTGACTATTGCTCTTAATTGCTTTCAATGTGGAATTTGAACAAGGTGATAAGTATAGCTGTTTGTTTTGTCTATCTAGGTATTTACATTCTAAAACTTCACTATACCGCAACTACAATGTCAACAACACACTGGGGTGTTATGACTCTCTGGTTGAAAATCACAGATTTAGATAAAATAATCAAAAGAATCAAGACTATCTCTTTGCTAAGAATTTAATGTAGGCTGAAACTTGAGGCAAAGCTGAATGATTGTTCAAATTCATACCATCAAGAACTGTTTTTAATACTTATTTAAAATGTTATCCCTAAATCATGAAATTGAATCATTACTTATATTTTATAGCTTTCACTTATAAACAAAGGATGAATAGTTATTCTGAGCTATAAAAAGCAAATCATATTGGTGACTGGTCAAAACGCAACAGTCAAAAGGACAACACCGTAGCACAAATATTTTAACTGCATTTGTACAAAGTAATTCAATTTAGTATTTTTTTGTAAATTTAAATAAAAAGTTTTGTGATTTTAATATGTTGTCTAATTAGTACAATATTTGCACAATTGTGTGGTCCTTTTGACTGATAACTTTTGATCAAGAGCAATTGTAACTTGCAGGAGTCCGTACTACACTGGTATCCCTTTGTCTTGATGCCTTTTGACCTGGATTTGTTATATGACCATGAATTATCAAAATAGTGTTAAGAAGTACCAGCTGCAATGGATATTTTGGAACCATACATATACACATCCATGCAATCAAATGATCAATGTGACTTGTCGTTTTTACACAAGTGAAATAATGCAAAAAGCACAAAAGTAAAAATAAAGCCGGAAAGAAAGGAAAGAATATGGTTAATGATTTTTTTTTCCAAGTACCTGAAATGACAAAATTGATTTCTTTGCAAACAGATAGAACAACCGAGGAAGGCTGCAGAATGGATCAACATGAAACATTGAGTGAACAACAAAAATAACAAAAAGAAGGGGTTTGATTGTCTGAAAGAATCTTTGAATGATAATCACTCTTCTCAAAATTAAAGACAATGCAATGTGCTGCAAATATATTTCAACATTAACATTAAGTGACAAAATTGCTCCTGAAACAACATTCATTCTTGAATTATCTATGATTATGATTTAAATTTTCATTAACAGCCGGGCATTTTTTCCTGGACAGTATATATGTTTTCGCAATTTTCAAACTTGTGAACCATGTTGTCGTTTTCAAGTGCCATATCTAGTGTCTAGTAACTCAGAGTTACAATTGCTAGAAAGTCGTACAATGGAACCATGAAACGTTTTTCAAATAGCATTCCAACATCAAACTTAACAGATCCAGTCATTGAATTAAGTTAAAGTTCTGAAAAAGTTATTGGATACGAATTATGATATTTGAAGCAGACTGAAGATTGCAGTTGTTGAACTGAAACAAAGATTAGAATACATTTCTGTATAAATTATTGAATAATTATTTACACAAATTTCTAGGGATAGGGAGTGAGTTTAGGGGTTTGATATGAACTGATGCTTATCACTAAGTTCCAGTAGTTTGATGTTGAGAATGGTTATGCATTCAGTGAGTTCAATTCTTATTCTTTATTCTGATCTGCCTTGTTAATTTAATTAATTAGTTTAGCCCCAGCTGAAGAGTACCCGGCCTGATATAAGTTGTGATAGAAAGTAATAACAATTAAGATGAAGGCAAATAGTAGCAAAAACTAATAATACTTCCTCAATTAAATAAATGAAAATAAAATTAGAGTTACAATCTATACATCATTCTGTTTGACAAAGCATTACCTACCATATTTCATGAACACTGTTATCGTAATTCGTTATCAAAATTCTATTAACACCTCTTAGATTTTATAACTACACAAAAAGAACAGATTACAAAAATAGTATGATTTAGTAGCATTGGTTATAATGACAAAAGATTAATGAAATTAATTGTATGATATAAATGAATGATTAGGTAGAGATTGAATTTTAGGATGAGAAACTCAAAGAAAAAGTAATCTTCAACTTAAACCATGTATATAGAATTGTTGCCAGTCCATTTATATACTTATAAATCTAGAATAATTTATATCAGATGGTAAATTTATTTACATCTAATCACATTCAATGAGTTCATATGAGGAACATAAAGAAAAGAAGAAGATAAGTTCCTCCCTTTTCAGTAATGGTTGATTTGCCCTTAAGGAAGACAAATCATACGGAAGAAGACAGAGAGAAGAAATAGAACACCCAAGGAAGTCCGGAGGACACACGAGCGAAATGTTGTGAAAGAAATAACAGCATAGACGAGGAAAATAGTTCAACTATACCACACACAATTATGATATTAATTAATTTTTTTGGCAACTGAAGAATACATGCTTATTTATTGTGAACAGTTTTTTTTTTTCTGCCATCGTTAAGTGAGGCAGAAAGACTATCCATACAAGTGAGTTCATTCAACATGTTGCTATGTTAAACATTGAGTGCTCCACAGAGATTGGAAGTGGAAGAGATGATTCTGTGACTAAAGAAGTGAGTCTTTTTTTCCCTTCTTAACCAATTTCATTGTTTTTAAAGGAACTTTACCTGTGGAAGGTCTGCTTGATGAACAGTATTCACCTGCACAGTAAGAGATCAACCATGAAAATCATCAGATGCAAAGAAATACAGGTGCAAAAAGCAGGGGTTTCCAGGTTGTATTTGTAAACACAATACAATTACCTTGAGGTAAATTAAAAACAGTCAGATTTTACCAAATTAGTTTTGAAAAAAGAAAAAAGAAATCACTATAAAATAATTCGTAGAGAACAGACTTATTCATAACGGTCTTAGTAATGTTGTTTGTAAGTCACATAAGGAAGGTATCTTAGTTTTATAATGAAAATTTTTTTTTTAAATGGAGCTCTTCCCCATATCTCCACTAAAATTTGATAAACCATTTGCAATATACTTTCTTGCAGAAGAGTATTAAATGCTGTCAAAGTTTTAAGGAGCTTTGAAAGTATCACTTGAAATAAACCAGGTCTTCAAGATTCACGCTACATAAGTCACTGAATGTAGTCAGACAGTAGATACCGAACTCAGAACAAAGACCAATGTGATATCTGTAAGTGTGAATAACATCTATTCTTTGATTTGGTAACATCTATACAATGTATCTGTTTCAATAACATGAAATAAACAAGTTTGGGATGAAAAGATCTTAGACAAGGTCTTTCACAGTGTTCATACTTGAAGTTTACACTAGGTTGCAAACAGCGGATGTCTGTTCATCAGAAAATAATGAAAACGGGCTTTATACTGACTGAGGTGTCTTAAGGTATGAAGTTAGCTGTATAAAAAAATGTTAGAATTGTAACTTGAGAATGAATATGTAGTCTGAATACTCAAAAGCAAATAACATAGGAAATATCTTTCAATGTACTCGTTCGTACTTAAAATAGGCTTTTTTTGACAGCAGTTAACTGTGTCATTAAGCCAGCTTTTGTTTAGTTGAGGTGGGATTGAACTCCTAAGAAAATTGGTAGTTAAATTTGGTATGACCGACAGCAGAATTAGGATTATTTTTAGATATTAATATTCTCAGACGTGACCGTCTTCTCACTTACGCTGTTTTATGCATTTGCTATTTTGGCTGAGAAGAAATTTTTTTTCAAGAAAGGATTCTTGCAATCTTACCTGAAACAGTAATTATTCAAGGAAAAAAGCTATTCTAAGTGGAAATTTTGCTGGTTCTTTTATAGCAGTTAATTCTATTTTCTAAAGTAGATGGGTAATTCTTTATTCCAATAAAAAAATAGAGTTTTGAATACATCATTAATTATGAAAATAAGCATTCATTTTAAAGATATATTAAATAGTATTTATTTGGATAAAAAGTTTGTGAACATTTTAATATGAATGTAAATAACTATTGTTTTTTTGTTTTTTTGGGGTTTTTTTTTTTTCCCAAAAATCAAATTTTTTTCTCTGAAATTTTCATCTATCATAATGGTTAAAAAAAAAAATTATCCAAGAAAGATTAATTGAACAAATGTTTTCCTTTCATTTTTTCAAACATTTGTATCAGTGCAAATGTAAGCAAATAACAATCCTGTGTTTGTTGCATTGTAGAGGGAAACATCCTCCTGGAAGCGGCCAAATAGAACAAGTGAGAGAAAAGCAGCCAGTTAACAGGCAGCAGACAAAAAAACAAGATGATGGAAAAGATTCACTGACAAACTTTCTTTCTGATCAGTGAAGCATTGTGTAGAAATAAATGATGCTGACTGAAAATGTCTTATTAGTGAATAATCTTTCTAAAAAAATCAGCAAATAAAATTCACAGTAAACAGCACTGACAATAGGAATGTAACTTCTTCAAGCTATACATTTTTTTCTAACAGAATTTGGTAAGATTCATTGCAAATGCTCAAGTTTGATAAAATTTGAATCAGAGTAATAAATTACACATTTCTAGAGCGTAAGTATTTTCTTTTTTTTCATTTTAACAAATAAAAAATAAATTTTCATCTCTTCAAGGGATTCGAAAAATAAATTCACTAATTAGATATTTTCTTCTCATTGCTGTATACTAAAGAAGTCTAGTTTCTGTTATGTATCCTGAAGTATTAAAAGCATTCCATTCTTTTTATTTTTCAGCAGATGTTTCAAGTGAAAGCATTTTACACACAAAGAACTACTACTAATTTTGATAGAAAAATTCAAGTGGGAAAAAAAAGATAAAAATTTCCCCACTTACCGTGGTTTTTCTCATTGAGCAAAGACCTGGTAGCTGGAATGAACATCTCCATTAAATCTGGAACTTTTCTGATAATTCGGAAAGCACAAAGAGTTGCCTGGAAAAAAAGAAAAATCATTAATTAAAAACAGCAGCTTTTTTTCTTCAGATATCTTTGAAAATATTATACTTAACCTAGCATAACTATGAATTTATAATTTATCTACATCATCAAGTCTTATCTCCAGTAAGTGACAAAATGAAAGATTAACATGTTTAACTGAAAAAGAAGAGATACTATGACGTGATTTTAGACAGAAAGAAAATTAGAAAACTTCATGAGACATTAAGAACTGTTCAATTTATTTTTATATCCTAAAGCTGGATTGTATATGAAAAGAAGGACAAAAAAAAAAAAAAATAACATTTACCTTTTTCTTTATATAAGCATTTGAAGATTTTAACAATTTTTCAACTTCTCCAGCCAAATCTCTGCTCATCTCTGTAGAACATACAGAGCCCAAGGTACATAATGCCAGACTCTGGATATATTGGTTCTGATGAGTAAGATCACTGAAACAGTAATTAAGAACAATATTTAAGCATTTGGCAGAACCAAAATTTAAACAATAACATCAATAATGACACTCTTGAACAAAAATCAGATAAAATTCCTTTTGAAACATGTAATCAAATAAAATAGAAATGCTGTATTTCTTTCCATTTTTTGAAAGAAAAAAATCTTTATCCCGATGTTGGTTTGTACCAATTCAGTTCTGCAGGTAGAACACCACTTAAATTTTAATGTTCCCTCCTCATTAAAGTACATTTTTTTTATATATTTACTTTATAGTTTTCTTTTTTAATACTCAACTTTGAACAGAGTCCACAATTTTCAATTCGCATACTCTACTCTACATTAAAGTCATGCTTTTATGCATTTTTAGCTAAATATCACAGCATAGAAGTATATGAGCTAGAATCTCTTGCTCAGGACATAGCCTTTGAAATGGAGTCGAAGAGAGCAGATCAGATCAGTAGTGCCAGAGAATGCTGAAAGGGCTCATCTGTGACCAAGGTACTCCAGTGCCCCAACTATTCCTGGATGTGTGCCTCAAGAATTGGACTTGACAGCCACATTTAAGTCCATTGATAGACATCAGAACAATGGTCAACCAACATACTACAACAACTACTAACCAAACATTAATCAGCAGTACTTGCATTTCGCTAGTAAACATTTTGAACTCACAAAAATCCACAAAAAATTCAAATTATAGATTAAAATTAACAAGGAATATGATTTTATAGCACATTGACATCTATATAGGTTATGTACCATGAAGCATTTGATAAAACTAATATTAACATCAGCAAAAAATACAAGCATACTAGAATTAGTTAACAGCGATTTTATTTCTGTCTAAATTTTTTAGATGAAGGAATATCTTTATGTTGAGTTTTTTGCAGACTTTTGTCATCATCTTGGTTCATTTTTTGAACACAATGTTTCGGCCATTGTACCTTACGGACATCTTCAGGTGATGAATGGGTATATTTTTTTTTTATCATTGGGACAGAGACTCCAGATAACCACAGATTTTTGACACCAGCTACAGTTAACAACTGTGAAAACAAAAAAATCAATGCAACCACACCCAATATTAGACAATGGAATATGAATGTTTTCGTGTGACCCACAAGACAAGTATTTTTCTGTCCCAATGATAAAAAAATACAACCATTTATCACCTGAAGACAGCCGAAGGGTACAACGGCTGATCCAAGATGAGGACAATAGTCCGCAAAAAACTTGAGTGATTTTATTGTAAACAAACCTATCCTTGAACTGTCTCTTACAAATTTCACTTAAAACAAAATGATGGATTCTTTCCTCATATCCCTTAAATAATACATGAATTCTTCCTTAAGTAAAGCTGGCATACTTGGCATTTTCACAACAACTTAAATATGAATATGGTCTGTTTGTACACCGACACCTACAGCAATCACACATGGTGAAAGATTAGTTTCTTTTTAGTTTTTCTTAGTTTGACTTTTACAAGGAAAAATACTGTTTTCTGGTCACTTTTTTCAACAAGAAAAATACGAGGAAAAGAAATTCGTTGGGGGGTTTGCATCCATCCATTCATTCCTTCCTTTCCTGTCACTCCAAGCCAAGCAAGGGTGACGGAGCATTTAGTTTGTGTTACTGAGTGAAATGTTGATTGCCAGACAGTCTCCAGTCTAGGTGCTGACAGAGCTCAACGTTGCCCAATTTTGGTGAGGACTGGTGTGTCAAACCGGATTTGGCTATAACTATTGTTTGCATTGAATAGAGCAGATTTACTTGAATTACACCCATGGCTGGCATTCATATAATGCAAGGATCATCAAAAGGATAATGAGTAAATACAAAGAAAAATATTTACTTACTTTTTTAATGAGTTTGTAATCAGAAGGTGAACGTCCTGTCTTTCATCCAAAAGTAACATTGCTCCCAAATAACCAATTCGTTTGTCAGTGAAACGAGATGAGGCTATCAACTTCAAACATTCCAGCTGGAAAAAAAAAAAAAAAAAATGCAAAATTAGTCAAGTACTTATACTTGTAGTTGAGTGAAAAATAATCAGGTAGTGAGTCGTACTCTGCAGCAGTTATTGATGATTTCATCTATAACGTTTCAACAAGACAAAAAGAAAAAAATGAAACTCAAGAAAATCAAACCTTGGAAAATAATGCTTAAAATGATCAAATTATTTAAAAAAATTATAATAATTTTGACCCACTTTGCATGTATAAAGCTATGAAAGAAAAAAACAAGCTCTATTCCTGTTAATTTGAATTTACAATATTCAGAAAAACAATTTTGTATTAAATCCAAACTATCTTCATTCCCTTTTGAATCATCAGCAGTTCATCCATAATTATCGTCCATTTGGTAGAGGGTGGTCTCAGCTAATGATGTATTAGAGTATCAATCTAGTCAGATATCCAGGACCAGATTTACAACCCCCCCCCCAAAAAAAACAGTCAATTGATTTTGTAATATTGAGCAACCATATTTTATTACTATGGATTTAATTTCTAATGAACTTAAAAACCCTAAAATCCTGTAAGTCAACTCTCTCCCTCTCTCTCTCTTTGGAGCGTATAAGTTTCTAAGCTTTATATCTTACCACATCTCTAAAAATGTTTTTTTTTTCCCAAATTTTCAACTGGGTTGTTATCGGGGCAACTAACCATAAATAAGCACCACAATAGATTTTTCATTGTATGTACTTCAATGACAACAATGTTTAACATATCGTTTAGGAAACCTTTTTCCTTTGCTAAGAGCATACCCCTTATACAACAGTCGTTTGCTCGATTGTTTTGCCTATTTTCATTGTAGAAACTCTCACAGAGCTTTCTAATGCTCTTTTTAAAACATATTCAAGAATGGTGGAAAAATGACATCCTTTGCCTACATGGTTCTTGTGCAGTTTGTCTAAACCAAGATGGTCGACAGCCAGATTGTCTGAACTATTATAATAAGTACTAAATCCAATTTTGGCAATGATTTCATGTTATTATTCATCATTATTGATTCATCATCATCATCAGTCTTTTAACATCTGACATTGGACATAGACCTTACCCAGGATTCGCCACAATTCTCTATCATGGGCATCGCGGAACCAGTACTTCCTGAATCTGTCCAGTTCATCACTCCATCTTGTGTTCTGTCAGCCTCGATTTCTCATGTGATCTCTGGAGATCCATGTTGTGAGTCGTGATGTCCATCGGTCATCTTTCATTTTTGCAACATTGCCTGCCCATTGCCATTTGAGTTTTTTTAATAGTTTCTATGATGTCATGGACACCCGTTTTCTTCCTTATATATGATTAGCATGTTATAAATATGCATTATCTAATGTAAACTTAATCTGTAGTTTTCTGTATAAAGATCATTTATTCAAGAATTTTACATGAAAAAATTATGTTAATATTACGATGAATATTGTTCAGCTGTATAATCCGAATATCAGAAAATCTACATCTGGCACATCACTAGTTTCAACAGGATTCATATGGGTTACTGTTGGTATTCACGTTACCAAATATCACTTCCATATATACTTTTTATGCTATCTTATGAAATCAAATCAATCTTTTTGCCAAGATGCTGAAAATCTTAAATTTGATTCAGATTTAGAAAAACAACATTTTCCATTTCCCTCTTATGATGCCACATTAACTATACATGTAATGACATCACATCCCAGGGGTTTCTAACAAAGGTTTCATGTATAAACAACACGTCACTAAAGGCCGAATTAAAAAAAAAATACACAGATAAAATGTTTGCCATATCAATTACGCTTGGACACAAGTCAATTTTTAAACATTTCCTATGTCCTATGAACTCTACACAGTACACATTTTCCTCTGCATCTTCATAAGATGTATATCAAATAAGAATTGATGAATTCAAAGACAACTGAAAATTATATAACTTGACTCATATTGATTGAAAATAACCGAGATAAAAATGCTAATACAAAGAAGCTAAATGCATCATTCTCAAATTTCTCATCCGATGGAGTGGAATTTTTCTTGAAAAGCTTGATCCTCTACTTATGAATGTGTGTTCAATATTTGAGCAATTATGTTTCACTGAGTTCGGAGAGATTCTACTTCTTCATTGAAGCTATGTCATTTATTGATCAAATGCATCCCATCTATTTCAATAACAATCACTCAACTGATTTCACCGGGCTTTTTCTTTTGAAAACATTCTCAACATGTGAAAATCTACCAAATAATCTGCCAAGCAAGAAATTATTCCAAGTCATTTCCATTTAAGAAATCATTTTTTTTCTCCTTTGAAAATTGCCTTCATGCTTGAACACACTAGAATAATCTATTATGAAGTTGCTGCAAGAAATAGCAGTTCTCAGTTTCCATGCAATGTTCTTTCAGGATGGCTTTTCAAGAAGCAATAAATTTGGGTGGTGAGGTAGGCAGATGGAATTACCTGTATCAATATTTAGATGAAGTTTTCTAGATCTATGTTACAACATATTTTTAGACATACTTTCTTTCATGATAATTTTGCATTGTGATTATTGTTTCATGTATATAATGATCAAATAAGTTAATCAATGCAAGCAATAGATCAGAATCAGAATATATGTGTTTGTAAAATAATGCATTTAATCAAAAAGATGTGAATCAATTTTTTCCACGAGTAGAAATGTTGAGCCAGAACATTTGCAAAACAAAATTTGTATTTGCTCCTATGTTTTGTAATTGTTGCTAAAATTCCATAAACCTACTTCTCTGTATCGACATCGTTTACATTACAATTATACATTCTCACATGAATTATCGGAACTAATATCGTCATCTTTGTTGTTTTTTTATCACAAAATTTTTTGCTGATATGTTCTTTTCACAGGTGAAATGTGTCACCTAATACTTTATATATCTCTTCAATAGGGACAACTCACAAATACAAGTAGTAAAATCTCATACTCACACTATAAAATCTGTCTAGCCTCAAAAAAAATGACCATAACATAAAAATCAACGTACGATAATTTTTTAAATGGAAGGCTTTAAATACTCTTCTCATATAGAGTTTAATTGCATGGATTAGTTATAAGTAGTTTTTTGACAAATTCATCTGTTGAAAACTGAACAAATTAGAAACATCCCGGCTCAGCATTAGTGAGGAAACTGTGGTTGATTCAAGATTTTGACACTTATTCAAATATGTTCTGAGAATTATTAGATTATACATTGAAATATCAACAAGATCAATTATACTTTTTTGTTTCCCGTCAAATTATAGTTAGACTCTAAAGTATATACACCATTATCGATTTTTGCATTAAAAGTTGCACTATTTAATGTAGAATAACATAAAAGAAAGAAGGAATTGAATGTTTGGGGGAATTATTTCACAGGATATTCAAAATTGTAGTATTTTTACTATGTTCAGTTTTGGCTATTTATATACCTTAAGCAGTTCTTCTTCAAGTCCAGAACCTGCTATCAAGACACCATTGGTACTCAAAAATCCAATCAGAGTATGAAATTCTCCAAATCTGCACAAAATATTCTTCGATTTGACTTAAATAATTTTGTAACCCCAATTGTAAATGTCTATAAAATGATTACCCCAAAGGTAAATTTCTATAAAATGGTTATCCCAATTGTAAATGTCTATAAATGTTTGGGGGCTATTTATATACTTTTTGCAGTGCTTCTTCTTCAAGTCATAATCCTGCTATCAAGATACCATTGCAACCCAAAAATCTAATCAGAGTATGAGATCCTCCAAGTCTGCACACAATTTTGCCTTGAAATAAAGAGGCTGGTCAAATGAAATGAAGGGTGTTGATTTGTTTAACTCCTTGGCTTGACATCTCTGTAGACAAGAACAGAATAGATGCAAGAGTAGTCAAATGGATCAAGATCGATTCAGGAAGCATTGTAATTGTTGGGAGTGGGGCACTCTCCTTGGGAAACATGCTGCATGAACCCAGACAAGTTGGGTTGCGATCGTCCAACTACTTGATTGTTTACAGCTGACTGGTAAGTGCACTGACTCTTCAAGGAGAAATGAATTTATAGGTCTAAAAATTACCAATTTCAACCTTTTCCTACTTGGGAAATCATAACACTTTATTGGATCCCTTTTTCCCACAACTATATCATTGAGCTTAACTTTCTTAGGTCTCCAAATCAGTCCATCTTGGATTGCAAAACTTTCTTCTGATCGGGTAGATACATCCATCATTTCCATGTCATGGAATGTACCTGTTCTATCTAATGTATAAATGTTATGGTCTATGTTCTCTGCAGTCCATTGTGTGAAACAATCAATGAATGCAGTAGAGAGAATATAATACACAACTGTCATCCTCACAATTGTTTGTTTGTTTGTATTTTGTCACTTCTGCACATAGAATGACAACTTTTATGCCCTGTTTTTAACATTGAATAAGCTAGTGTATAGAAAATTCATATTGGGTGATCAACACACTCCACAGACTCTCTCACTCAATGTTAAAAAAGGTGCGCAAGACTTGTGCACTATTTTTAACATCAAATGACAGAGTGTGAGAAATTTAATCTCAATCGGAATAGCCATTTTACAGACATTTACAATCGAGGTAACCATTTCATAGACATTTACACTCAGTTTTAGCCATTCTTTAGCCAACCCAAAAGCTGTTTGAATTAGCCACCATGAAATCCTTCCTCCGCACTTAACGTTGTGGCCGATCAGTCTGAATTCAGAATGAAGTAAATGCAGTTTTGAATTCTCTTTTTTTTGCTTTAATACCAACCTTTACATTTGAGCTTACAAAAGAATTTCTACAAAGGTTTGTGTCTTGTTTTCTTCTTCTGTTATTCTAGAGAAAAATTGGGCCTCATCTGGTTGTAAAATCTAGATGAAACCTCTCTCATAAACTAAATACCAAAATCTGTCTCCCGATTGTTTTCTAGTTTATGAGACAGGTTTCATCTGGATTTTACAACAAAATGAAGCACAATTTTATATAGAACAGAAAAAAAACAAAACATTCTTTTGTAATCGCAAATTTAAAGGTTGGTATTCTTAATTCAAACTGAAATATCTTTAATACAGGAAAAAATGTTTCAAATCCCCAAATAGTGATAGGGTGTTCAAGAATTTTCAATACACACACTATTCCCAATTTTCTGGAGTCATCATTTTGAATATAAGTATAGGATCAGAAAAAAAAAAAAGGTCAGCAATTCAACTTTTTACACTCCTGAACAATGTCCAAAGAAACAGTTGAAAATTCCACCCCCAATAATATTAAAGGTATTTCGTAAATAGCATAATAATCTTGGTCAGAAATATGTAGAGAAACATGAATACAATAAAATTGCTTCATTAAGGAAAAAGTCTAAAATTGAATCAGGCAGACCATTAAAAAAAAAATTATATTTTGCAGGTGGCATGATTCCAGAATAAGCTCGACAAATGACTCACCTGCCCAAAGTGTGCTGGGTAGCCAAGCATGTGTATATATAACAGTTTTGCCACATTTCTACACCGGTAGGTGTTATCCTCGTCTCTAAAAGAATCTCTGATCTGGGCACATTCTTTGTTCACCACAGAACGTTCATCTGCTGCTGTACGGGCTGATCGGATCTCCCTTATCAGGTCCCGTAATCTCTTTGGTGTTGGCATACCTGCAAAGAAAAAAAAAATCAATTAGTTTTAATTTCTTATTTATGTTTTACTAATACTAAAACCTTTGTAAAATGTGGTTCATAATACTCTGCCATAGAGTTCCTTGTTTTACAAGTATAACAAAGCATTTCTGAGAGAGTTCAGGTAGCTATAAAGGATGTGTTTGCCATGTCAACCTGTCAAACAGATTTTCCAACACTTGTTTTCACATTTTGATCGTTCTGGCAGATTGAACATAAATTCTTAGCAATAATTATGGGTCACATGCAACGCATTGATTTTTATTGAACAGAATATATATATATATATATATATATATATATATATATATATATATATCAAACAAAATTGTCCTCTTGTCACATTCTGCAAAGAGGCAAAATGTCATCTTGTACTTATCAACACAGAAAATATGTTGTAGTGAAAAAACTATGAAGATGATAATTTTAGAAATCACCTAATTAAAAAAAATAAGCACACAGATTCAAAAGAAAAAAACCTGTTTCAAAGAGATCTAAATCATGAGCTTCATGAATTCAGAATAATTGTAAAGAACTTCACATCATAGCAGTATGGATCATTGCACACAAATTAGAAAATTATAATAACGGTAATGAAGTGTCAAGTTAAGGGCTGAAAGGAGAAAAGGAAAAATATTTCCATGGCCGGTTTTTGGTAGCTTTTAAATTAAGCCAAAATTTGCCAAATTGAAAAACAAAAACAAACTTTGTTTCTGGAAACAGCCAAGTTAAAACTGGCCATCTCTAAATGTTAGTAGTAATAGCAAGTAATAAGATTAGTACTGAGAATGTGTAAACAAAAATTTCATAGTGAATATCATCAACCCATTACAACTAAAAAATGATTTAGGAGTAAAAGTTAACCAGGATAATTCGTAGCTTATATATAGAGTTTGATATATACATCCTTCCTTTGATAGTTGTTGGGAATAAGGCCAAGCAGAATCTAAGAAGCATAAATGTTCATTGAATATAGAAATACATCTGTTAGAAAAAGCTAATATGCCAAGACTGTACACTAAAAGTAGAGGTTGACAATGACAGATGTATTCAACAGGATTTACAGAAAAGGACCAGAGTTTTTGTTAAAGGATTTCCTAGTATAATAGTAACTTCATACATATGTAGATAAATGAGTTCATAGACTAATGATGAAGAAGCATTTATCTTACACAACAAATTTTTTTTTCAACATAATTCAGTGGTGAATATTAATTGCATAGATTGAACATCAAAATGGCGAAAATTTCAGATTTCAAACTGAAATTCGGCTAATAACTATTGCCAGGTTACAGACTTAATGATCCACTCCAGTATGCTATTTGGCATGAAAAATGATTCCTTATGCATTGTTCAAATATATAGTCAGTAAGGAAGATGTTCTTTGGGTATCACTAAGGAAACTGTAGGCTTGACAGAAGGCAATATCATTAAGTAAGCAGAAAGTTTATATAGCTTCAACAATTGTGAAGGAAAAAACAGACAATATTTAGTCTGAGAAATAATTTCCTGGAGGAAAAGGAGAAAAATTAGCATGGTTGACGAAGTCAAGAGAGAGAAGGGATGACATTACCCTGTTTGAGATAAAGTCCAAATAATCGTAGGGAGCTTTGCTGGAGGGTGAGAAAATTGAAAGAAACATCATATCTTGTATAAGTCAGGTCATTGTGGATTTCTTTGTTAGGCAAGAAAAGGATTTGAGAGCAACTCTGCATATAAAACATGGAGTTATATGCATTGCAGTGAGGTTTGGCTGAATGGGTTGATCTGATAAATATATTTGTCACTCTTTCCCAACAGTTTCATGCTATCGATGGCGCTTACAGAAAAAAAAAAAAAAAGATGTAGAGGAGAAAGAGAGAGATAGATAGATACTCCTCTTTCCATATAGATTCTACACTTGAGGAAGGCCAAAGAATGGATTGACTGAGACATTGTGGTTACAACAAAAACAGCAAAAAAAATGAGATCAATCATTGAAACCCTTGGAAAGATATCCTAAGAAGTTTCCAGAATTAAACGAAAAGTCTTTTCTATAAGCTACAATAATTTCCTTGTCGAGCTGGATTCTATTATCAAAAAATGCATCCATCATCCTAAGGTCCATATCAGTGATTTCTGATTTTAAAAGGATTCTAAACTAAGTAGCAGTAGCATTACTACCTGAGGTAGTATTTGTAGGAGAAAGGAAGGTGAGGATGGTTCACCTGGCTATTACAAAACAAGAATCACATGTTCAACGATTGTGTCCACCATCTGTGGTATTAGTAGAAACAAGTATTCTTCCTTTGAGTCAATTAATTCTCATACTTGTAAAATACTGTGATATGGTAATATTCAAGTATTATTTTCAATAAAAATTATAAATGGCTTCTTTTTTTTTTTTTACAAAACTGCAGAACTGGGATATTATGTCATGTCATCATTAGCAGCTTGTTAAAAAAACCCAAAAAACCCAGCCAAAAAGAGTTTAATAGAGATGTGTGGTGGACACATCTAAAAAGTAGAAAAAACTATTTTAATAGACAAAAAAAAAAAATTAAACAGTGAATATCAACCAATTATCAGTAAATGATTTCTGTTGTAACAAACAATTGTTTGATATCTTATCACAAATCTGATAAAAGCGGGATAATCTTTATTCTAGTTTAAACTATTTTGAAGGAAAACCTCACATAATCTACTCCAGTTCCTTATTGGAAACTGACAACCAAAACTGTCAACATAGCTTTCTTCAGTTTTCAAGTTGTTCTGGGTGACTATGTATGTATGCATGTATCATGAGTACAGGTCACATCAACTGAGCTAGAAGACTAAAGATTCAAACATTCAATTCTTATCAGGGCTAGAAAAAAAAAGTTCTTTGTTTTTTAACCTACTCCCCCATATGTTTCTAGAGTGAGGGGGGATCAATTCGCAATGTAAGTTGATGTTAAATAGATCCCTTAATTAGTGTCCGGCAGCATTCATGCTTGCTTTGGGAAAATTTGGACTTATTGGTGATCACTGCCCAACAAAAGGTGAGAGAAATAACTTACTAATTGATCATCCCAACACAGCATGCTGTCAAAAGACTTTGGTCACCAGACAGTTTTGATTGAGTGACTAACCAAGCAGCTTTTAATTTGGTTAATTTTGTTTTTCATTGTAAAAATTCAGAACAAAATTCACACATCTTCATCCAAGATTTTAAATACCCACAAAATAAAAAAAGTATTTTTTACTCACTTTCCTGCTATAAAGAAGGAAAAAAAAACCCCAAATAACTCAAGCTTTATGAAAGCAGAAAACAAGTTGAAAAAAATCCAAATCACTTGTGTGAATGAAGAGAGCAGTTAAACGAAAAAAATTAATTCGAAAAAAATCAGACGAGCAACTGGCTCAACTAAATAATACAGTTTCCTTTAATTGGAGATTTTTGTAAAATTTTTAAATTTTCAATCATGAGAACAGAGAAGTTCAAATATAGTACCATAGAGAGAAAAAACAGAGCAGATTTTAACTTACAGAGTTGTTGGGGGTAGCTACAATGATTTACCAATATCATAAGTAGCTTTTTATAAGTAGTTTATATTTTCATCTCTTTGGCGATGTGGCTCACAAAAACAATTTTGATGGTACCTCCCTACAATTGAAGGAATCTCTGTGAGTGTGCACCATGATTACTCAACAACAGGCCATTGTATTGACATTTGCCAGATATATTAGTTAGCGCACAAGGCATTGTAGTTTTGAGTTTGAGGATGTTCGAATAAGCAGTTCTCAAGAAATCTAACAAAACTAATCACAACATTGGCTTCATTAAACAAAAACACAATGTTTTTCCTCTTCAAGCATTATCGCTGTAATACATTAAAATGCTAGCTTCTGTCAGACATTATTTTCTGATCACTGAATTCCATTTTGCAAATGAATTGTTTATATTCACCTTGCCACTTTTATTTTGACTTTTGAAGTAACTTACAAAATCATAATGTGCAGGATAAATTTTAGTTACCCAGTGATAATCAAATTTTAAAAAATGCTTAGGAACTTGTTCTACAACTTTCCATTCCAATATTTTCTCACTAATGAGAGAAAAAAAAAATGAAGTAAGGCCCCTTCAAAATACGCATCTTTGGAACGGGCACTGCACTTGTAATAATAATTATGAATTCGTTACAAGATAGATAATCATTACATTCCTTTTACACAAAATTAATCTAGCTAGAGACTTATTTCCCTGATTCCTGTGTACCTTTTATATGCATACTGGAATAGTGTTAGACAACTTCCTTCAGCCAGTTAAGTGTTGACTTAACTACAGAGCCCCATTTCCCCTTCACTTTAAAATAAGTTTCCTTTTTTGATTTACCTTAACAGTATAAAAACAAGGGAGTACAAAGTAATATATTCAATTCTTTAATTGGTATTCTACCCAAAACAATTTTGTCTGATAATCTATTTTTTTCAATAAAATGCAAATATTATTACAAATGTTTCATAGTTTTCCAGATACACTCTAGTATATTCACATGTAAAAATCCATGTTTACAGTCAAAATGATTTTTGTATGTACAGGTAATAAAAAATCTTTTTTAAATAAGTAGCTGAAAAAAAGAATCGCAGCCCTGAAATAATATACTTCATTTCATCAATAAAATACATATTCATTTCAGAAGGAAAAATATTACTATAAAATCTATAAGCAACACAGTTCATAAACTATATTTATTCTTTGCTAAGTCTTCACACAGCCTATCAGTTTGGTAGTAATGGGATACTTCTTTTGGATAACGTATGATTTTATATGGCTGTTAATAATATAGAATACATTCAGCTGGACTATAATCTTTTACAAGCTCAATCTCATAGCCACTTGCAAGGAATGTACATCCATGTGTGTATGCATATGTACACACTAAAGTACACACACTTTTACTATATAAGATTTATAGAGGAGTATATCATAAAAAATAATATACCAATAAAAAGGGGAAGATTCCTTGTGAATTTCATTTTTCAACTTTCCAGCAATATTTCGGGAGTTGATAAAACAATATTTTTTTTTCTCCAAATTTATTCTTGGATAAAGTATTGTATTATCATTATTAATTTTGACTAGTTTTTACCTTCATCCAAACTTTAAAAAGCAACTGAAAATTAGAGTAAACGTAAAAACTAATCAAATGTAATGATAAAGTTGAAAGTTTTCATAACTTTTTTTCCTAGCACAATAGAAGAGAAATTACAGAATGAAAATGTATATTTGTCAAGAATAAAACCCAAGGAAAGAAACATCTTGAGAATTTTTTTTTCTGTTTCTGACAAATGCAAAATCCATTAAAATATCTGCGCCAACCAGAGATCAATAGATCAATCAATATAGCCAAATAATCAACACACCCACAAGACAATATGAGGAGATTATGTTCAATGAGAAAATAATAAGGAAGATGGAGGGGAAAAAAACAAATCATCAGGTAGATAGAAGCTTATAGTTATTAAAGACAAGCTATGCATTTAGGAAGCCACAGACTATCAAGTCTCAACAATTATGTGATGTTTTGTAGCCACTTACCAGGACGGGTTTTAAATACATTCGCCATTTTGACAGTACTTTCAACACAAGAAAAAGTGACTGGTCAAACTTTAAAGTACAAGATAAAATGAATACTTATCACGTGAATATCTCTTGCCAACTCCATTTTGGTAGTAATTATCAGTTTTAACCCAATTTGCACAGCACTGAGAAGAGGCAAAGGCCTAGCATATATTTTATATATATATATATATATATATATATATATATATATATATATATATATACATACATACATACATACATAATACTATGAAGATGAAAAGTGTTTGTTCGTTTATAACTTTGTTTTATAGACTCCTAAATGGTTGCATCTTACAATTTTGTGTACGAGAGTAACTTGACCACAGGATGAACATAAGATAGGTGGTGAAGACATCAGCCACCCCTCAACTGTTGAATTGAGGTCAGGATAATTTTGGCATTTTCAAATCTAAGAGGAATGGCTGCACAACAAAGGCTTCAAATTTGTGTATAAGGATAAATTCACCTCATGATAAACATAGTATAGTAGTTCTGACTTCTGATGACCTCTAAAGGCCAACTGAAGTTCAGGCCAATTTTGGCAGGCAAATTTGTGTACGAGTATAACTCAACACCAGGATGAACATGGGATAGGCACCAAATTTAGGTTTTCCAAAATCTAATGGAAATGGCTGCACTTTACGGACTGCAAACCAGTGTACAAGAGTAACTCAACCTAGGATGAACGTATGTAAGATGGTGCTGCCAAAAAGTTCAATTCAACAAGTCAATTTAGTTATTTTCAAAAATAAGAGGAACAGCTGTGTACTACAGGCTATAAATTTGTGTACATTGGTAACATGACCCCAGGATGAATATATGATAGGTAACACATACTGATGGTGAGCTTCAACAGTCAATTCGAGGACAGTGCGATTCAAGCATTTTTGACCTACCTGAAGGGTTGCAATCCCTACTTCAAGAAGTTCTCTGCCATGATTTACTACATGACCTTTTCGTATTGATTACTATACCACTACCCCCCGAACACCAAGTACCCCAGCTAATACATATGTATACATAGGATGGATCATTATGTCTATAATATGACAGAGTAATGAGCTCAAACTTTCACAGTATAATATTTAATTTACGTGATTAATATTCACCACTGAATTAAGAGTACTGACACGAGAGAGAGAGAGAGAGAGACTGATTAATGCCTATGTAAATTATATATTTCCTAATTGGTGGTCTTGGTGTGTGTTAAGTGAAGAAATTCAGGATTTTCAAGGCAAACAAGCCCTTCCCAGTTGGAAGGTTGGCACAACATAATTTGCCTACCTTTCCATTTCCAATAATTTGGTCCTGTACCAGATGAAACTATATATATATATATATATATATATATAATTTACTGAAGACTGAAAATCTGTTTGAAGCATTTGTTAGGCACTAGATGATTCTTATATAACAGTCTTGATAATGAACTTATATATAGATTCCTTCAATTTTTATCACCTGACATCAAGGGTCTAGCACAAAAATCGAGATAACCAACAGCAATCCTCTTTCATAAGAAGTATATGCAGATGAAGAGGTGTAACAAATGCTAATTTAGTGTTAGTCAACAACTGATAGCCTATATACAAATCATGCAGAGAAGCATTCTGTGTGAATAAAATAAATTATCGTGTCGTGTGACATGAACTTGAAAACGTTCTTGCAAATCATCTTGCTCAATTAATATTTCCTCATTTGTTGAATATATTAGAAAAAAACAAATCACGGCTTGGGCATGAAAAAGAAATACCCCCCGAAGTGTTACAACAAGTCTATAGAACCTTGTAACCCTTTTAATTTTTTTTTTTTTTCATTCTTAACATTTTGTGCAATTTCTAAAACCCAATTCCATTAAAAATTTGGTACACCTAATGAAATAAGCTGTAGTCAGAAGTTAAAATGACAAATAAAAGCTATACTTTCAGGATTCATTCATACCATGCTATTTCAAGATTATCATCATCAATCTTTTATCGTCCATTGATGGACATAGACTGTCCCCAAGATTTGCCAGGTTTCTCTATCATGGGCATCACAGAGCCAATACTTTCTGAACTTGTTCGTCTCTTCATCTAGTATTCTGACAAACTCGGTCTCGCATGTGATCTCTGGGGGGTCACATGTTGTTAGTCATGATGTCCATCGCTTGTCTGCCATTCTTGACAATGCACAAATGGGATCTGCAGAACCCCAACCCATAACTTTTTTGTTTAAAGGATGTTTTTATTTCATTCTGTTTTTTAATTATGAATTTGCAGGTTTAGTGTCTCAAAAGATTTATAGTTCATACTGAAAAAACAAAAAAATCCCTCAAAGATATGTTTAACCAAAGTAAACCATGATTTTGGTCTTCTTTTACCATTGACCACTCAAAAGTGAAGAAAAAAAAAACAAAAACAAATTCCTCAAAAACAATTTTATTTTACGCAACATTGAAAGAACAGAACGATAATATAAAAAAAAAATATTATCAAATAAAATTTTACAAATGATCAGAATTACTGTAAGTAGTTTGTTTACATTTATTATTGGCAAATGCATGCCATAAACTGACATATTTCATCGACGATTATGTAAAATTTAAAACATCTAAAACCTGCTTCAAAATTAAGTTTGATCAATCTATACTTATAATACTTGAAATAATTGAATTTAATCGTAACATATTTGTTGACAGATGATTTAAGAACTAAAACCTTTAAAACTTGCTTTGGGATTATGTTTGATTAATTAATTCACTTGACCGAAGTAATAAATTTGTTGACACATAATTATTACATAATCACT
Source organism: Thysanoteuthis rhombus (assembly GCA_963457665.1). Classification (NCBI taxonomy): domain Eukaryota; kingdom Metazoa; phylum Mollusca; class Cephalopoda; order Oegopsida; family Thysanoteuthidae; genus Thysanoteuthis; species Thysanoteuthis major. The sequence goes on from OY735209.1 coordinate 17,090,181, forward strand.
AACAAAATACATTGGTCATGTGATGGCATGAGTCTTGCTCATATAACAAATGTAAAGAAACTACTCTAGGATATCCAATCATACGAAATATTATTTCATAATGTTTGTTTAGTTATTACCAGGCTGTTCTTCTGTTGTGTAAAATGAAATCATTTTTGAGAATTTTTTTTCAACCTTTTAATGGTCAATAGATAAAGACAACACTGTCCTTTGGCAAAATACCAAAATAGAATTTTGAAATAACAAATAAATATCCTTCCAACAAAAAACGCAAAAAAAGCCATGTCAGTGAAACAACGATTCGGCAAAAATGTTTTCAGTGAAATGTCTGTAGGCTGACTGACTGTTGGCGAAATGCCCGGACACACAGTGCAATGCATTAAAAATTAAACTGTAACCTCAAGTTTTCAAACATCTTTCATTCATATCATAATTGACTTTTTCTACATGCATGCATAAACCTCAAGAATGTACACTAATTGTGATGGAGTGGGACTACTCTTCTTAATCAAATGTATCTCAGAAGTGTTTAAAAAGCATTACCTAAACACTTGAACCTAATTCTAATTTTACAGAAAAGCAGTTATCCCTATATATTTGTGAGTTTTCTATTTGTGGTTTTAATAATTTGCAGTTAAGTCTTGAATAATTCAATGGGAATTATGGGGAAAGTCTTGTGACGTACTGTGAACAAATGCCTTATAAGGAAAAAAAAAAAAACCTTGTTCATGATAAACAAAACGTAAAAGTTTAGGAAATCATAAATGCAGCCTAATAATATTTGTGTCATTAATTTATTCATGATTATCAATGTAGCATTTCTCTTACAATTGAGCTAAACAGTCGCACGTAATGTAAAGTAGCTACCCTATCAGTCGCAGGTTCGATTCCTGCAGTAGCCCCATTTTCTTTAATTGTTTATTCTATTAACATTGTCCAGACCAAATGATACATTCACCATTTGGTTACGGGAGGCCATATCAAATAGAGGCTCAGTATGATATAACACAAATTATAATCATTCAGTTGGATCATATATCCATTCCTTAATAACATAATCTATTTATGTAGACCATATAAACTTGGTTTATATGCAGATTAAACACTTGTGAATTGGTAAGTTGAATGGTATTTTAGACATTAATTTTTTTTCTCCAAATTGATTGAGCTGTAAAAAATTTATTAATTCATTTTTTAGTAGATGAGGAATTATAAATCATTATTAACAAGGTTTTTCAGTTTAATGCTACTACTTACCTCCCCCTTAATATTTTTGTTGATTTTTATAGCAACTTTTCTCAGACAGATTAAAAAAGCTTGACAAAAATATTAAGATAGGTATGAGGTAGCATAAAAAGGAGAGAAAATTGTTATTAATCACTGCACCGTAGTTATAAGCAATTCATGGTTTTTCTTAATTAACTGTATATTTGTTTTTACTAGCATCTACACTTTAATGATCTTTTAAAAGGTATTGCAATAATTAAATATCTTCTTTGAAGGTTTAATTTTGGCCTTAACAGCAAGAAAATACCATGAATATAATTGACTTTGTTCATTTATTTCTACATTTACAATTTGGAAATGGTAAAATGTTTGCTTATTGTTCATGGTACAAGATTTATGGGTTTCAGGGACTGAAAAGGTTGAGGAAGGGGCAGCGAAAATTAATCGCAAATTTTCGTGTTCAAAGGTTCCTGGTGTCATTTGCCCCTACCAATGAAAAATATAGAGATTTGAGTGTAAATTTAAAAAATGGATAGATTATTGATATTATTCATTTTCTATTCGTTTATTTTAAAATTTTATTTCATCTTTTCATAAATAAAACACTTCTAAAACTGAATAAATAAAAATTAAAAAATACTGTACATGAAAATATATTGATGGGTAAGGGTAAACCTAATTTGTACCCTCCTCACTGAATATTGTATCAATCAAGAAGATTTATAATTAATTTGTAATTGTTTATTTTGGGGGAATTAAATTTATTCTATTCTATCAGTTTTGATTAGAGGAAATTGAAGTACTCACGTTAAAAGAAAATGGTATTAAATGTTGGTAGAATCGCTTTGAAAGTGTCAGAGTCATGCAAGAATAACGATACATGAATTATTTTGGTCTTTCAGTAGGTCTCATTTGACTAAATTATGGATAGTTATTTCTTTAAGCCTAGTCAACAAAGTTGGTTTTTCATCATCAGGTATGACTTGAAAGTTTATAACTTGACAGTAGCCAGCTCTTTTCCAAATGTTATTTTTTAATACACATACCCTTACATATATAGTAGATTTTTGTTGCTGTTCAGAGGTAAATCAGAGCTATCCATAGTCGAAGAGCTCTACCTACCTTATTTTTTCAAATCAGAGATACAACATAATTATGAGCTTTGTCTATATTGTATACGAAATTGAACATTTTAGCTTGTGACTTCCATTCCAATAATCTAACTACAGAGCTACTTTACAGTGTCAGACAAGTAACAAAGAAACTTGTGTCAGTTATTTCCACTAGGATTTCACAAGAATAAAGACGCAAGTTACAGAACTTGTTTAAATCTTTCAAAACAGTCTATTCAATTTTTCAAAACATAATTGCATACAATGTTGTTTTTTTCCTTTACATACAGATTAAATTACAGAGTAAATGGACAATGAAATCCTATTTGAATTATATGCTTTCTATGCAAACCTAGTGACAATAACCCAATACTCCTGTACTCCCGATATATCTGCTCGATTTTGAGAGCATAAATAACAACAAAGTGAATAGGTAACCTATGTCGGGCTTACTACACTGTTCTTTCGATTTTGTCTTTTCTTCATCCTCTCTCCAGCTCTCTTGTTGGCAGTCTTTTATTAGCAACTGATTTGTCTGGTGAACTCATAGAAAAAGTATCTACAAGGAGGAATACCAATTTTTAAAAATTAGATACCAAAATAAAGATAAAATTGAAATAAATGAGAGAAAATTGTAGACTGGTATTTATTTGAAGTAGATGCTGTTTCTAACAACAATGTTTTGTTAAATTAGCTATGCAATATATATAGGCACAAAGTTAACCACTGTGTTGACTGGCGATAATCAGAGAACAAAATATGATAATAAATAAATAAGATTAAAAAGAGAGAGAGAGGGGGAAAGAAAATTAATGAAGGAGAATAGATATGAAAAAAAAATTGTTGCTGGCACGTCTACAAAGCTCAAAAAAAGTGTCTGCTTTTCTATTCATTGTATCTTTTCAATCAGAAATGATGGATGAGTAATATAATAGAGAAACTAGCTAAAGAAATGAAGGAAAAAAGATTATTGCTACCAATGACTTACAAGCAAGATTTTTTAAAAATGCTTTGTTATATCCATTTTTCAAGACCTTTAATCAGATTATTTGATTATGAACATCACATACACACAATGTCTTTCTATTGATCAATGTATTGTATTTGTTTATAACAGGTTAAACAAATTTGCTTAATATTTTGAAATCTTTCTGATGATGTTTTTGCCAAGTCATGGTGGGTAAAGATGAAATAACCCCACAGGAAAATTCAATGAAATTTAGACATGTGGTGTTGCTGTTCCATTGACTGGCTTCTTTTGAGTTTATCTGACTGTACCACAAAGAAGCAAAAATGAATGCTTCGTGTGAATTTCTACCGAAGTAATTCTATTAGCACTTAACTGGCACAAGATCTGTTTTGTGGCCTCAAAAAAGTAATGAATGCCCAGTCTTGGGAAGTTAGTTGCCCCAGAGCAGTACCCATCAATTGCTCTGAAAGAAAAGGGTTGTGGGTCACTCTGACGTTTTAGCGACACTGTTTGCAAGGACTGGGCAATTTGTGTAACATTTGTAGGTAGGCAAGTAAATATCTAATAACAGTTGCACTAGCAGGGGTGCATATTATAATGAATCTGTTGAAAGAGACATCTACTGAAAAAATAATTTTGTATTAATTCACTTATCTCCTGACACTTTGATTTACCCAGACTTCAAAATTCTATCCACTAATTCACTGTACTAATGATTTCATTTGGTTTTACTTATTCTTTCAAATTTAAATTTTGCATTCTGAGTATGCGAATAAAGATAGGTCTGGTTAGTCATGCAATAAATTTTCAGCCATCTAGCTTCATTGGTGCAGCCTCTACATGCCATACATTCATACATAGCCAGCCAGACCAAATTAAAAGCTGAAGAAACCTATGTTGACAGTTTTGTCTGATAGTTTCCAATCGAGATACTAACAAAATCAATCAGATATCATTTAGTGATAAAATATTGATAAACTACAAGGGAGTTTTGAGGTCTACAAAATACCTCATAAATAAGTACAAGTTGGAATGAAAAAAAGAAACCTTAGATGACTTTCATAAGCAAGTTGGTCGGTGCTGATTCCCAAGTGGAGAATAGAAATTTACAACTGAGCAAAGATGCATGTCTGGCAATGGGATTTGTCATCTTCAAAAAAAATGACGGTAACAGTGGGAATCGAAGACGGAACTGGCATAACATCAAAACAGTAGCAACAGATTGATATGATGAACCGTGTAAGCAGAAAAACATTACCAAGCAGTTAGTGAGAAACATATGTAATGCCCAATTTTTCATGATACATAATACCTGATTTTCCATGATGATAAACATAACCTTATTTGATTTGTTCTTTAAAGAGTTACATGCAATGGGTTAGCGTGCATATTGAATTAAGAACACCTTATACATAAGATTAAATCTCATTTCATTGAAATTTGTTTCAAAATCAATTATGCATGCAAATAAGGTTATTTCAAGTTCAAACTCAAGAGCATAAATCCAAACTTTGTACAAGCCTTTCTCAACTATGTTCATATTAAATTCAACTATTCTTGAATATGTGCAAAAAAGACATCTATCCATCGGGTGAGACACTCTCAGCCTCCAATCATCCAATTCAATAAGTATGTTTGGAACGTGTATAAGCTGTAGCAATCAATGTTATAAGCATTAGTTTATGACCAGTTGCTTTGCTGATTGTTAAAAATATAGAACAACAAGCTCGGCTGATGGCTGCTATTGATACCAAAAGTGTGACAGATATGACAGGAAGGAAGAGGGGAGAATAGAAAATTAGGTAGTTTAATAACATAAATAGGAAGGGCTGATGGCTGCTACTATGTGTGACAGACACCACTCTCATTACAAATATAATTCAATGTGCATCCTGTAAGAATATATCAAGACCTTGGACAAGTATTTCACAAGTACTCACAGCAGCTTGTTCATTGACATACTTGTAAAATCAGTCAAGCTGAATGTTCCAAATACTGAATATGAACCTTGAAGGGAGAATCTACATATTGAGAATTTTTCTAACCTTTCCAATATTGTCAGTTTGTTTTAATACTTACTAAACCTGAACATCACAAATATAATAAACGATATACTGACTGATGAGAAAGAACATAAATTGTATGTCATTATCACTGTGTCAGGTACCATATATTTTGGTGGATAAGATGACATTTGAAGCATACAGAAAACACTCCCCAAAAATGGGGTCGTCCTATAGGCCAGATACAATAACATGGACAAAATAGTGATCTAAAACCATGAAATTCAGACTGAAATACAAGTCCCATCTTATCTGAAGGTTGCCCTATCCATCAAAATATATGGTAATTTATCCTCGTATTTACCATTATAAATCTATGGAATCAATCATAACAAAAATAGATTTTGTCAAATGACAGATCTCATTAAGTGTCTGATCATTGTTTTAGTGACCAAAACAAGCTCACAATCTGTTGCTAGGTAGGTGAAGCTCATTTTATAAATTACTTAAATGAAAGAGAGAAAAAAAAGAAGAGCAGACAATAGCTACAAGTCAGCTGCAGAGAAGTTTTCTCATATTCTTAAGGCATGATGGATACAGTAGAATTTCCAAATTACAAAAAAAAAGGTTTTTTAAAATTCTGTCAAAATGTACCCACTCGAAGAAAGGCTTTTGGAAGCAATAAAACTAGGGAGTTCTTGGTATTAGAGACAGATCCTTTAAAATAAAGTCATAACTTACTTATCTGGTCACCTGTAAAGGAATAACTTATATGAATAACATGAACCTTAGTGATATTCACCTCCACCAAGACTGATCAATTTGCAAACTTTTTTTGCTTCTTACCTTTTTGAAGAAATTTGCAAGAACATAATGAAAAGGTCTAAAGAGAAGACAGACAACAAAAAAAAAGTTTACAAGTATCAATAACAAATAATGCTGTTAGGTGTCTGAAACAACATTGAAGTGAAGAGCAACAGTTGGTTTAGCTCAGTGGTAAGAGTGTAGGACTGAAAAAAAAAAATAGAGGTTAAGCTTCAATTCCTGATGATATTTGTTCTCCTATTTTTAATTAGAGTGAAGTGGTTTTCCCCTAAGTCAGTGTACTGGCTAGTAAAATCTACAAAAAGTTAAAGGACCTCAAACTTATTCAGAGTCTAGTCTAAGCATGAACGGTAGCAAGAAACTGAAACAAATGCCCTTGGGAAAGTTATGAATCCATCTCATTCCAAAGATATGGATAAGAAAGCACAGGATGAAATGAGTGACGCCACTACAGATACTTATCACCTACAAACATGCAGAGTATGTAGTAACTTGATATGGGGTGGCTGAAGCCATAGTCAACGTAAGGGCATTGTTTGCAAACTCACAATCCCTAATACCAAAGTTATTCTTTTTTGAATGTTCTTAGCATATTTAACATTGTTAATGGGTCACATGACAACCAATGATTTCCAAGACTATTTTTACCAGATTTATCTCAATAACTTCATCGAGTATATTTAGTAGACAACTAACATAAAATTTCAAGGGCTGAACATAGAATTTAAGTATCAGATAGTTGAACTTTTATTAATTCATATCAATCTTGAAGATTTGTTTTCTAGGTCAAGGGCAGTTTATGAATTTTCAGCAAGATTTTCTGGCAAATCTGTACAAAGCAGTTCTCCAGAAACACAAGCATATATATATATATATATATATATATATATATATATATATATATATATTACAAAGTGCTTTACATATCTTATTGAAACCATTTAAAATGATCTCTAGCCTTATTTTCTTCAGTTGCTTATTCTATTTACTTTGTCTCAGCCAAATGAATAATACAGTCACCTTATAATGACAGGAGATAATTTCTAATAGTTTCAATATGATTTATAATCATCTTGTTAGATGATATATCCATTTCTTAATAACACATATCATATATAAATATTGTGTATATGTGTGTGCCTATGTTAGATATAATTAACCAAAAAAGGTATTATATCTTCTACAAAAAAACAAAACAACAAAATGAAAATAATAATTCAAAATTTGAAAAAGGAGAAAGAAATTGTCTTTTTGAGACTTTCACCTGAGAGAAAAACAAAAGGAAAGTAATTGAAAAACTACCATAGAGTGATAAAGTTTGTTAAAAAGGTTAGTAAAGATAGGAAAGTAGAAATTGTAATAGGTTATAGTGTTATAGTGTACCATACAGGCTCTGTTAGTTAAAGATCATGTCATAACACCTCTATTGCCGCTACGAAAAGAGTACACCAATCCCTAGTCTCAGGCAAATGAATACTTGAACACGAGGTTAACCTGAAGCTACAACACCATTAGATAGACTTTCAAACGCTGAACGTTTTCATTAGCAAGTTCCTACATAAAAAAAACAACAAAAAACAAAAAAAAAAAAACAACTGAAATCTTTCATTTTTAATTAGGACAACCAAATAGCAGGACTAATGGGCAGTTATCAATTTTTCTACTTTCAATCAAAAAGATCAATGATTTCTGTTGATACACAGCTGTGCTGGAAATGATAATGTACTAGGCAGACTAGTTAGCAGATAATGGTTGGTAAAAATGTTAAAAACTGGTATCAAATGAAGGCCAAATGACTTTTTATGAATGTTTAATTACAAGGATAATTCAGTACCAAGCATCATAACTATCTTTCATTGACAAGCATCCTAAGAATGTCCTTTTATTTGCTTCTCACTAATAAGACAAATACATATTTTAAACCATATCCCTACAGATCATACCAGGAAAAAAACTTGCAATTGATGTAATGAAAGTCTCTAGGCTTTTGGCGTCTGTTTGATTTCCAGATATAAGTAATCAACTGTAATCCAGTCAAACTCCATTATATAAGGTTTGTTGATGTTTAAATATCATAGCTGGTACCTAGTTATTAACTGACTTAGTACCTAGTTTTTGTACTCCTGACTAACTATTGACTTGGTCTAAAAAAAAAAACAACAAACAAAAAAAAAACATGGTATAAGCGATGTCAAAACGGGATTAGGGTCGGAAATCGGGAAATGAAAAAATTAAGAATCTTGTTCTCAGGAATTAATTGTCTCGATTTTAGCTTTCAGTAATTTTTTCTGCTATAACAAAGCTAAATAGTTTTTGACTCACAACTGACCTATTTTTTTTTTTCCATACCAAAATATGACTGGGTAAATGACCTGTTTGTTCATTCGTTTCAAATAGGTATCAGCAATTTACTAAATATGCACAATTATAAGTGTGGGAATTAAAAGCTTTATTCTCTACCCCAGGAGAATTGTGCAAGAACTAAGAGAATAGAAATCAAAACTGCTGTCAACACTGTTCCCAAAAATTTTAATTATTGTATGGCTGGATGTAAGATAATCCCGAGGAAAGCCCGAGAACATAGGCGATAAAAACTGTAATGATAATGATACTAGTTTGAATAATTCATGGAAGCAGAAAAAAAAAAATCCCGATCCAAGAAGAACAATCAGTTAACGCTAACCAACATTTTGTTCAAGGATGCACTAGCTTTATAAAATTTTCAGTGTGAATGAATTAAAAATAATCTGTTTTGATTCAGATTCAGATTCTGACATATTTCAGCAGACATATTTCAATTAACACTCAGCCGCATAGTTTGCTGCTACATTCCTAATTACAAAGCTTCATTTTATTCTAGAAAATCTTTCAATGTCAGCTTTAAATCCTTTAGCTATAAGCTGATGGATTTATCAGAGTAAAACTAAGCCATATGATATTAAACCCATTTCCTCTCAATTTACACCATTTAATGATAAATCTCCATCGAGAGCTTATTTGAAAGAGCATATTTAGACTGCTTATCAACGAATTACTGATTAAAAAAAAAATGAAAAAGAATCATTTACATATTTGAAAGAAAAATTCTTGCTAATGCTAAATCCAAAAAGGAGTTTTCTAAATGATTAAAATGTAACAACAGATCGAAAATATTGATGCTTATTTTGTGAAATAGAAACTTGTTCGTTTTTTTTTTACATAAAAGAATAATCCTATTTTTCATGTAGCTGAGATAGAGGTCCAGTGCTCACCACGCCCGAAGTTGAAAAATTGCCTTTTTGAATTATAATCTGTTGTTTGTAACTAACCAGTACTACTTTCAAAGCCTGATCCAGAGTTAATCCAGTGATAGAATTCTGTTTTCAGAGACAGAAAAAAAATAGAAAGAAATGATATTTTCATAAAAATGAAGAAAAAGAAATTGGTGATCTAGTGAAGTACAAACAATTCATGACTAGGATGAAAGCATAGAATACCAAGCAAGAAGCATTAGGATTGGCTTTTAATTAGTTGGTTTATGTAAACAACATTTACAAAATAAATTAGAAAATACAAAATTATGATATTGCTTATTTAGAATGTAATAAACAAAAACTTTCAGAAAGGTGAGATTCGGGACTAAAAATTAATTGCATAGGGAAAAATTTCAATAAGGGGTGTAAATTAAGTAAATCATCGTAAAATTGTTTACATATTAGAATGTTACCATATCATGAAAAGTCCTCTATGAATTTTGTTTTGAGGAATATAAAGCAAAAAATAAACAAAAAATCTTGATGATAGCAGTAAAAGCTCAATCATTTTGAAGCTTTCGATATTGGCCACAACAGTTAGTTTACAGTGTTCACCAAAACAGTAGACAAGTCATCTAAAATAACTAAAAAATGGCATACTGTTTCCTTGTTTCAAGGAAATATTTTTCAACAAAAATTCTGGCTGCTTCTTCTTTGATCCACGTGGTTTATAAACAATATTTCTGTCTTGTTCATTTTCTTCAAAGTCCTTGATTATTACATAAAATGTTTAACATTCCCACAATATGGTAACATTTTGGCACTGATTGAAAAAAATGAAAGAAAGATCAACTGTAAGAAATTGAAACATTGTAGATGAAAAATGTGTAAGCATTGTTTACAAAACCAGTATAGTACACAGAGTGAAAAGAGGGGGGCAGTAATCTGGACAGCCAGTGTCAAATGTGCAATGTTTTAGCCCAGAGCCACGCTGATCTATGCTGAATACACACTTCCAACAAATTTGCTAGGACATGCTAGAATAAGCATTTGCTTAATCAATCAGTTAAACTGAAATAATTCTGACATTTTCTTTTTAAATTGCTTGTAAACAATTAGCACTCACCTTAAACTTAAAAAGTGATGTTAACAACTGATAGTGTAATATTTGTGAAATGCTACAAACTAGTATTTATGAGCAATTATTTTCAAACGACTATCTTTATTTTGCTTTTGAAATGTTTTGATCGATGCAGTCTCCAATCACCATTAGGTGACATCATAAATAGTTCTTTGTATAGGCTTTAATCTTGTGTAGAGACACAAAATGTAAATGCACCTATGTAAAAGTTATTTCTTTTTTAAAAAGTAGACATTGATCATTTGATCAAAATCCAAAATCAAAAGCAATGATGATACAAGTCTTTAAAAAGATACTCATAAATAATGCTAAGAGGAAAAATATTTTGAAAAAAAAGAAAAAAAAAAAAGAAGTGTGCCAATATTAATTTTTCCATAATGGTCCACTTTCTTTACTTTCCTAATAATGCTAAGGTTAATAGATGTGACTTTGGGATAAAGGAGTTTGTACTTCTTGTCTCTCTTGAATAAATTTTTTAAAAAATCTAACACAATGTAATAAACTTATGCCATCATTCCGGAGATGAAAGAAGTGACAAAATTTGCAACCTTATTGCAAATAAAACCATTCTATTCCTGCTGAATTTACTTCCTTTAGATAGCATATCGGTTTACGTAATTTGAAAAAAAAAAAAGAAAAGAAATCAAGCTTGTTAAGTTTTAAATTAGCCTCAGCATTATGAGAAACAACTGGGGGACACATTTCTTGGTCAAATTAATATTTTTTTGTTGTTTTTAATCAAATGAAAGACAAGTGAATTGGTTCAAATGAAATGAAACAGAATAGGATTCATGTGAGATTTTTATCTTTAGTTCATGGTGATTAGGTTTTTCTTTTTTCTCGAATTGAATGGTGGGTAATTCAGCAGACAGACAACTGGTGACTATAGATAAACAACACATAATAACGTCTACTTGTACCTTTGAAAACCATTGTCCAGCTGATGTGAGTCTGAAATTTATCAAAAGAAAGCATATTTTGTCAAATTCTTGCAAGAGACGTGAGTACTTTTGATAATTTATAAAGTAAAATTTATTAGAAAAAAATTAAAAAATTAAAGATGATTTTAAAAAATTACTTAAGCAGCAAAAAAAAGAAAAAAAAAAGAAAAAAAGAAAAGGAAAAAAAAGAAAAGAAAATTAAAGCATCCTTATACCTTTCTTTAGGCTCTAACTTCTCTTAATACCACATCAGGCAAAACTGACATTTCCAAGTATAAACTGTCCTTAAAATATATCGTCAAGTCATTCCAATAATTTTTTCGTCCGAAGGCTAATATGCATTGTTTATTATTCATAAATGACAGTAATTTGACATTTCTCAGTGTAGCTTTTACACAAGGGGAAACCAATTATCAAACCTAACTGGTTTTTCTGATCCTCACTTCAGTCCTTTTGTCATTCTGGTGAATTAGCTGAAAATAACCCCAAAACCAAAAACAGGCCTCTTTCTAAATTAGCACATTTATACCAACTGAACTATTTGTTCTTCATGAGACACACAAGAAAATAATGTTAAATTTACTTTACAAAATTGTACTTATTTGCAATATTTTCACATTTACATAGGTGCCTTTACATTTCTAATTCTCAAATCTATAACTGATTTTTTAGTAAAATTTTTCAGCGTCAGGGAGGGTTTTGAAAAATAACAATAACGAAAGGTGGACTTTTTTTTTTTTTCAACATGACTAATCCATAAATTCTATAAAACAGGATAAATCAAATCTTGCACCACAGGAATAATTGTAATCTAAAAATGTTGTGAGTGATGTTTCTAACGCATTTATGTAATGATTTTATGTTACGTCTAGAGTGTGTCTCAGAAAGAACAAAAAATTTGTCTTTTCAATAATTTGTCTAAAAATAAATACAACAATAATCAAATGATGTCACAAAGCAATGAAATTATTTCATCCTACTTTGTTTCCATGCATATACATGTATAAACTAAGTGGTTTTCCAGAGCCACAGACAAACCAAAATGTTGCTCCAATCACTTTAAATTTAATTATAACTTTCATTTCAAACAAGCCCTTTCCTTTACCAGAAGTCAAGTTAAGTGTTTGCAGTCTACAAATATTAACTACTTCCATCAGAAAAGAAAACAAAACAATAATCGAACTTAATATGACGTAAACTGGTGGTTAACCATAACTCTGACTGCAATCACGTTTCATTTGAAACTTGACAGCACTTCCTTGAATACAGAAAATTAATATAAATAAAACCACAAAAATACATTTCTATAAGAGCAGAAAATTCTAAAATATCATTGTAGTCTAAGATAAGAAGTTGAAAATTGATTTTCTGTATGAACAATCTGTAATATTGCTGTCATATTTCTATAATGATCTTTGAAAAATGAGGAAAGTGGGGTGTAAGAAAGTTACAGTTTTATAGAACATAAAACTGTAACAGTCTTATTCCCTACAGAAAGTGATAAAATTGACTACAATAAGAATATGGCCTTGTGCCAAACCTGGTTTAGTATGTAATTAAAATGAATCTCCCAAGGGGATAGTCCAAGAATTTAATAAAAGAATCATCAATATAATCAAAATTCATATGCGAAACTAGTTCAGGGCTTGCTGAACTATCAATGATTATCTGAAGGGTTTTTTTTTTTCTACTCAAATACTTCCAATTAATTCAAAATTTCTAAAGAAGTATGAAGCTTCATCTAGTAATACTTAGTGCAACATTTTTGATGAATAAGAATCTGAAAACGAAATGAATAAATGTTTTTGGTTTTTTTAAAACTTTATAGATATAATTGGGGAAGGAAATGGGTGGAGGAATAGAGGGCGGAGGAGTGGAGGGCGGATGATGTGAGAAGTTCGGAAACAATTATTTCGTTTGTCGATGATTTATGATTTTCTTTTTTTATTCAAGCTAATGATCTTCAATAGAGTTTCCAATATTTGATGTATCTATTTGCCTCCCCAAGAGGACAATTCAATACAAGGTCAGAGTTTAATGAGGGGGCTCTTTCATGTGGGTAGAGACAAAAATTGACTAGTTACCAAGGCTCTTCTTTTTGGATGCCTCAGGCATTAGGGACTGACCTTGACCCTACTCCATGACTGCAATGGGGAGGTGCAGCCTGGAGGAGTGGGTTCACTGGAATAAAACATTACACTTTTGTGGACACAAGAAGAACCTTTTAAGGTTTCTTGACTGTATAGAAATAACGTTATCATTAAAATGGTTAATTGGCAGCATCAGTTTGGTATTTATCATGTTATTTTAATTTTCAGAAGACTAGGCATTAAAAAAAAAAAGACTGAAGAATCAATAATATAGTTGTTTTTAATATATTGTGTGTTAATTGAGAGTCATTAGAAATGCAGAGTATAACATGATATTCTTACAGCACTTGACAGTCAAATAAAATGTAATGTTCATGCCTGTAAAGATCCTGAATTGGTAGCAGGATTTGAATTGATAAAAATGTCTACTTGACAATGCAATTTGAAATGGCTGGTGAAATGCCAGTCAAAACGGTACACAGTCAGCAGACAGTTTAGTAACTTGAAGTCAATCAATAAACAACATCGGAAATTATATTAGACTTGACAGTAAGCTAAGAGAGCCACACAGCAACTAGCATTGGTATTGTCTTCTGAAATCACTAAATAAAATCTAATATCTTTCGAAAGAAAAATAAAGGATTAATTGCTACTTGGTAGTACCCTGTTTGTAAGATCAATTTTTAGAATAGTTATTAAAGAGGAAAGAGAATAGATAAATAGAATAAGAATAAAATTAAATAGGAATCGGAATGCTCATTTGTGCTTTTGTTATCTTAATATTGCAATGTCACCCCTTTTCCTAGTACTTTAACTGTAATGCAAACAGTTATTTTCGTCTCATCACAAAGCAATCTTTCGAAAAATTATTAAGAAATAAAATAAAATAAAATAAAATCATACGCGATAAAGAGTCCAAATAAGTGTAGATATAGGCCTTTCATGATACAATGTTCCGAGTTCTTGGTGTTACGGAAACATTTATGCATGCATTTTATTTGACTTGGGCTTCTGACATCACTAAAAGAGGTAAATGTTTGGTGATCAGAAATACATAATTAATTTATTTCAATATTTACTCATTGTACGACTTAATATGATTTTCTTGCAAAAAATATTGACATGAGTCATATAATCATCATCATCATCATCATCATCATCAACATCATCCTTTTAGCGTCCATCATTGGACATTGACCTTCCCCAAAATTCACCAAAAATCACTATCATGGGTGTCATGGAGCCAGTACTTCCGGAATTCGTCAAGTTTGTCACGCCATCTTACTTTCTATTGGCCAAACTTTCATATATGATCTCTAGGGATCCATGTTGTAAGTCGTGATGTCCAGCGATTGTCTGACATTCTTGCAACAATCCAACCCATTGCCATTTGAGTTTTCTAATGGTCTCTATGATATCTCAGACTCTTGTCTTTTCTCTAATATACTCCATTTGAGGTTGAGCACGATTCTCTCATGCACACGTTGCATGGTTCTTAGTTTGAGGGTTTTGTTTCTTTTGAAAACAAGAATAAGATAAATGGATTACATAGATCTCCGTGGAATTAATACTTTCAAGTTTTCCAATTAACAAAGAAACAACAAGAAATAAATAGAATTGAAAAAAAAATATGATCACTGTAGTCAGTGAAAAAGAAGATAAATTCTTACATTCATTACAGATATACATGATTGTATAATGTATTATTTGAACAAAAAATTAACTCATTTGGAAGAGTATTATGATGAAGATCTTTGGCATTGATATTGTCTTCATTGAATATTCAAGATACTTGGGAACCTTCCATAGTAAGCGTATCTCATAAGACAATTTGAAAGAGCAGAGAGTTCGACTTTTTCGAGTGCCCTACTACATGTGCAAAACTAAGCTTAAGCTTATTAAATAACCGTAAGAAATTTGGTCACATTTTATGCAAAATTTAATCAATCATAATTAAGATAGCACAAAATGAAAACCAAAGTAATTGAAATATATGGCATTAAATAATTTCTAAATGTTCTATTTGAAAATTACTCCAAGGATCCTTTCATATAAAACGTGATCAGTTTGTATAAGGCATACGTTTAGTCATCCTATGAGAAAGGATAGCAACCAATTGTTAACATATTACAAATATGTACATGAACATAAGTAACAGCGTGATATTGATTTTATCTTATCAGATTGCAGTAACTATAAAATTATAATATGTCCCCAGCATTTACGAGCATTCTCTGAGTAAATTCTTGAAACATATGAACAACAGAAATGTTACACAAATCTGTTTGTTTTTCTTCGTACAACATAAAAGTTAAAAAAAATGAGCTTTTCGGTGATTTATTTTCCAAGACTGCTTTTATTTTTAATGGGGTTCTTGGTAATGCGTAAAATGATATTCATCCCATAAAAACAAGACAGATTGTACATATACTACTCTTATTTTGAAAAAAAAATAAGGCTTAAAATCAAAGTCCATCCTTACAGAGTCTCTGATAAGAAGCTTTTAATTAGCCCAGTACTCTGGATAAAATCTCAGATCAACTAACCTTCACTCCTCTTGTAACACTTGAACCCAACTAACAAATACTTTTTAGCACTATTTAGATGACAGAGGTTCAAATTGGCCAATAATTCAGCTTATCCAGAAAAAAGGAAATTTGTTTTAATATCTCAGCATGATTATATCAAAGCCAATAAAAATTAGCTCTTCATTAAACAGGTTGCTCATGGCTATTGAACAATTAATGCATATAATAACCAAATTACCAAAAGCTCATTATTTACAGATATAATGAACACTGTGACTTTTCCTGTTTGTTTCTCAGTCTGTAATAATGAACTCTTCCATTTAAAGCTAACAATTTTGCTAATAAATCTCTCTTACCCATCATTTGAAACATTGGACTCTTCAGTCACTCTTTAATGAAACCTCATCAGCATTTGATGCCAAATTATCAGTTTCATTTGTCACAGCTTTATCCACACCTCAGTCGTTCATCAGATGATTTCATCTAGAATAACTACCCTGTCCTATTTCAAGCATTAGCTCATTATATTAACTGACACAACACCTTTTAAATTAAATTCATGATAAATCATTTTGAAAATCAAAAGCATACTGAGCATTTAAACAGGAATGAATGTAGAAGTTCAAATGATAGAGTAGTTATTAAACCAATCAGCTCGGGTGAAAGGTGAAGGTTGAGAGGAAGAGCTCAATTAGCACTCAGATTGGTTTTCATATCTGTTCCACAAATATTTTTGCAACATTTGAGAAAAAAAAAAACTGAAACCCCCCCCCCCAAACTGAAACATTTTTTTTACAATTAGAAGCAAATGCCTGACAGCCCTGTTTGGGAGAAGAGGTAGAAGGGAGCATGAGAAACACAGACCTCATCAAAGTCACATGATTCCCACAAACACGTTATTACATCTGCCGAAGAAGTTGGAGATGTACATGTTTTCGCTTGTGTCTTTCAGTCTTCCTGTCTGTCCATACGATATCTCCGGAAGTACTCGGGGAATCTCAATTAAATTATATGGACTGTTTTATAGGCTCGGGAAGAACTGATTAAATTTTTGGCAGATCCATGCATAATTAATTCCTCTTTGTAGTCGTCATCAAGTTTGACAGCAAATCCACGTACAATTAAGCGTCTTCTGTCTATACATACAAACGATATCTCCAAAAGTCCTCAATAAATTTCAATTAAATTTTATGGAAGAACCTATCAAATCTTTTGGCGGATCCATGCATAATTAATTCCTCTACGTCGTAGTTATATGTCCACACCGCATAACATAGCCAAATGTTCGTGTCTGTCTGCAAAATATCTCTAGAAGTTCTAAACGAATTTCAGTGACATTTTGTGGAAGGGCAGGCAACGTGCTATGGAAGAAGGCATTAAATTTTAGGGCGGATCCATGCACAATTACTTTCCTTGACAATAGTGGTGGCAGACGTATGCATTGAGTGCTTTCTAGTTTAAAGGAATCATGATTTTAATTCAGTAGACACAATTCAACAATTTACCCTTTTTGTGTGCCCCTGTCATTAACATTACTCTAGTGACAGGTTTATTGTACAATCTTATATACCGATCTGAAGATTATTTGTTCAATCCAATATCTAATTTTCCATGTTTCCCGCTGTTTTTTTGTTTTCTCAACGTCTGAAAATCTAGATGATTGTGGATTCCTCTGAAATTGCAACTTAAACTCCATTTATCAACTGATACCTGCCATAGCAGCTGAAGATGTAAGAGTTGTGGCATAAATTATCATTATACGAGTAGAGGAAGTTGTCATCACTCCTTCAGTAAAGAAACCGGTTCAATAATCTGTAGTCTTCTATGAGCAACCATGACTGCTTAGCAACAGAAGATTTTCCTAGATGCTATAGATGGTTATCAAAGCCAGGGCTAATCAATTAATTTTGTGATTAAATCAGGGGCGTAGTTGGGGGGGGTGCAATTATAACCCCCCCCCCTTCCCACTGCCAGGTTCCCAAAAGCTCTGTGAATAGTAGTTCACCTACTGCATTTCTTCTTACATTATACAAACCTTACTAAGTGTTGGAGGAGGCCCCTCAAGGAGCTGATAGCCCCCACCTCAAATCTCCAGCAATGCACCTGGATTGAATACTTCAACAACTTCAAAAAAAAAAAAAAAAAAAAAAAAAAAAAAATATATATAATTTTTTTGATTCTTAGGAAAATACATTACCTATGAGGATTTAGTGTTTTAGCTTTTTCATTCATTTTCACATTGATATAAGTCGAAATATGAATGAAGGTTTACTTCTAAAAGACCCCAAATAATCATTGGGCCGATTCCAAAGTTTACCAGATCAATCGACAAATTTAGAGCAGAAAAGAAAAAGATGAAAAAAAAACAAACGAATACAGGCGTCTCTCCTAATAACATGTGTATTACAGTCCAAGAGAGCCAACTGTTATGACCAGGCCCGTAATAACTGCAGGTTGGGTATGGGCGATATACAAAGGCTGATGACAGACATGGTCTCTACATTCCCTTATGTAACTATACGACAGGATTTCCCCTGTCTTATCAGTTGTTACAGCGAAATGTTCTTGTCTGATTAATTTCATTTTTACAGTTGGTTTGACAGCATAAGTCAAATATTTTTCTTGGTGTCATCAAGTGTAGCCGAAATATCAGGCTCATGGGTTCTATGCAAAATTCTGTTTTCATCCACAGTTTTCTGAATAAGTAGGTAATAAAGGTAAAAATGTTGGAGTCCATCACCCACCTATCTGCAAACTGCGCTATAAGGAATCGCATTATATTAGAGGACACCTGTAATAACAAATTTTTTTTTGTTTGTTTCTCTTTAAATTCTAATATAAAATATAAATAAACCTAAAACTTGAAGCTTGAAAGAATTATAGCATATCTTTTTTTTCTAGAATAGTCAAGGTTTGTAGAAGATCTATATAAATGTGACAGGTATATAATGAGAATGAAACAGTGAAAGTAATCCTGTATATTATAATCCAATTCTACGTACAAGCAGCAATCTCTAGAGCGAAATAACTATATCTATAGATGACTGAACAGTACACTAAAATATTCACATCAGAATGTAAACTCAAAGGGGAGATTACTATAAAATTAACCAATTTCCATATTTTGAAAAACTTTGTATCAAAATGTTAGATTCAAGTCAAGAGATTATCTTAAGGTTATTATCTGATAAAAAAAACAAAAACATATTAAACTGCTGATAATACATTACAGTGATACAGTTAGAAATTATTCATTCTGATAAACAATTCTTTCTTATTGGACTTTAATTTCAATTAGGAAAATGAAGGAAAAGCACAAAGTTCAAAGTAAAATCTTTTTTTACTACCATATGCAGCTTAGACATCAGATGATTTCCAACTCTGAGAAAAGCAGATAATGTTATAAGCTAGACTTTTATAGATCTGATGCATCTAGAAACACTACCCTTCCATACACTATTCATATCTTCATGAACACCTCATAGAATCGAACATCCCTTCATGAAATTAATCCAGGATTGAAGGTAAGTCATTTTCATTTTGCTTCATTTTATATCTTGTCAGACAACACTAGCAAAACAAATGATTCAATTTTTTTTTTTATAGATATAAGGAAATACAAGTTGAAAACGTTGAAGTAAAACCATTAAAAAAAAGAAAGAAAAAATATCAATTCCTAATTATTAAAAATAGTGATGAAAGAGAGACATTAATTTCTTTTATACAAATAACCAAGCAATGTTGCTCAAGTTGAACAAGTCAGATCTCATAAATCTTATCAAAGCAAAAACAAATGGAATGAAAATAGTGTAAACTAATTCTTTCTACTCTAAGTATTTGAGAATATTGGTCTTAACAGCTAAAAAGATACGGATAAAAGATATTGTAATTGATTGAATAAACAAAGTGTCCAAAAAAATAATCAAAATTAAAACTAAACTTTTTTTCGTTAGAGATTCATGTCTACAGTCATAATATTGAAATGACAACATTTTAAACAAAAACAGTAAAAATTGTATACCTTATCCAAATAAGCAAAGAAAAATCAATGATAAAATTTTATAAATACTTTCATAATTATTCTTCACAAACCTCCATAAAGATTGATTATATAGATACATTCAAATGGCTTGCAGTAAATTAGAAGTTATCTGCTTAATAAATCTGTTTTTTCTTCAGTCAAAATAGTGGATCTCTTTTATGTGAGAACCTTAGCTACCAGTTGGGATCTAAAAAGCGACATTTTGATGAAGACACCTCAGTCTATATTAAACACACTCAGTGTCTGTTCTATAAAAAAGCAGCAAAATATCGATTTCTGTTTCTTAGGTCTTAGTCAACAAGGTCAGCTCTAAACAAACACCACAATTTTTTTTTTTTTTCTCATCTTTAATTGGATAAAAATGAATTTTCAACCTTTTTCAAATGTGAATACTTAATCATGAAAAATAGATACTCAAATATTTCTCATAAGCAATATTAGATACTAATTAATTTCAAGTAATTGAGTTTTGTAAAATTTTTGTCACTGTCATAACAAACTGGACTTAAATGTCATATCTTGCCATTAAGATAAACTTAAGATGTAAGGGAATGGTTGATGAGTTAGTCAAGCAGACTACTACAGTGCCAGGAGTTAGATTATCACAGGGTGCCTGACAATTGTGACCTTGTGCCAGTGTAAACTAAACTTAGTAAATACGTACTACCTTGATCTATTCAGGAAATAACAAAATTGCTACCATAACCTTCAATAGTCATGACAAATGAAGGTCAATACAAATATTTTATTATGAAAATATGTGTACACGTTAATAATCTCTTATTCATCTGATCCATATGGGATATCTATCACCGAATCAGTTTTATGCTCTTTCTCTTCAAGCAACACAAATGTACAAACATTAGAGAAGCCATTACTAGTAGAAAACTATGAAATTCCAAATAAAACAAACTAAGACCAAGTTGTAAGGACTTAGTAGTGCCTAACATATCTGTCTTTAGTATTACCCAACCAACACCTATCTACACACAGCACCATTCCTACATTATGCACTAATAAACACTTTCTTTGTTTTACCTGCAGAGAACATTGTAAGGTCTATAAAAGCTTAATTCATTTTCTTTCAGACCCAAATTATGAAAAGTTGAAATCATCCATAGAGAAAGAGATGGGGGAAGCAAGAGAGAGATAGATTTACAATATCTATATTTTAGACCTAGTCGACATAAAACATTGTGATATCATAGAACTTATTCTGATTACACTATTCATTGCAAGTTGAATTTTCACCTGGACTGATCACCCTTTTTTTTTTTTATGAGTGGGGACTTCATATCGTTTATAGAGAGGGGGGGGGGGGTAATAAGGAGAATGACTATTTTATTGAAACTGTCAAAAAAAACTTCAGTTTTTAACTTGGTCTGGGTACGTAGGTTGTGAACAGACAACACCAATGGAGCTACAGTTCTGGAAATTTTAAAATTTACACTTCATTACGTCTAGAACAAAAAACTTTTTTTGTTCTTGAAATTTCCCCCCCAAAATAGGTTTTGAGGGGTTCAATGTAAGTTTACACTACATTGCTCCTTTAATTTATGTCCAGTGGCATTCACTCTCGCTTTTTGGAAATTTAAAAAATTTTTAGCGATCACTGCCCAACAAAAGGTGAGAGAATTAACTTATTCATATGCAGATGTAAGATCATCAATCAATCGGAATTTTTTTATTTTAAATGATTTCAAATTAAAATCTTTATTTTTAAATACACAATTAAAGAGGAACTAATTTACAGACAAAATATTTTTCACCATATGCTTTCTGAATAAATGAGCTATGTTACAGCAGCTCATTAACCCTCTTCCTTTCATTTATCTACCATCTTTACTCAAGTACAATGTGACCCTAACTATTTGTAGCGGAAATTCAGTAATCTATATATATATATATATATTTTATCAGTTTCTTTTTTACCCTCAAATTTTGACCCCTATTTCTCATATTAAAGTTCTCACTTTGTTCACATGGTACCTATTTTCTTCTCATTTTCTGCCCCTTCAGAACCAGATTAACTACCTCCTCACTAGTTGACCAATCCTCCCATCTGAGCTATTTACCTGTTTATTCAAACTACTTGTCATCGTGGCAAAAGCAGTGATTGTAGTGCCTTCATTCTCTGATTCCACATAAGTCCTCAACAGCAAAGTCGGCTTACAAGTTGGTAGGTATGCAGTAACTGTCAAGTGGTTTTGTCGCAGCCCAACAGGCGAACTAATCTTATAACACTCAGTCCAGTTTACACTATTAAGTTATGAACAATTTATGAAATAGCTTCAGATTCTATTGCTCGGAAAGAAACCAGAATTCATTATCTTTTCAAGTGTTCAAGTAATGAAGATAAGAGATTGTAATTGCTTTTCATCGCCATAAATCAGAGCATACAGACATCCATAGACGTTGAGACTTGTCTTATGATACTTATCTGTACCAAAGATACAATGAAATATATTTTAATGGTGATTTCAATAAAAATCTGTAGTAGTCCATCAATTTTGATAGACATGACAGAACATTCTGGTATTAATCATTAGTGCAGTGCAATGGAAGGGAGCAATTAAAGAATGAAGCTTTTTCCAAAGCCATTAATGTTATGGTCATGATAAAGATGACAACTCTGGGCATTCAAATTTTGATCTCAAGACATTATAGACAAAGACATTAGAATCTTATCCCAAAAGAGACATATATACCATCATATAAGTTGCCCCCCCCCCAATACATGATGTTAATTCAGGTTTAAGCCTGTATTCAGTAAATAAGTCATCCACTAAACAAA
This sequence comes from Thysanoteuthis rhombus, assembly GCA_963457665.1. Classification (NCBI taxonomy): domain Eukaryota; kingdom Metazoa; phylum Mollusca; class Cephalopoda; order Oegopsida; family Thysanoteuthidae; genus Thysanoteuthis; species Thysanoteuthis major. The sequence continues at coordinate 17,113,087 of OY735209.1, forward strand.
TAAGGAGGTACTGCTTCCGTCAAACATCCAAATTCAGAGGCTCAAAATCGGGAGGGGGGGGGATTTTCTTCCCAAGCGCCATAGAATGAGCAGGCTACATTTGACAAAAATCTAAATTTACTAAGAAAAAAAATAAATAAATAGATAAAATAAAATTTATTTTCACATAGATAAGATTTATGCAATTGCATAAAATCCTGCTTTTGGTTATACGCATGACAGAATGCAAATTTGAGTCTATTAGAAGAGACCTTTATTTTGATTTCTCAAGGCTCATACACGAGAAAGTCTGCTCACAAATATAGGCTGAAGCAAAGGATACACACATTTTTCTGGCAAACTTTTTCAAATTGCCAAACTTTTTTGTACAGAGTGATGCATTGAATTCAGTCAGTTTCATACTCTCAAAATTCTCCTGAGTATTGTCGGCTTGGAGATCAATTAACTCCAAATGGACATCATTCGATGCTGCTTCAATATCAAAAGAAAAGGGGTACCTTAGCAAATTGAACTGATCTTCTATAGATTTAAAATCAGACAAATGCCTTGAAAACTAATCTTTTTAGGGAGATATATGTTAACTATTTCTGTGAACAGACTTGAGGGACAGAGTGTCTGTAACATGGAAACATTGTAAGTTATGCTCACATAGTCGTTTGGAAAGGAGTGCTAGTTTTACTTGAAATGATATAATCTCCACAAATAATTCATGAGCAAGAACACCCTTGCCTCGTAACTTGATGTTCAGTTTGTTGAAAATGTCAAATATGAACACTTAATCACACACCCATTCTGTCTTTTCCATATTCCTTAGGAATTCACAACTAATGTTCTTCATTTCAAGAAAGAGAAAAATTTCTTCTCAGATTCCACAGTCGTCTCAAAACATTTCCCAGACTTAAGCAGCATACAATGCTGAGATACAGTGCACCTGAATATTTGTACTTCATAGTCATCCAGGAACCTCTGAACTGTGTATGATTTAGTCCCCTGGCTCTGATTAAGTTAATGACTTATACCACAGGACCGATCACACATTTGAAATCCATGATAGATTTATACTCAGAGTTTCTTGGTGAATGATGCTATGGAATTTTAACAGTGTGTGGATGCTCATCTTTCTCTTTCTCATTAAGCAGCTTTATGAGGCCAACATGTTTTTCAGTTAATGCAGGTGTGCTATCTGTTGTAATGCTTGCTAACTTGTTCCAAGATAAACCAGATCCATCCAAGCCATTTTCAACACATTCATACAAATCTGAACCAGTTGTAGTGTCCTTCTATAGTTCAACTGACAGCAACTCTTAAGTAATTCCAAAATTATCATCAATTCCTCCAATAAACAAGCATTTGTGTTATGTCTTGTATGTCAGTGCTCTCATCTAGTGCCAGTGAGTACCACTCAAATGACTTGCCGACCTCAAGTAGCTGTTCTGACCGATTCTGCAAAATGGAATCAATATGACAAACTACAGTTCTCCTCGACAAAGACATTGCTTCAATTTTTGTTCTGACTTCAGGGCATGCAATATAAACAGCATCAAACATATAAACCTTTAAAAAATTCTGCTTCAGAAAACACTTTGGTATGTTTGACAATTTTAAAAGCAAGTACAGAACTGACCTTTGTGACAGCTGCTTTTATGGTTGTTTGTTCAACAAAAACAGTTCTTGAACTTCTCAACATGTCATAGGCTTTTCGCTGGTGTTTATCAATAAATGATTTCTGAAGTTACTATGCTTAGTTTGAAAATGTCTTTTCAAATTATACTCCTTAAAAACTGCAACACTTTTGTAGAATATTAGGCACACTGCTTCACTTTCAACATTTGTGAAAAAAAAACAAACACTTGTACATCTATTCCTTGTTAAACGTACAGCATTCATTTTCAGTTTTTATAGCACTCATTAGGATAACAAAATTTGAAATAAGATATATTGAATAGTCTTTAAAATAATTCCCTGTCCCTTGCTAGCGTATGTTTCTGTTAATAACATGCCCACATGGCTTGTTATTCTATATGGGAATGTCTGGGATCATACAAATTGATATCACCGGGCAAGAATGTTTGCAGGTTGCACAATTAAGCACTGTGGCCCACAAGCCATAGTTTGTTCACCCATTCTCTGAATAGACTGTATGACCCATTATGGAAGATATTTCTTTCTATGTTTGAAAGGTTGACATGTATTATAACTAAATTCATTAAAAAGCTCCCATAGAAAGTACATCCTTGTTTTTTCTTTTTTTCATTTAACCAAAAAGACAAATACAACAACTGAATTGATTTTTGTAGGTATGTTACCATAACACAGCAAAAAAGGCACATCATAGCGAGATTTTTGTTAGTGCAATACCATCAAATTTGCAACTTAACAGCAATAATAGTACGGGGTTTACTTACTGCAGTGTTTACAATCACCCAATTAATCCATATCATGTATGATTTGATTGCTCAAGGGAGATAACTTCAGGTATAATAAATGGTAATTATAGAGAAGTTTCCATTATTTTTTTGGCAAATAATTACAATGTAATTTCTATAAATAGGACATCCAGCTTTATGCCTGCCAAAGGTGGCTTTCAAGCAGATATTCAGATAAATTTTGATATTGCTCCTTTCAAGCAATTTTGTTTATATTAAATAGATTCTGAACAATACATCATCTATTGCTACTTGGAACATTTTTAAGAAGTTAATATTTGTTAGACTTATGATAGACTGAAAGTTGAACTTACATTTCTCTACATAGGCAGGTAAATCTACTTTGAATGTGTATGTGTGTGTGTGTGTGTGAGATTGCGTGCATGGGGGGTGTACAGGTCCATTAAGGCTTTTCTGGAGTTGTCAGTGTAATGGTAGAGGTGCTGTCTTATTTTGAGGAGTCAACTAATCCAATGAATGAAGGTGACCTAAACCTGAATTAGTACCTCAAAATTTTAGAGGTCGATATAATAAAGTATCAAGTTGAGCAAAAATTTAAGTAACAAATAATTGTGATCTCTACAGTTTAAAATATTAATCCCTTTTTCATTTTTGCACAAAACATTCAAAAATGTCCAACTGAACTTATTCTATAAAGATAAATAAACCAATCTTACTAGAATTATTATTCAAGAATCTTAAATGACTTTATCAATGATTTTCAACAAGTATTTTGCCGTCTGCCAATGCTTTAAAAGCAATTCGGCATTTCTCTCGGGCGATATTTCAAGAATAAACCAAATACAGGAAGAAATGGAGATAGCTATAATTATTTAATATATAATAAATTTTCTAGCAAGTAATATGATTTCGCTTGCATGACTATAAAATTATACAACCAAGAAGAGTTTTTATCTTCACTCTTCATTTGATTTGATTCATGAAATCACAAATGTAAATAAATCCCTAAGTTCATACTCTGACAAATCATAAAGGACATTTTTTGCTCAAACCTCCAAAAATGAAACCCGTTTTTCAAAATTCTAATTTTGCGGGGGCTATGACACCTCCTAATTTTGACATGTTAGTGAACCCACATTTTTCTTGAGAGTTCATAACTCTGATTCTAATTAATAAAGAAAACTGGGGTTTGTAACATTAGATAGAGAATGCTCAGCACTAAAATAGTACATTCTTAAAGTTTTGTCCAAAATATCCCTGAGAAAAAGTAATAGTAATTTCAAAAACTTTCTGGGGCAATGGGGAGGGGTGACTCTGCAGCCAATCACATTGCAGAAAATTTTTTTCTCATAAACTGTAACTATTACAATTTTGTAGTTTTTTGCTTTTAAAAAGGAAGATATTTGTGGGTTTGTTCATTGCCTAATTTGTTACCGTTGATTATTATTACTGTCGGTTACAAAATGAAACTGTATTCTTCTAAAAGGCTTCAATCTCAGCGTGAACAATCAACGATTCAAGAAAGGACAATTGTAAAAGCTAAGAACAACCAACACAAAATTTGTACTAATATACTTTCATTTCATTTGTTTTAGAGGATGTAAACTTTTTTCTATCCTCTATTTCAATGAAATATTTCCAATTGTTTAACACAATTATCAATCAAAATATTTAGTACAGCTCATGATTTTTTTTCCTTTCCATCCACGAGTTTTTATGATGGAGTGGTTAATATGATATTTAACCATATTGATATAATAGCTTAATTGACAAAGATTTCTGATGCTAAGTTTTGAGCAGAGAAGTGGAGGGGGGGTTGGATATGACCAAGCTGACTGATAGGATACTTAGAAGAAATAATAATAATGATAATAAATCAATTGAATAATTATCAAATGAATGAATAGATGATGATGATGATGATGATGTTTTTGTACAGGGAAAGCTTCATGTTATTCTGGAAAACTAATTGAGGATAGAATTGATGTTCTGCTTCCTTTATTATACATCTATAGAATAACACATTTGCAAATTATTTTCAAATCAAACAAAATCATAAATTCACTATTCTTGCTCTACCTCTTGGTATAGAACCTTTTGTTTGCTAAGAACAGATTCATCAAATTATCCACATGACTATTGACTAGTTTGAATGTTACTTTATTCCAGAAAACTAGTTTTCCAATGCACAGCAAATATAGATCTAAGAACTGCTTTGCTGAAGTTCTCAGAAGCAGCTGAAAATTATAGTATTTCTAAAATGCTGCCTCCTAACAAATACTCCTGATTATTATATTACTTTTGATTATATAACTATAATTGACTCACCACTCCAAACAGTTTTCCTTCACTAAATACACACACGGAAAGTTGAAAAAAAATATCCCATCTGTCAGTTGATTCCAGTGAAGTTAAAGAGCCACAAATCCATAAAATCCATATTTTCTTCTTCCCCTTCCCCACCTTTACCCATTCTTCTTTTCTTGAAGAAAAATGTCAGATAAACTGGAGAGGTTTTTCAACAAAGTGGTTCTATCCATCATGCCTCATACTGAGATTAAAATGACTGCTTGAATGTTACCATTATTACAAACTCAATTCTGTTGCTTAATTTCCAATTTAAATATGCAATCTGGAAAAATTATGAACACATCATTTGAAAATCTTTTTTTTTTTACTGATGTATCAGTCATAAATCAGAGTCCTCTTTCTAAATCAGTACATACGGTAGTTATGAATTTCCCTCAAGTAGCACTTTTGACGTATATGTGTCATATATAATACATAGTTAAAAAAATGATAGAGGAAAAGAGCCTACATTGCAGGAAGAACAAACCTACTTACTCGAAACCTTGTGAATCAAACTGAAATTAGCCAAAGAGTTTGTCCTTTGCTGTTTAATAGAAGTCATTAAACACAAAAGAAGCAACAGTCAATTTACTCTTAACTGATGCTTTCAGAAGTACAGAGTGAAATTGTGCAGGTAAAAAGCAAGCACCATGTACAGAAACTTGGCAGGACAAATCCAGTCAGTTGGCAGATCATCACCATCAGTATTTTAACATCCGTCGTTGGACATAGACCTTCCCAAGGATTCACCAAAATTCTCTATCGTGGGCGTAGCGGAGCCAGTATTTTCTGAATTTGTCTAGTTCATCTCACTATCTTGTATTTTGTCGGCCTTGGCTTCGCATGTGGTCTCTGGAGATCCATGTAGTGAGTTGTGCTGTCCATCGGTTGTCTTTCATTCTTGCAACATAGCCTGCCCATTGTCATTTCAGTTTTTTAATAGTTTCTATGATGTCTTGGGCTCCCGTTTTCTTCCTTACGTACTGTGCTATCTTGTGATTCTTCCATGTAAGGTTGAGCATGATTCTCTTATGTGCACGCTGCATGCATCTCAGTTTGTAGGTCTGTCTCTTGGTTAGGTTCCATGTTTCAGCTCCATAAGTGACTATCGGGAGAATGCATTGGTTGTATACTCTTCTTTTTAGGATTACTGAGATTGTCCAGGGTTTGAAAGTTGAGCTTGCTCTGCTGAAGGCTTGCCATCCAAGAGTGATTCTTTGCTTGATTTCCTCCTCTTGAGGGTCTCACGGAGATTCGTTGTCCTAGGTAGATGTAGTGGTCTACCTTGCCAAGTTTTGCATCTTCTATCTTAACAGTTATGTTTTTATTCTCAACATGATTGTTGCACATGATTTTTGTTCAACTGAAGTTCATGTGTAGGCTGACTTTTAGTAGGGAATTATTCTACACTAAATGCAAAGTGGGTTTCATGATCATTTAATACCGACAGATGTTGGTTCTTCAACCAGTCATAAAAGTATAAATGGCATTGGCTTACACAGAGTCAAGTATTAGGCATCTCTGCCACAGGCATGTCTATTACTGGCATTCATGCTCAGTACTTAGTTCATTTACTTATAAAATCCATGGAGCAGAAGTTAAGATCAACATTCAAAGCATTAACAAAAGAAAATGTCCCAGCAGTTTTTTTTGAAAGGATTGAAAGTAACAAGGTTAGAGTAGGAATCAGTTTTATATATTGCCAATATATAAAACTGAACCCAATTCAAGAATCTTTGGCAATTGAACAAGAAACTGAAATAAACTCAATACTAGAGAGTCAAGGTACTAAGTGATTGAAAGAGAAAAACTGGCATATTAAGATACTTCTGTGTAAATCAACAGATATCAGCTAACTTCCATTTCTAGAGGCACAACAATCATTAATCTAATAAAAAAACAAATAAAAAAAGGTTGCATACCTCAAAGATAGATAGTCACAAGAGGAATTTTCCTTTGAGTTGAGCATGTGATAGGTTAGAGACCTCATGTTCACTTCTATATGATTATACCGCAATGACCTAATTCATTAGTTGGTTGAAAGCAAAAGGATTTGATTATGACTTCCGGTTCCAAGCACAACAATTTTACAACTAATTTTGCATTGGGAAAATCTTGGGGTTTTTTTTCATGTTTTTTTTTTTCATTATTTCAACTGTAATTTTTCAGTTTGTACTGAATAAAAAATTTGGGTAAGTTTTAGTCATTTTTCATTTGTTTTTTTCCTTTGGAGACTTTAAACAATAGATTATAAACTGCAAGTTAAAAACATGATAGAGACTTTTAATTCAATTTTAAGAGAGAATAAGATATCAACTAAATTTCAATTTTGGAGGGCTGCAACTGAAAAAAAAAATTAGAAAAAGGGTCTTCTGAAGTAAAAAACTCTAACAGATATTTTTTCTCTATTTCTCTCCTATTTATTTGGATATCTTTGTTTTTGTTCAAAGTTTAATTAGTTCCAGTGCTAAATATAAGTCAGGTAAAATAGAACTGAACTAACAAAAGATAATAATTAAGGCAGGTAAGGCCAGGTAACTCTTCTGGTAACTAACAAAACCCTATGTTAACTTATTTCGTTACTATGCAAACTAGAAACAAGAATCATGAGTTCAACAATGAGTTCTTCATCTGTGGGAGGAGGAGGAGGAGGAGGAGGAAGAAGAATACATAGTCTTTCTTTGAATCAAATACTTGTAAAATATTGTAATATAGAAATATTCTGCGAGTATTATTTTCAATAAAAAGCCATTTTTGGTATTTTTTGGCTTTTTTTCAATGATAAAGACGCCGACCTTAGATATTCCAATATGTTATCATTAGCATCTGGTGAAGAAAAAATTGATCGGAGTAGATTTTTTTAATAATGTCCCACCTTTCAATGACATCATACCTCTTCCTTACTATTTCTGTTGATGAACATAATTTTGACCAACTAACAGATCCACCTACCAAAATATACTGAGATGTGTGAACAAATCTAAAAAAAAAAAAGGACTTGATTAATTGGACTAAAAGTGGCAAAATGTTACTTGGAGATAAGAAGGAGTGTACAAGAACAGGGTGGACATGTTGAGGCTGTATAAAATATATATTTTTCAAATAAAACAAAATAAGAAAAGGTTTAAACTCGTCTGTCAGGAGTGCCTATTTACCCACAAGTAAAAAAGATACAAATCCAGAGCCACTTACAATGAGTAATACAAACAAACTAACAAAACAAAAAATTTGAAAGCTATAATTATTCCATTTTTTTTTTCAATGAAAAATTTAATTTGTTTTTTATTTTAGATTCAACTTCCAACAAAATAGCTTCTGGCATCACATATGGGTAATGAGGCCATGTTTGTCTACAGTAAGGATGAATCATGGAAGAAATTAATTGCCATTTTTTAAATTAAAATTAAACTGTGGAAGTGGAAGCAATAATGATTATGAATTTTTCTCCACAGAATACTCAAAACATAAAACCTTTCATTTATAAAATACAAGAGTGGTACTTTCTCTAGGTCTGAATTTAGTTTTCCCTATGTTAAGTAACCATATGGTAACTAGTTATACCAACTCAACAAATAGAATGAAAACATTAGTCAAGTTGTTGAAATTCAACTCTGAACACAACACAAAATGCAAATAACCTGAAAAAGATTCAATAAAATCCTACTCCTCCACGTCTCAATCTCTGAACTGATCACCAAAATCATTCCCAATATCATTCACACACACACACACACACACACACTTGATTTTTTTTTCTATTTTAATGATCTCTACCTTTCCCATGCAAACAGATCTTACACACACCATGTTGTTAGAAGGTGCAAAAATCAAATGATGAAATGATACACAATGCCTGATGATATTTTTTAAGAAACACTGTCATCTGTTAGTGTGGGAAGACCTTTAAATTAAGAGGTGTAACGCATCCACACATTCAATCTTTGTGAAGATGATAGTGCGAAGAGACAGAAATTCAAAGGAGAACACTTTTTGTTTCCTTTTGAGATGAGATATATATATACACATATATATATATATATCAACAAGGGAAACTAATAATTTTGATGAACAGCAGAATACAATACTAAAAATTATTAGAAAAGAAGGGTAGATATATAACATACATAACAATGGGATTTATTTTGAAAATAGGTCTTCAAGAAAAAAGCCAATTAGAGAAGGACAGTTAAAATTTCGCTATTTTGAAAAAAGATTTTTTTTTTTTAATATTCATTATAACATTTCATCTAAGCAAAAGAAAACAAAATAATTAAAATCAATATTTTTTTCTTTGCAAAAAGTATGAAAGACAATAGCCTTAAAGCATTCTTCAGGTAAAACGAGTTTATGAATCAAGAAACCCTACTTGATATTATTAATAGCAACTGCTTATCAATCATCTACAATTATATAATAATTAGCAATGGTTTTCGTACTCTGTCACACTAAGGGACACAACTGGCACAGTAAAATAGAAGTTTATATTCTGATGACGTAGTTTAACTGCTGAATTTAAAGAACAATGAATTTTTTAATAAGTAATAAAACCAAGAACAAAAAGTTTTAAAAATCTGTTAGTCCTCAACAGAATGCTACTCTCCAAGTTCACTGTAATGCAAATCTCTATTATCTACGAATATAAAATGGAACGTGCATATCCACATATTTCATATATGGCACAGGTATACTAGTTACTTAGTAAACAAGAATGAATAATAGACCAATTCTTGGTTTACAAAAATACACAAAGCCGTGCATACATGGGAGAAATGAACAGTAGGCAATTGTATAAATTTCCTAGCCAGAGTTCAATCATTTCTTTCTCTGGCTAATAATGATTTTCTCTAATGATGAACACTGTGGTTTTCTTGGTTCACTGTTTGTAATACTGGACTCTTTCAGTCAAGAGAAAGAATTTTGCTGATAAAAACACCTAACCATCATTAGGAACTATGGACTCTTCAAGGTAAACAAATTCAGTATTTGAAAAAAAAAAAAAAAAATTCCATATAAATCACAGTATATTCATGAATATTTTCATAAATAAAAATGGACCAGGAAGGATGTTATATAGTAATGAACAGCAAAGTAATCTTGCAAGCTATTGTTAGTGAGTTCAATCCTCATTGGATTTCTGAATACTGATGGTCTGACACCAAACTGCTTTTAAACCACTGACTGGGGGGAGTGCATAAGAGAGGCCAAAACTTTCTCTGTATATTTATGAACTAGACCATGCGGAATAACAAAAATATTTGGGTAGACTTTCAGGATCCTTTCAGTAACTCTAATGACATCATAAACCATGCCCATGACTACCAAGAGAGTACAAGAATTAGGGGAAAGGGGAAACTAAAAATTCAATATCTTGAAGTATACATCACAGAATAACAAATGATACCTGAAAATGTTTGCAGTAAAGAACTTCATTGATTATGATAGTTTTTAATACAAATTTGTATGCTAATTAGGTCACCAGAGGTCAAAAGGTCATGAAACTCAGCTGTAATTGAAAATGTCATCTCTTTTAGGAAAAATCCAGTCTATGTATGGAAATTAAAGTTTTCACATTACTGAGGCATGGAATAGTTATAAATATTATTTCTATTGATTAAAGGCCTTATCCTCAAATAATTTGTTGGGAAATGAAGCATTTTTGAAACTCATACTTTTACTGCTCCAAATGTTATAAGTTCATACTTTACAGAGTAAAAGCTCAAATGTTATCAATGTAAGCATACATTATCATAGTTATTTTTCAGGATTTCTGTTTATGGATGCAGTTAACCCTTATAGCATTTTGTAAGCAGGTCACCAGAGGTCAAAACGTCAGATTCTGATCAACTTTTTTGTAGTACTCTTCAACGCTTTCACAAAGTCTTGCTAAAACTTGATGAAACGTGTAGTTGATATTGCACGAGATGATGATTCTGAGGTAGCTGTGTCTCAGACTAAACGTAGAAAAGTACAAGGTTTAACTCAAACTTTGTACCACATTGTTCACCATGGCAAAAAAAGAAAAAAGTGCTACACTGATTAAGAGTTTCAATCATTTTGGGTTGTGTTGTATTTATGATGAGCTACTGCATCATAACGACATGGCTACATTTATAGTTGAGTCAAGTGGAGATTAGATACCATTTCCCAGTTATTTTGACATTTGACAGCTTACTATTGCTGCTTTTGATAACTTTGACCATGATAAGACCATCTTATGAGCATCCTGTTTCAAGACTACGAGAGTACAATAGCAGGTAAACCTAGGATTTCTGAAACATGATGGTAAAACTTTTGATTGTGAATTGAAGTGTCAAGAATTGTGACCTTTCCACAAGGCAGTTCAAACTATTCCCCAACAAATGAATGAGGATATGGCAAATTGTACACAGGCTTGGTCACTTGCTAGATTGGACATTTGAAAGACAGGTTCCAATGTTGTTAACATTAAATCTAAAGATCAAATAATGCCAGCATGGAGTGTAACCAATTTTATCCTGTCAGAGAATGATGTCAATCAAAAGTGAGCGGGGTTTCTTCTTGTTCTTCCTTTTCCAGTGACAATGACACAGTCTACACAGCCATGAAAGACTTCCAGAAAATAATTCAGTACCATGACTAGTCAAAAATGCCAGTCACATGTGATGAGGGGGTCTATTGTATAGCAAGTGAAATGAATTTAATTCATCCCAAAGAATTTCAGGATATTATTCAATACGATGAAGTTCACACTAGGCTGTTCATCAAAGGGATAGGAACAGAAACAAATTCTCCTGGAGAGTGTTGTCTTTGGAGTGAATGTTTTAGAATCGACGTTAACAGGGAAGAACTACATAAGATCACTAAGAGGAATTCAGTTACTTAAGGATGCATTGCTAAGATTAGAATGGGCAATGTTTTCAAGAATACAGATGTCAGAATCTATAGAAAAGAACTTAATATACTTGTTAAGTGAGAGAGGAAAGTGATGAGGTTGCTGGTGATAGAATCCTTGTATTTCAGGATTTTGAAGAAGGCTATTCTTAACTCTTCAGTGACTATGACCAATTTAGATGTGATACCAAAAACCACAATGAAACATTCAAGTATTCGGACACCTTCATTGATCCGATGTTTCCAGTGGAGAACCTTATCCATAATGATTGTGAGGGAAATGGGGGTTTACATCTCCAAACAGTCCAAGCCTTGCTTCTTATCTTTGTGGCATTTGATTCTACTAATTATCCGCAATGGTGCTGTTTGTACGTAGAGGACATATGCAAGCTGCCAGATACTGCACCAGAAATACACCTCTCATTCCAGGAAGGCAAGTTTGGGGTGGAAAGAACATCAGGACATCCCAAGTCAGTCAGAGCTGATATAGTTTGAGAACAAACCATCAATAGGTCACAGAAGAGTTCCTCTGGCATTTTAAGAAGCACTAGGAGGAAGAATTTTATGACCATGTGGGAGTTGATCTACCACAAAATGCTTGCGATCAGTAAATTTACGTAGGGAAATGAGTGGAAAAAACACCAGTGCCAAAAGACTAGCAGTGGAAAATACCCTTAGTAAATCGAACACATGAGAACAAAAGGTTCAGGATATCCTTGCAGATGTAGAGTGGAAAGAGAATCAATTATAACTATCCTCTGTTGAAGTGAGACTTCACAACATTCTCATTCAGGAAGTGATGATAGGCTTTATCAAAAGTCAAATAATTACCGTGACTGAAGTGCAAACCACAACATACCACCAACTAAGATCAGAACGCTTTGTGGTGAAATCAGTGCAGCTTCCCTCTCCAATCCATTGAACAAACTTGATATTTTTAGCTCACATGAGCCCATAGAAGAAACCAGAAGAAAGTATTTTAGAAAACAGAAAGCCAAATAAAGGGAGCCATTGATGTTGTACATGCCTAGGGAAGGACCATGCAGGAATTATTACAGCATCATGTTGTACCAGTTTGATTAGGAAGGACTGATGACTAAAACTACTACAAGTGCTTTAGTCCAGGAATTAGAGGCTCAGCTGAACTAAGATGATAACACAACCCTGACAGAGGCAAGTAATCTCAAGACAGAACATTTAGTTGATATGATGACCAATATGAGAAAAATCCAAACAGAAGAGCATAATACCTTTGGCGAAATCTTTCAAAATTTGTGAAGACTATATCTTCTAGATTTGACAAGAAACTGACAGGCTAGACTAGGTCTTTGACTTATATGTTGAAAAATCCATCAAAGAGTCCAAGAGAGGGCATCATTGGGCAGTAGAGAGGATTGAATTGAATAACATTGAAAATGACACTCCACCACCAGTAGAAATGGATAGGTTTGAGGTCTTAAACAATAATAAACTAACAGTAGTTGCTCTTTCATGCACAAGTCTTAAAGCGAGGAAAAACTAAAGGTTCAACAGTTCAAGTTATTAAAAATTGCTTTTCTAGTACATCTACAATGGTCTCTTGTCATACTGTCAAAGATGGCTATACAACAGAAATATCATACCTTTGTCTTAAGGTGGAAGAAGTTGATGCTTGCATTATTCAACATGCAATGCATGCAGGGGAAAGTAAAATAGAATGCATTGCCATGCTGTCTTCTGATACAGATGTATTTGTGCAACTAATGTACCTGGGATTTCCTTCATTCCAATAGTCTTTGGGAACTTTGGTCAAGGACTTTACAAGATTCATTCCAACACGTTAACATCTTGACTTGGAAATGACATCTTCTGTGTACTACCTGCTGTTCATACACTGACTGGATGTGATTACACCAACAAGGTGGTGACTAAACATGCAACCTTAATGGCAAATCCAATCGAAAAACTTTGGTTCTGCATCATGTGGTATAGACAGCAGTGTGCCAGCTAGCAAAGCATATCTATGACAAGTACTGAAGAACCAAAGCAAATGCACAACTATGGACCAATTAATAACTTACATGTAACATCACAGCAAAGCAGTATCCTCAGATAAACTTCCTTCAACTAGCCATGCCACAAATTAATATATATCTGTAAATGGTATCTTTATTACACCCTCAGTCCAGGGTGCTGAATGCAAGGATTTGAAGAAGCAGATGCACTACTGATGCTTACAAGTGTAGTAAGGTCAATTCCAAAAGAGTTCACAATCTGGTGCAACGGCACAAAATGTAACAGTGACGCATGTATCTTCTGAAAGCATGGGGTCTCTCATCAGAAGTTCAGTAAAGGTCAAAATCGACAAGATGAGGATCATGTGTCAAAATTCAAGAACCTCATGTACCACAAATCAAGAACCTCTCTGATTCTATTGAGTAAGTGTCAGAGTAATAAGAAGATGTAAAGGAATAGATTTCATAGTTTTCTCTATGTGACTCTCACTATATGTAGGACTTCAGTTTATAAACAAACAATAGTATTAGTTTTAAAGCTGCACCATATTTCAGCAAATCATTTGGGCCGAATTTTGAGTCAAAGATGCCCTAAATCCATATAAAAATATCTTCAAAGGGATTATTTCTTATTATTCCATGCATCAGTAATGTAAAAACGTCAATTTCCATTGAGTGGATTTTTCCTCCAAGAGAGATGAAATTTTCAGTTATATCTGAGTTTCATGAACTTTTGATCTCTGGTGAATTAATTAGCATATCAATTAGTATAAAACACATTGTAAATAATAAAGTTCTTTAATACAAACATTTTAAGGTATTATTTGTTGTTCTGTGATGTGTACTTCAAGATATTGAGTTTTCTGTTTCCCCTATCTTTTAATTCTGGTACTACCTCAGCAAAGGAGGGGGTGTTCTACGACATCATTACTGGGGTTACTGATAGGATACAAAAGGTCTACCTTCTCTTTTCTATCATTCCACATGGTCTAGTTCATGAACATATACAGAGAGAGCCTGGGCCTCTCTTATGCACACATGGACCCCATCAGCCTGTGAATCATTTGTTAATAGATAATTAAAATAAATGGCCAGGACTCACATCATATAGCAATGATCAGCCAGCTAAGTTTGGTTAAGTACGATTCTCATCGAATCTGCCAGAAATGGTCCAATACCAACTCATGCTAAGTTAATATTATCTACATATATAATGAACAGTGTAATTTTCTTGGTGCTCTGCCTGTAACTAGAAACTCTTCCACTTGAATGTAACAATTTTGCTGATAAAAATATCTACCTGACAACCATTTGAAATTATGGCCTCTTCCGCTAAAACTATTGAGTATTTTTTTTTCCATCAAGTCTTGAAAAATCATCTCATAAAATGCAAATATATCCATAATTTTTTTTTCACAAGGATTAACTAGTATTTAATATTTGATCATTGAAAAGCAAAATCCAATTGAGTTATGCTGATATAAACATTTTGATGAGATATCAATTCAGAAAGTTACCTTCCGGAAAATAAACTAATCTTGTCTCACATTTATTGATGTAAAAAAATATCATATATATATATATATATATATATATATATATATATATAGAGAGAGAGAGAGAGAGAGAGAGAGAGAGAGAGAGGATGTAAGTTGAAGAGTGAATTTTGTCAGTTTTATTCCCACTCAAATCAGAAAACAATTAACCTACTTTTCCCCACCAATAAATGAAAGGTGATGAACGAGAGCAATGTCTTTAAAAGAGTTCCCTTAATTTTTTAAATACAGATTTTGCATACTACACTCACCCCAACCCACAAGAAAATAAAATGAGGTCAGGAAAGCTGTCAGAGAGAAAACGCAATTACTACTGAATTCATTTATACACACAAATGTATATGAATGTGAGATAGGAAAATACCTCCCTAACAATAACAAAAGATAAGATATTGATTTATTTCAAATTTTCCCTGCAATGACTTCAGGCAATGTAAATCAGCAGTATCATTTATCATTTTAGTTTTAAAAAGCGTTTGATCAGTGCTCCAGTTCAGGATATTTATACAAAGATGAATAATAGGCAAAGATTTTTAAGAAATGAATTTCAGCCTTATTTCTCCCAAGATAACAATTGGCAATACTAACTCAATAAAAATAGAGGAATGTGATTGAACAAAAAACAGAATGAATATTGAATCATATCTCATTTAATTTGCTCATGTTGGTATAAAGAGGGTTGGTTTCAGTCTGATGCATCAGGCAATTCTTCAAAATGCTAAATCCAATATTTTTGCATTTGTAAAATTCAGCAATCAAGACAACTCGATCTTTCAAAATAATCATTTGTACATCACATTTTTTGGTATATATAAATACACAAAGAAACCAAATTACAGTGCATGCCATATCATTATGCAGAAGGGTTATATTATTGTATTTTTAGTTCCATGAAAGATGGGGAAAAATAATTTGACACAGACATTGACATCACTGATCTATGCCAACATAGCAAAAATGAAGACATTTTGAGCACTAGTTAACAAACGGAAGCCATTTTTGTTATTGCCTAGCATTTTAAGAGTGCCAAATTATTAGGTAACCACTGCAAAATCATTAGAATACGAGTTGTTTAAGCGATTAATCACAGGCTGAGAAAATTTTCATCATCACACAGCCTGGAAAAGGAAGTACAAAAATGTTTAATAGGGACCATCGAATAGTGAAGAAATATGTTGAAGACCCTTGGTGTCACATAGAGGATCAGATAAGGGCAAGTCTAGGGTAATAACACAACGGGGCGTGTTTTAAATTAGACATATTGTCAGAAGGAAAAACAGCAGTAAAACTATAATCGAGGTAACATATCCTAATTCTCTCAATGCCAAATTCTCCACCATTTTGCAGAATATGATGACTTGCCCGATATTTGACTGCATTTGAAGCCAAGACACATGGTGATCATCAGGAATTGGCTCAAAAGTATTTGAAAACTGACTTCAATGTTCTTTTTACAGATTATTGCCAAGCTATCCTTGATGGATGGAGTGTGAGCTGCGTAGCAAAGGAAGAGCAGTGCCATTTATGACTAAGGCATCAGAGTAGTTATATTTCAGGCTGGAATTGTAGGACGTGAGATGGTATAGGACTATGACGTGTAGCAGATGTGGTAAAAATGACAAAGTAAAAAAAATGAGGAATTGCAAAAAAATTCTTCTTGTACTCTTCAACACTGGTACATTTCAGTTCAATATTTACAATATTTGTATGAAAATTATTTAAATTCTTTGACAGCAGGAGAATTAAGAAGGGGAAAAATGTATTTGCATAATAATTTGGTATGCACTGTATGGCTGTATACATAATCAATAAAAGGATTCTACTTTAAAACTATCTGCATATCTTACGTTTATTTTCATGAATTGATCTTTCCATAAAACCTTTACTAATAGAACGAAAAATTTAATATATATGATTAAACAGCATGGTCAACAGCACAGAAATAAAATCTTGCAAAAACAAATTACACATCCAACTCCAGTTAGTTTTTTTTCCCCCCGAAAAGGCCATGAAAATTCTTATAAAATTGTTGATAATCCTTCATAAAAAGGAATGCTGCTATTGCTTATAATTTTTTTTTAAAATAGCAACAAAAATAAACAAAGAATATCAGAATCATCACAATAGTTGCTACAACAACTTTAATCATAGATTATCATTAATCCTACTTAAGACAAAAACCATTCAACTGAACCTATGGTCAAATAGCTTTTAATGATATGCTCAATCTACACAAATACATGGGCATTCTTTAGAACTTTTGGAAATTAAATAATGATCCCACAAATTATATGTTACTAGTTTTCCTATGCTGTCAAAAAGGACGTCATATATGTAAATCATGGATAGACATCGCATTTTATATACATGGATAATAGAGATTTGCATTACAGTGAGCTTGTAGGATGGCTTTCTGTAGACCACAAATTTTTATCATTTTTCGTTTTATACTTCTATGTTTATATCATTCTTCTAAAATTTAGCATTTTTATTATGTCATTGGAACATGAATGGAATTCTATTCTGCTATGTCAGTCACATCCTTTGGCTTGACAGAGGACATTTGCAAATGATGATTATTATATGTGCGGGTTACCTGCGCCATAAAAAATGACGGCATATATGAAATATATGGGTATATATTGCATATGTGGATAATAAAAATTTGCATTGCAGTGAGCTAGGAGATGTTCTGCTGACCGCTAACAGATCATTTTTTGTTTTCATTACTTTTCACATTAACTAGAATGAAATCATATTTTACATCAGTTGCATGAATAAAATTTTTAATTTTCTATGCCAGTCACATCTCTGAACATGACAGAAGACACGTGCACATTGCTAATTATTAAATGTGTGGATTACACTTCTCCATAGAAAAATATTAGAAATCAGATTTTTCAATACCCCCCCCCCCGCTTTTTTTTGCTAAAAACTGAATCATTTTATAGAGAAAATATTTTCAGGTAGACATTCACAATGATCTAAAAATTTCAAATAAACAACACAATCCGTTTTATCAACCACTCGTAAAATTTCTCTAATGGCAGGAATATTATAATGACAAGACTTACATGCCAATTTTCTTTTTTCACTATGCAAATAATAACTTGAAAAATAAGTTCAATGCTTATTAAAACAACAAAGATATTGATTTGCACTTGAAAAAAAAATACCTGCTTAATTACACCAAACTTTCTACAAACCTGAATAAGATGTGATTATTCTCGGAAAATAGGTTTATTTCTTGCAAAAAATTAGTTTGGATATAGATTAAAAAATGGTTTAAAATTCTAAAAAATCAATTGCTTTCTAGAATTGTAAATATCTTAAGATTGTCAAGAATGAATCCATTTGAACTAGGAAATAAAAACTGATCACAAAGGAAAACAGATTTTCAAGGTAGTTTTTCATAATCCTATAGGAAAATCTCCCTTTTAGTTGCCTAAATGATAATATTACCATACTAACATTAATTAGACCCAGTCTGATACATATTGCTATTGATTACCAACAGCCCAACCATCAAAGGATTATAGGCAACCACTGGCTTCATGATGAGAAATTAACTCAGAAAAAGAGTTCTAAGTAGATGTCAATCAAAAATGCATGCTCGCAGTGCTTATCATCTCCACATACTAAAGAAATACCATTCTCAGAGATCTATACAACAAAAATCTCATGAAAATTTCATCTCAATATCGGTAAAAAAATATTTAAATCTTAATTCCCAGAACACATTTTTTTAAAAAATATTTATATCAATGAGTAAAACAAGTCTCATTTTGTTTAAGTTCGATAGAGAAGTTTTTAGAAAATAATGGTTAAAACAAAACTTGACCTGAAATTTTACTAAAAGTCACACAACTCCTACCATAATAAACATGGGTCATTTTTTGTTCTCTACAATCTCTTCTCTTTAGAAGAAGCTTAATTTTTTTTTTGTATATTTAAAAATTTTTTTTTACAACGTTTTGTTAGACGATTCTTCATAGTCACATGCAAGTACACGAACACAATACACTTGCAGCAACAAGTTGATTTCTCAAGTCCTTAATACATATATCCCAGAATATCAATTTATCTAATGAAAGCACCCATTAAAAGAGGAGAAATCTATATGATAAGTTAAGCAGAGATTATGACAAATACATACATGTCTAAGCATGGTGTGGATAGACAGATTGATAAGAGATCGGGAAATCAATAGGTATTGCTACTGAAGTACAGCCAACCTAAATCCTATTAATATTGATCTCTAGAGATGCCACCAATAGGGTAATGGATTTGTAAGTGAACCTGCCAACTTAAACAATTTATAATACATCGTCTTGTTCGTGGAATCAAGATACAAGTTCAAATCAAATTGCGAGCATGCTTCAATCTATCAATCTATTCTTATTCAAGACAAGTATAAATATTTATTACAAAATCTCGCCCTATCTTTTAACAGCAGAAGATTTCCTGAAATATTCGAAAACCAAGGTAATAAGATTGATAGGTTGTCAATGATTAATTTTTTTTTTTAATGATTAATTATCAAGTTGGAGAATCATTGCAAATTATCATACACTGAAGGTCAAAATTCTATGAAAATGCTACTGTAATATAATTCTCTAGCAAAAAAACATGAGTAATGGATATTAGTATCTGACATAGTGAGTAAAGAAACACAATTTAGGAACTAAATCATTGCTCGGACCAAATTACTTGCAGTAGTCAGCAAAACAACGGCAATGACCGGAAAATGAAGAAATAAGCATCAGGTGGGATTCAAACCCACACCCTTTTCTATATGAATGCCTATGTAGCCTAGGTTTGCTTTAACTGCTAGAACTATCGAGAACCTTACAATGAGCAGGAGTTCAAATAATATATATATATATATATATATATGTGCACACACTTAACTCAAAATCCAATATCAGTCAAGATAAATGAATAATGGCAAGGGACTTTTTGACTTTGATGAAGTACAGCACTGAAAAAACAAAATTGAACCACTGTTTTCATAACTTTTGTTAAATTCCTAGAGAGTTGACTTCATTATCACAATTAGTCAGACATGAATTTCAAGATTTCTGAATTTAAGACATGAATAAGAGAGATAGAGGGAAAAAAAAAGGAAGAGTGATTCCGTGACGTCATGTCTTGTCAACTCGTATTTCCAAGTTCTCAGTATTCTTTTTTGTCAACAATGAATTTCTGTTATGAAAAATAACATTTTCATCTAATAACAAGTATTTATACTTTATTCATTTTCGCAAGTCGCAACCATATAATTCAAGACGACTAGACATTGGGCAATGTGACAAGAGTTTTGTCGAGTCCATTACAGAATATTGTAATCTTTCCTGGAGTTAACTTTCAATCGATCGGGGTGCATTCGCCTGTTTTGTATCATAACAGATTTGGTTATGATTTGGTTTAGCAAATCGAAGTAAGTTTTTTCAAAAACAATTTTTCCCGTGTAGTTTGAATTGCTTTGACTGAATCTGATATTTGTTTCTCCTGGAAACTTTTCATTTCTGAGAAAAAGTAATTTTAAAAGTGGAAGTGAGTGGATTAGCTCTAAACTGGGTAATCAATTTACAATGTACATTTAATCCAGAACTGGACCCTCATTTCGAGTCCATACTTCTGATACTTCATGTTCAATTTACAATATAATTAGTCCTACCGACTGTTAGTGAAGTTCTATGTACCGTCTTGCAGGAGCTAGCAACTGACATGATCAGAAAATTTCCCTAATGCAATACAATATAATAAAAGAATAGGCAAGGACGTGGAAGACACATTATGCCTTTTTTTTGAGGACTGCCAAACTTTTCTTACACCTGGATGAATGAACTCTACCAGGGAATGAAGGCTAACCAATAGCTTGCATTCAGTTTATAAAAGAGAAATAAACCCAAGAGTTATTATTTACCAGACATTTGGTAACAGATACTAAAGGAGAGTCAAATTTCTTGTTGAAGAGTTTAAAAAAAAAAAAAAAGTAGATTCCTCTTACAAATATAATATCTGTTACAACTGACAGGGCTACCTTGATGGTGGACTGCCAACGTAGATTCATGGCACATTTTTAAAAAGTCAGTGGCAAATGTATTAGCGGAGTATTGTGTGATTCATTGACAACATTTGGTTGCAGATAACCTTAGCAATCCCTTGCATCATTCATTGCAATACGTCATCACAGCAATAAACAAAAGCAACATAGCTTATATTAGCTCATGTCAGGTTTACATTTCAAGTTTAATGAAATAAATTCATAGCTGAAAGAAAATGAACTGAATTTGATTAAAACAAAGGCAGTTTGTTATATTAACAATTGTTTTAAAGCTCATTCAGTTCAAACGCTACTTGGGACAAGCAGAATTTTATCAGTTTCTCTCAGTACTCAGGGGGAAGAGACAGAGATAAATGATGATGACATTCAGATCTACTGTTATCATTTGGAAGAGTTACATAGGGACTTATTTGAATGATTTGAAGATATTTTCATTATAAATATTCCAGATTGAGTTTTAAACCCATTTTCAAGAGTTGAAGAAACATGAATGTAATTACAAGAAGACTTGATTGAATTAAAAGCTAATGAAGAGTTGAAGCTCAAATTCAAGAATGGATGCTATTATTTCTAATTGCAGCACCGAATAACAAATCTCTATCCTGGGTTAAGGGCCATTGTGAAAAATATTCCTAATTGCATTCCCATTGTCATATTTAGTTGAATGTGGATTAAGTGCCATTACAGACCTTTTGATGAAAAAAAGAAATGACTACAAATAGTCAGAAGAAAAAAATCTCATAAAAAGGAGAGAATATATAGAAGAAGCTGCTTACTGCGATCACTTAATATAAAATGTTTGGGACTAGCTGATTTTGATAACAGTAACCGTTTGATAATATAATAGGTGATTATAATAAATGGCCTCCTTTGCACTGAATTCTTCAATTTTATTTTTTTCAATAATCCTAAAATTTGTGTTTTGTGAACATGCAAAGCTATAAATTGAAGCTTTATAAATTTTGAAGCATTAACCTAACTATACATTTCAATATCAATGCTTTGATGTTTTCGAAAAATTTTGATCAGATCATTTCGTAATGTTTTAAAAAGGCATTTTGACAACCTCATTATAGAGGATAATGTTATTTTCTATTTTGTAAAAAAAAAATTGCAAAATAAATGCTGATAGTTCAGTCATCCAGATCTTTCTAAATATTGAGACAGAGAAACAAGTATTTGTAAAATCCAAAAACAAGGTATATTTTAGATTTACATTTGTAGACAACTGACCTGTACAACATGAAGTCTTGAAAAAACAAAAAAAAAAACAAACAGAAAAACAAATGAACATGGAAGGACAGACAACAAAAACTTGTCGGCCAGTTTGTTAAAAGGCACTGATGACATGAGACAACAATCATACTTACTCAAGTTTTCATGAACATTAAATTCCATTTTATCATGAATCAATACACAGGAAAAAAAAAAAAAAGCAGGGAATCTGTGCGGAATTAATTGGTTTGCAATATGAAGATAAATAAAGATGGGAGGGGGTTGTGGAAGGCAGAAAAGAGAGAGGTGGATTAGCTTGCAAGGCAAAGGCTATGGATGGTTTCAGCACTTGAAAAAAATGATGTAGCTAAGCATGATGTTTAAAACAACCTGTCCAAGACCACAAAAAATAATCAATAAAGTAATTGGAGAGTAAACTTTATATTTATAATGATCAAATAATAAATGAGAGACTGGCATATTTAAGCTGGCAAAAATGGATCATAATTCCAACAAATGGTCAGCACTGAGACCTTTGTTTTTAATACTTTACAATTAATACAGAGGCTATTTAGTCTGAGTCCCAGATTGTCGAGTAGACAACTAAGACCTACTCTAAAACCTTTTTGAATTTTAAGGGGGGGGGGGACAGCATCTAGCCAATCAATGTCTATAAATGATAGTGAATTGTTATTTTTGGATAGTTATTCATTATCATCTTTCTTTAACCTTTCCTTATTTGAAATCTCTCCAGAAAATTCTTGCAGTGTCTTCAACACTGGTGTTTATCGATATTCTTCTTTAAAGCTACTGACAGCCAAGCATCTGAACAAAGGTCATGCTGGCTGGAATATCACCACTACATAACTGACCAATATATCAAATACCATCCGTGGATGGTTCACCAAGATGTCAGAACAGGCTGAAAACCGATTTTTTTCAATGTAAAAAATGTAATCTCAGTAAAACCTTGTAGCACATTCACACCTATTTGGGACACATGATATCAAGCACAGTTTTCTTCCATAAGTAAAAGCATACAGGAGAGAGTAATCTATTAACCTCTAAATATCTGAAAATGCCCAAAAATCTTTAGTCTCTGCATTAATTGTAGCACAAAGGGACCATTCTAAATGCTGCCCAGTTTTTAGAAAATGCACTGCAAAATGTACCATTTTTAAGAATATATGAAGCTTAAATAATAAAACATGCAGCTACCAATATTCTCTTAGGGATAGCACCGAGGTCTATAGCACCGAGATTCTATCAACAAGTTAGCAATAAAAAGAAGATCAAGTACAACACAAAGATAAACCGCGAGAAAATAAGACGCATAACAATTTAATTCTTTAAAATATCTGAACAAAATATTGAATTTTTTTTAAATGAGAAAGTTCAAAAATACCATAATTATACATGTTTATGTATTTCAGAAAATGCAAATAAATATCTTATCTAACAAGTAAAATAGTCCGTTATTTTGATAGAGATCCAAATAGCCTTAGCCTTTCCAACCTGCCAACAACTTAGTTCGTAAAATTTATCTTACACTATCATTTTCTAATTTTCAACATGATCTAAACATATTTTCTCGGCATTTACGTCCAAGCAAACCTCTTATGGTTTAAAGGTTTACAATTACATGACATTTATGCAAGCAATTGTTATTCTAGAATATCCTTGTTATCCATTTACTTGCTGGCAGTTTTTTTATTGGAATATTTTTCAACCATCATTAAGCAACATGACAAAATGACATACCAGTATAAGGATCTGAGCTAAATAAACATTTTTGAGTGAATTAGAGAACAAATTATTAAAGCAAATGCTTTCTTTGGCTCCCAGAAATACACTGCATCTTTTTGAACTCTTAAATTCATATAATGTTGAATATGGCAAAATTAATTTGAAAATGACCAACAACACAGAAAATCATAGAGAAAAACAAAATAATTCACTATACTGGGATGTCTCAATGCTGAACAACTCTTGATAAACCATTTTGTTGCTTTTTACAAAAGTAAATCAAAGATTTCAATTAATAAAGTAAACAAGAATTACATGATAAAATTGAAAAATGATTAACAAAACAAGGGAAAATAGTATTTCCTACTGATTATCATTCAATACCAAAATTTAACCATTTAGAAACAGGTTGATATAAAATATTTGAGAGCTGCCATCACTAAAGCACAATGCAGTAACATACTGAAACTCATGACTTTCAATTTTAATTCTAAGCTAAATGCAACACATTCAAACTGGCACCAGTGTATTGATTAATTAACACTTAAAATCATAAAACAAATTTCAAATCAAAGATAATCACTTCTGATCAAAGTTACTCCCCTTGCAGCATTAGTTAAATATTTTTTAAATTTTTCATTCAATTCACAAGGGTTCATTTTTCATTTCTTCCATTCATTAAAGAGTTCCACAGAGTTTAGGAGCAATATGAAACAGTTCATGAATTTAATAGTCAAACAAATAGGTTGATATGTTGGGAGCTAGGTCTATGTTGGAAGTATTAACAAAGATATATCCCTTCTTTTGTCAGTTGGCAACTATTTTGTAATAGAACCAGTGATTTAGATACAGCTGCAAGAAATTAAGGACCAGTCTACATAGAAAAGTGCTTTTACCAAGAGAAGGAATGTTTGCTTACTCATATAACAAATGCCATTATTAAAACTATTGCATCAGAATATAAATGAACATTGGAAATCCTTGACCAACTCAGTAACCCCCTCGGAGAGTGTCTTCATGTATGCACCATAAGGTCACCTCTGATTGGTTGCCGAATCACATCAAAGCCACGTAAACAGTTCTCGAGATATTCAAAATGACTGGATACTTCCAGACAGACCTTGAATGATTAACCCATCATTTTCTAAGCAACAATAACGGATGAGAGTAACCTAGTTTGGAGACTTCTCTATTAAAGAAGTCTTATTTGAATTTACAAAATTAAATTCACAAGTACCAGTTTTCTTGAACTTTAAAATAGATATTTCAGCTTTATCTTCAATGTTGGCAGGCAAAAGATTTACAGAAAAAGTCAAAAATATTTCCTGGAAGTAAAATAATGCAAAGGCCATACATTTTTTTTTAAAGCTTTCAGCAAGATCTGCACAATAATAAAAATTAATATTTAAAGGAAAAAAAAAAAAAAAGGAAAAAAAATGGCAAAATTATCAAGAAATTTTTGAAATCTTTCACAGCAAATTACTTAATCCCCAGAAGATAATGGATTTGGCCAACGCCATGCATATATGATCAGCAGGCAGCACTCATTAGCTCTGTATACAATTCATATACATACATACCTTTGGATCTGCTGAGGCTTTTTTTGTAAGGTAGTTGCAACATATTTTTTGATTTTTGCTATTTTTTGTTTCTGAAAAAAGAAAATTCTTTAAATCGAGAATTTGGTCCAGTTAAGTTCCAATTTTTATTCATCTTTTTTCTTTTAAATTCTGAGATTTTTTACAACAAAAATATTGCTTCCTGTCAGGATTTTTTTTAGATGGACATAGATTCGTTCAAATTATTCACCTCATCTTGGTTGCTTACATATTTACAACATTTCGGCCATTATAACCGAAGCACTTTATCAGGTGCCTGTCATGTTCAGAAATGCTCTCAGAATCTCAAGTCAAGCCCTCCCCTATTTGATCCACTAGAGTAGGCTGTTCTCATTCCATCATCTGCACCCAGTTGCATTTTGTACCAAACCATCTTGTTTTCAATGCTCATTTTTTTTTCATTTCTGGTCTTGTACAAGATGCCTCCAGACACAGACAGCCAAAATGTTGTGAACATATAAACAACCAAGATGAAGACAATAGTTTTAAATAAATCTATGTATAAAAATCTTACTGCTGGTTTGACCAAGCATGTAGGTGAGTGTGTGTCTAATTATTTTCGAAAGTTATTGTGTAAAATTGTTTCACAAATGCTTAAAAACAATGACAGTAAAAATGCCTGTTTGCTTTTGGGAGTTTTAAAATAGCATTTAAAGAAATTTCAAAAGAAAAAATTGTGGATTTTACAAATGTCTATAAATCGTCACTCTTGAAAATTTGAACACATTGATGAATCTAATTAGGTATTTTCACAACAAACCTTTGTTTCAAATTAAACCATACAATTTATTCTCACATAAAACTAAATAGATTTTTTTTGTACAATTTATGATTGAACTTTCTATTTGATTTCACTTTGGTTAAACAAATATAATATTTCAATAGGTATAGCCATCAGCTTACATCAGTGCTTCAGATTTCTATAGAATTCAGCCAAGAGTTTTTCTAATGCAAATAGTTTGCCAAGAGGAAGAGAAAAAAAAATCAAGAAATTGACAAGATATTTTGTTAAAGTAGGTCTATACACTCATGGTTATAGACCTATCTTGTCAATGCATAGATAGACTTTCAAATCATTAGTATTAATTCAGTAACAGGTGCGCCACAATTTTGTATGTATAAAAAGGAGAAGTGAATTATCAATACCTAAACTCCATTTATAAAAATAGTACAAAAAAAAAAAAAAAAAAAAAAAAAGAAGAAAATGGATAAAACCAATAAATATTATTGACGATTCAAACTAAATTTTTTCTGGACACCGTAAGTTGAATGATGACATCAATTGGAATATTTGACTTTCAAGAATGTACGTTTTTTTATTTGTAGTTGTATTTCAGTATCATTCATCATATAGTCCCCAAATGGGTATCTTTTTTTTAACAAACTTTTTTGAAGATTGAGATGATTTTACTTTGAACAAAGTCAACATCAAAATCCAATTTTTGAAATTTTCTGACATAATACAACTTCTCTACAACAGCTATCACTAAATTCTATGCAAGCAGTTCTGACTTTCAAGACTGACTTCAAATCAAAATCTTATTGCTTGCATAGAATCTACAGTTATGCTGGAGAATTTTATTTAGACAAATAAGATAGAAGGAATTTCAATCAGAGTTATTAAAAAATACTTTTTGAAACAAAAAATTCCATTAATATAACACTGAGTTCTAGATTTTGCAGAAATATATTAAGATATCATCAGTTTTGTTCATTAGTAAAATGCCAGATGGATATTTCTCTGTAATTCAAATATCTCATTTCTTATAACCACCGTCACTTAAGAAACAGAATTGTCAGTTAAAAACTGAACCAAGAGACAGGGATACAAAGAGTTAGCAAGAACCAAATGTTAAATGAGGCATCCTCTATAAAGTTAAAATGCCATTATTGCCAGATGACGTGACCTTGAGTACTAGAGAATTTCAGGTAGGAAGTAACTTATCAAAGAACACCTTTTTATCAAGTTTCAAGTAAATCTGACAAAAATCAATTTTAAAACAAAACTTGAACATCATTATTGACTGATCGCATAACCCAGAGTGGAAGATACATCCATGTGAGAAGATTCTTATCCAGAAACACCTTTCTACCCAGGTTCAAGTAATTCTGACACGAAACAGCTGAGAAAATCAATTTTTTAAACAAAATTTGAACACCATTATTGACAGATCACTTGACCCTGAGTGGAGGGAAGCATCCTATCAAGGGACACCTTTCTACCAAGTTTTAAGTAAATCTGACTTGAAGCAGCTGAGAAACAATACAAGGACATTACCTACCACCGAACAGACCGCCAGCTGACCGGATGGAGCCTCTTATAGTGAGGCCTCTGAAAAGTTTAGTTACATCCTTATACAGTGCTACACTGTATAAACATGTAACCGCAAACTTTTTCACTCTTTTTATCGTTCTCCCTCTGTACATATTTGTCTATCTCAGATATGAACCAGTGAAAGCAGTGACCAAGAGGTGGAGGGGTGGCTGCCAAGACATGAAGATGTCATTTCAAAGCAGGGTTGCCATTTTATGGCCAAATTTGGCCATAAACTTTCTGGTTTTTTCAATAAAATTTTTTTTACAGGACTTCAAATTTTGCCGCTACGGTTGACTGCGATGGCAAGTTCAGTTTACTGTCTATGTGGGCAATCAATTCAATAGTCAACTAATCAATGTTGCAGCTCTACAGTTCACAGATAACTTTTTAGTTAGGTTCAAAACCAATTCATACAAAAGGAGCTAAATGAATATAATCATTTATTGCCAAAACATTTTTATGCTACTAACAACTACAGATGATAATAACAAAATAAAGAAACAACATTTTGATTTTGGGATGGTTTACATTTCTTTTGGGATGGTTAAAATTGCTTTTCGAGACTGTTGTGAAAAAAGTTTGGAGTGCTCATGAAGATGAAGGGAATATATTATTGATATGGTAGAAAATGAGAAGCAAAATTTTTTTGCCAAAACCAAATTATATTCGTAAACCCAGATATTTATCTATTTTATTTTCAAAACAATCATGAGATTTTGGTCATTTGAGTTGAAAATATTAGAAAGATTTCGGGGAGAACAGTTGATTATTTCACGTCTTCACAGGATGCCACACACTGTCGTTCTTCATGGGAAAGGCAGAGAGTTGTCTTGAATTGTGTGGAAGGTTTACCCTGATCGCACAAGAGGCATTATCAACATTAATGTCATTGCCAAAAATGATTGGTGACTGTTTTGGAAAGATTCATCATTCTCCTTCATGACAGAACAAGCAGCATAAAAGTCAACGTCGGTCACCAAGAATAGTCCTCAAAAAGGTCAATAAGTCTGGACAATATTTAACCCGACTCGAGAAGCTTTATACAAGAAACTCTCAGGCTCCCTTCATAGGTCCTGACCATACTGCAGAATATTTCAGACAAACTCCATTTAAAATAGAGCTTTGAGATTGATTTTTACTGTGGGATATTTTTGACAGGCACAATACTCAGCTCCAAAGGTGAATTTTCCTTGGCTCCATAACCAAAGATGTTACACCCATGGGTGCTACTTATCAAGTAAAATATCTTTTATCATGAAAATGAACAATTCGACCATTCCTAGACTATCACAGCCTTTTTTATACCACTTTTATTTCAATTCAAATAAATCTGCTGATTTTTCATAGATAATAACTAGTGTATTTATGTAAGTTGTATTTCAATTCATAGTCACTTCTAATATATAGAAAACGTGATTGATTTACAAGGTCATTATCTGAGTGCCTCTTAGGAAATTCTTCGTAAGAGGCCTTACAGAAGAAGGAAAAATATTTTTAAAAAAACAAAAAAAACAAAAAAACAAATGAACATAGAGAGACAATCCTAAGTATGATTTATAAACCATCGACAGATGTTGCTCATATTTTCAACAAGCAATAATAGCCAGCAACGCCGGGGTGGGGGGGACAACTGGAAACATAACAGTGCTGTTTCCCCCTGCTTTTGACCCTAAAAAAGATTATATATATATAAAAAGTTCCCCTTTGCTTTTGATCTCTCCAAGTGAAAAAGAAATACTCACGATTTTAAAGCAAAAAAAAAAAAAAAATTCCTCCCCACCCTCATTTTGATCCCTGGAACTTAAAAAAAAAAAAGTTTATCCACAATTTTGATCCCTAAAAGTGGGAAAAAGTTCCCCTTTCTATTTTGAACCCCATAATTGAAAGAAAAAAAATAATCCTCTATTCGACACTTGAAAGTGAAAAAAAAAAATTTAGATTTTAACCTCGAGAAGTGAAAATAAAAATCTTCCTCCTCAATTTTATACACCTAAAGAGCAAAAAAGAAGTTCCTTGTCAATTATGGACATTGAAAATGAAATTTTGCCGCCCCCCCAAAAAAAAACAAACAAATAAATAAATATAATAATAATAATAATAATGAGATAGATAGATAGATAAAAAAATCTTTTCCTAGATTTTGAACCCTAAAAGTGAAAAATAAAAATTCCCTCCATGTAATTTGCATAACCTCCAAATCCTCAAATTTCGTGTTCAGGAAAAATGATTTATCAATGCATTTAACAAGTGTTAAGCATCATAGTTACATCATAAATAGAAACCCCTCTACCATACCCCAAATTTAGTGTTCTGGAAAAATGGATAACGTGAAATAAAATTAGAAATAAAATTTCCAAAAAGAACATAGCTGTTAGAATATGTTGGCATGTAAGAAATATATTTCTATCAAATAAATGTGGTTGAAATAAAGTTTTTCAATCATGATATCATGGCGTTTTCCCACTGGTAACACAAACTAGGGGATCCAGTTCAGCATTAAAGTCAGGTAGTGAACAGACCCACTCCCCCATGAACAACCCTTAAAATGTTATAAATCACGCTCTAATCCTGCACATTTTAGGAGTACCTGGGATCATTAGCTCCGGCTGCAATGCACCGTTTCGGAGGAGAAGGCGAACATAATCACACACACCTTCACACACCAAAAAAGTATTGGTAAAATTTACAATATTCCTAAAAGAAAAGAAAAAAAAAAAAAAAAAACCTTGGAGCTCTATACATTTTTGTCTATCATAATTTTTTCATTAAACTTTTAAAAAATTTTTAGATTAAAAACATTTAACAAATGTGCCCCTTTTAACACTTGAACGCTCAAGTAGCTTTTTACCCAACTATTCAAAATGTTGTAGGTGTGTAACAAACTGACAATTGTATTGCTCATAGTAGTCATTATTCAAGGTCATACAAGCTTTGCAGCAGATTTTACCGAAAGAGAGAACATTGACAAAAACAGCTGACTCACTGAACTAACGGAATGCTATTATAGATCAGGATATACAATCATTGACAAAAGGAGAGGGAGAGAGAACAAGACCTAGATATAGAATAACATTCATGAACATAAGGTGTATGTATGTGTGGCAAGAGTAGGGTGAAAAAGATAAGACATGCTTAACAGAAAATTATAAAGAATTACAAGTTGATGAAAAAAAAACAACAACAAAAGAATAACACAGAAAAGACAAGGAAATTACGTACTGAAGTCTTATGGAAAAAACGAGGTAAATAACCAACTGCATTCGAGAAATATATTTAGAAGAATCTGATTGGACCACTATTTTTTTTTTTTCCTTGGTTATCATTTTAAAATCAGTCAAAAGTCAATGTTTGAGTTATATCTTGGATTAAAAAAAAAAAAAAAAAAAATCTACCTGTAAATTACGAGTAGGTAGGTATTAAGAGTAATGGGGGGGGGCTGTATTCCTTGTAACCAAAATGAAATCGGAATAACATCACAGGTGGAAATTGGATAGGTATTATTAAATTCAATTTTTCATTTTTGACAAAAATTACCACCTGAAATTGAAGGGGGGGGGGAATACTCCTATATCAAAGGAATTTTTTATCTTCAAAATTCTATTATAATAGTTATATAATCTAATAAAATGAAATAACTGACTTCTGCAATCACTTTTCTGAGTACTTTGCTATCTGTAAACCACTTCATTTTTTATATACCCATTAAGGAGTATGTTGTTGGGAAAAGTCAAGTAGTGTGGTCCCTAAAAAAGAGTGCAGTTCCTCCTACAGAGCTAGCAGTATTGCTTTATTTTTGCATATCATACTTAAAAAAAAAAAAGAAAAGAAAGTAGACCTACATTCCTATTATCAGTGTTGTACCAGGGTAGAGATAGGTTGGGGTGGCGGTCATTACTTCATGGTGAAACATTTATGATTGCCTCTTCCAAAGCTACTCAACAATTCAGGATAGGCAATAAATACGAAAAATAGTTGATATGAAAGACTTTATTTACTAGGTGGATACCAGCAAAAGAAATTTTGAACTTTGTCCTCACTCTAGCCACAAAAACAACTGATAAGAGTGAATATAATTTACTGAGAATAGCATCCTGAGGGGTTAACACCAAGTGGAACAGATGAGAGGATTTACCAAAAGGAGGAACAAGGTGCAATGAATGGTCTACAGATAACCAAGCAGTACCTATTTTGCGATAGAGCCAAGTGGTTAGATCACAAACACTGGAAGTAAGTAAGAAACCAAGACACTGATACTCACAGCGGCAGGTTTACCATTAAAAATGAAGATTTCAAACCAGTTAATTTTAACTTCAGCATCTAGCCAAAATTTTGCACTAAATAGAGTAACTAAGACTGCAAATATATGTTAATTTCTTTTTTTGGTTTGATTTACTGAAATTGACAGTATTTTTTCAATTAAAAACTGATATTTTCTCACACATTGAACAACCATAGTTACGGCGGTGAAGGGTTCCATGCCTTCTTATATGTGAGCATGTTTGTGTGTTCCAGCACTCCTGGCCATACCATTTTGTCTAAAGACTTGGAAATTGGCATTTCTCCACTAGACCCCTTCTAGAACTAAATTTTTAAATCTATTTAGAAAAGATTGGGGAGGGGGCTTTTTTGATGGGTTTATTAATAACATCTAGAATTCTCAAGTAAAAGAAACATCTAGGTTCTCCAGAATTTAGAAGTTTCTTTTACGCTATTTTGGATGTTTACCAGTGCAAAATGCCAGTAATGCCATAAATAGAATCTATTCTGACAATATTTATTCTTTGAGTAATTTTTTTATTACAGGACTTCAAATTTTGATGCTGCGGCAGTTCTGTTATTGACTGTGATGGTGAGTTGGTTTGAAATCCACGATTTTAACTCTCTCTCTATCTCTCTCACACACACACACACACACACACACACAAATGTTATTGAAAACGTAACATCTAGAAGTTTTATGATATTCAAACAAAATGATAAATACAAAATACCTTGCTTATACAGAGAAATTTTTTTCATTTCATGTCAGGTTGAAAAGAATGAAATTGAGGCAAGTAACCTTGAACAACTTTATCAAAAGAGATGTATCACTGAAATTTTTTGGTTGTTGATATATCTTGTGGAAGGTAACTCAGCAGCTTGTCCATGGAAGCATTTTGAAATTGAACATGTTCTGGGGGCACTTTTATGGAAATCTCAAATCTATTTTTTATGCTTTTATATACGACAAAAAAGCAGAAACTTAGTCGCTAACATTCTAAATATGCAAGAATTTATTGCTTTATAACTTTATTTCCCTATATGTTCGGTATACATACTTTCATTTGCTGCAGGCATGAAATTTAAAGAGGAAAAACTGAGCTGACATTTGACATGCATTAAACCCAACTAATAATTCTGATAATCAAGGGAGACTTGAACATTGTTGTCAACATTAAAAATATATGGAGAAGTTATGCAACCATATCTTTTTGAACTTGAAATTTATAAGTAGGTTATATACCATTTGATGGAAAAAGCCAGATAAAGTTTGGAAATGTCCAACCTTTTTGTAATATGATGGCCATCAGGCCCATTTTGTGAGTCATTACGAACGAGTTTAATCCTCACAAGATGTTAGACAAATATACCCAACCAATACTGAACTCCATCCCCTTGCATCCATATCCAATTATATTTCACATTGAAAACCAAATAATTTGATTAATATTTTGGAAAATATGAAAGTTATTTCATTGATTGATGAATTTAATTTCCAAGTGTGATTCAGTAAATTCAAAGAGAAAGTTCAAAGACAATCGTTCAACTCCCACTAATTTTTTGCATTACTAACATGTATTTAGAATATATCATCTATTGAGCTAGAGTCAATTAAAAAAAACAATCTGAGACTACAGCAAATTAAATCTTCATTGGGTATGACATATCAAAGTTTATTATGGAAAAAAAAAAAAAAATATCAAAAAAATATAATATATTGTACACTTTTTTATAATCTGTTTTCTCACTTCCTTTGTTGCTAAAATTTGAAAAGAAATAATTTAAATTGAATTAAATCACCAGGACTTTGGAGGAAGTACAAAAATAAAAAAAATTGCACGTGTGAAAATTCAAACAAAATATTTGTTCTTCTGTTAATAAGCTGAGCTTATTTAACCCCATTTTTGTCCTTGGCATTTCAAGAAGGTCACCAATACATAAATATAAGATTCATCTGATTTTAAAAAGCATACAAGCAAGAAACTTGAGAGAATTTCTACAAACTCGTCATAAGCTGAGCTTGAATGAAAAGCAAAAATAACTTAAAGACAAGTCTTTTTTCCTTAACATTTCATGAATCCACATTCTTTCATTGTCACAAACAACTGATTTTGTAATAACAATATAATTTACATAGCAAACAACATTAAGTGCCTTTGTAATCTGTTCACAATGCTCGACAGAATTTTTTGCAGATGTGAAAATGAAGTTGAATCAAGATGAAATTGAAGGTACTGAAAATATAAAAATAGCTCAAAAACAATAGTCAATGTATTTTCTTCATCAGTATATTTCATCAATAAATAAGTAGAAACCTGAAATAGTAGCTATAATTGTTATTTTTATGTGACCAACATACAATCATAAAGATCACTTTAAAAAAAACAAACCTGTTATGCTTACCCCTAGGGGTATGCAAGGTGTGCAAAAACACTGGAATTTCAATGTAATCACTACCAATTGAAAGCTACCCATGTCTTCTAAACCTGACATACAGTAAAAACAAGCATCTCTGGTATGCTCTTTCAACTTCCTTGTCTGCCCTAGATGTGCTTTTATCTTTATGATAAAGCAAAGTTCATGCAAGACTGTCAATTGAGAATTGAGGTATGTCTCTCTCAAACTATGTATGCCTAGAATTGAATTACCTGTTGGTAAGAGCTAAGCTCATCCACCTCATTGAAATACAACATTTAATTTGATGAAATTATGAACAATTACTATACGTTTGTTGTTAGGCCTATGTTATCCATACATTTTACACTATATTCTTGACAACATTGCCGGACAGGATGAATGGATACACTGGAGGAAAAAGTTTGAGAACCCTAAAAACAAAAAAGGTTTCTTTCCACAATATTTAGATATAATTAACAAGACACAATTCAAAAAAAAGTAAGTAATTTCTTAGTTTTCAAATTTTAGGGAGATACATTGTGTAAAGGTGATTTTATTTATAGCTGTGGCTATAAAATTACTGAATTCTTAATCTTGTGTATTTCCACGATGTAGTGGGTTTGGAGTATCCAAGTTCATATTGATAGCCAAGAAATGATGATTTCTAAAATTTGAGATGTAAAGTCAAGTCCATATTTAAATTATTACATCAACTAGAAATGCTTGTAAGCTTACCGTAATATGACTCTAGAAATCATATTCCAGTTCAAAAATTTTCATATGTAATACAATCGTCTGAGAAATTTCTTTAGGATACAACCAATCTATGTGCTATCATATATGTGTAGGTTCTTATTTACTAAAAATTTCAAGAATCTCAAAAGTAGAACTACCTATACACCTTACCTGCCACATCTCTTCACAAATCATCGATAAGATCTTTCAACATTGTCTGTTCAATAGCTAATCTCCAAAAGAAGTCAATGACAAGGTTTGGCCACATCAATCATCAACCAAGCCTTAGTCAGGAAAGTTATACAAACAATTTCAGCAATCAACAATGCCTTAATGGTTGAACTCTGAAATGATATCAAACTTAAATCCTAACAGGTCTGGTTGGTTACTCAATAGAAACTATCACATGACCAATGGCAGAGTTAGGGGTGCTAAAAAAAAAAATTGGAAAAGGGGGTGACTTAGTTGAGCAGTTATCACTGCAAAAAGTTTGAATTTTCAGAAAACAAATATGAATGCTATCTGACAAAGACAAACTATTTAGCATAAACTCACATTGCAAACTGAACCCCTCACTAAAAATGTATGGGAAGGGGGATTTCCAACCCCTCTCCTCCGAAAAAACGTTCTTGCTAGTAAATGTTGAAAAATTCAGCCCTCTGGCACAATTGGTACAATCTACACCTGCAGAGTCTGCAGCTCAATGATTAGCCACAGCAGGCTCTGCAACCCAATCACAGACTAATCCTGGGTGCATACTCCATTGTCTTCAGAGACAAAGGGAGGTCAACAGGTTTGCAATTTCCTTTTGTCGTAAAGTACTATATCCTTCAAAAATACCGGTAATCATTGTCCTCCACATTTTCCTTTGCTTCCAAATGAAATTGTGCTTGTCTGCAATTGCCCCAAATGGTTTTACAGCAGCTTTAACATTAACCAGGCTTTCCTCAAGCCATGCCTTGAGCTCTACTTGGCTAATATCATGGTGTGAACCCAAAATTGTACAGCCAGAAGTCTAATGCTGCATCACTGAATTAAAATCACTTATGCAGAGAGGGGTATAAGAGGGGAAAAATCATTAACATGTAATGTAATCAATATCTGACTTGATCTCTTGAAATCTAGGAATGCGATCTTGGGAAGCCAATTCTACATAATTGCCACTTGAAGGGAGAAACCAAAGATACAACATGTTATCTGAGTAGCTCATGACTCGATACTAAAGAGAGAAGAGTAGCTTATTGAAAGTGGGGATACAAGATTACAAAGTGCCGGAACAAAGTTTGTGGGTATAAAAAGATAGAAAGAACAAGTAACTTTCTAAAATGAAATGATAGGAAGGAGTAATCACTCGTGTCCAAGTTATGTTGTCTATAATCACTTTGAGCATCGTGTATTTTTAATCTTATATTAAGAGAGACTTGCTGAGCATCATTCACTCTTTCTTACTCATTTACCATCATAGAATATAGAAAACTACAGTCGAAATGACTGGCTATGGGACAGATTCATGCTTAAAGGCATTAGGTATAAAAATGATATCAGTAACCACAACTGGAATTTCAACTGTTTGCTATTCTTTTTTCTCCAAGTCGGTACCAACTGAACTAATTTTAAACTGATTTTTGCTTCCATTGAAAATCCATACAAAACATGGTTGTGCCTACCGTAGCTACCAACCTAAAACACATTGACTGCTACTTTAGAGTTACTTTACTACAGACAATTATTTTCAAGGAATGAAAAAACTAAATCACTGAATAGGTAAAAACTTGGGCCAAACTTTTGACACATTTGGAAAACACTTGTCACAAGGATTTTACTGCTTCTGTCACAGCCAGGCCATTCTCATTTTTCAATGCTCCATCTTTATTCAACTTTTGAGTAGAGTAGAATAGGAAGGTATAAAAGATGATTTTTCCACAAGGTACACTGTCTTTGGTGAAATTCTTGAAAAAAAAAAGTATAAAACTAGGAAGATTTTTTTTCTGTGATAGCTAAAATATCTATGGGGGAAGAAATTAACTTCTCGCACACCTTCGGCAAGTTTGTGCACATAGCGAATAGAATCTCCTTCATAAGAGCTGGAAAAATAGTTCTCAAAACTGACAAATTACCAATCTGGGCGTTCGAATGTAGCATCCTTCAATAACTGCGAATTGGAATTTATGAACCTTCATTACCCAGGTGATGGAATTTAACATAGGCATTGGAATAGGAAATATTTTATGGCCAAGGAATACCTGCACAGACTTAAGCAGTCCCGGGCAGCTTTTAGTGTAATCCAATAGTATTCAAATAGAAAACAATGGGTTAAAGGTAACATTTTTTTTAAAGATCAGTGGAGTTTTAATTTTTACACAAAAAAACCCCTTAAAAAACACTAGTTCAATATGAAGCAAAAGTACTTAAATACAGAAAAGATGAAATCACAAGAAATGAAAAGATTAGTCTAATATTTTTAAATGTATAGGTATCTCTTGATTATTGAATTAAATTTGAAAATTTTTCCTACTGTTCGAAACTGCACTGTTCAAGATCATATTATGATTTAATGGATTTTTTCTATTCAGCTTTTGCTTAGTTTCATCAATTTGTACAGCAATATCTTATTCATACTACATCAAAAACTACCGTAATTGAAACCGTCCTATTCAATGTATTCCAGTAAATAAAATGACAAATCTAAATCATGATGTCGGAGTTGACTCATAAACAAATGGTAACTTTAGAATTGCAAACTGAAAAAAATTTTTCCTTACTAAAAAGAACTAAACAAATGTTCACTTCAATGAATATCGAACAGAATCGAAAGTATTTAGAATTGAAAATGACTCAGAAAGATAATCTGTGATTGTTTACCGAATTGGCCCGTGAGTTGAAGATAGATATATATATATATATATATATATATATATATATATACATATATGCTGATCAAGAGTGAAAGATCACTATGTCTTGTTGATACATGCTTAAGCCATTCTTTTTTTTACTGTTTCTCAAATTTTGATAAATCACTTGTATAATTCCTTAAAAAAAAACGTATCAAGACTCATGTCAAAAGTATTTAAAATTGGAAAAGATTATCTTCTGTAATCTGCGAATGTTTACAGAAATTGCAAGATCACATAGTTTCATTGGCCCATGAGTCAGCCATTTTTTTTTTACTGTTCCTCAAATTTTAATAGGTCAGTTATATAATTCCCCCAAAAATAGTATTCAGACTTATATCATACCAAATTATCTTTGTAAATTGATACATTATAAGTATATTTATTTATATAGATATAATTGAAAAATAACTTTTTTTAAACTATAGTAGCTAAGCATTTTTGATTATGCAAATTAGCTAAAATCACCATATTGTGTCACGCATATTCAGTAAAAATAATCTCGTTTCACAGTATATGTAGTTTGGTTACAATTAAGGATAGCAGTGTCCCTGTCAGGTCACATCAAAGGGATGTATTGATATATAATTCTTTTATGTTAGCAAGCACACACAAAAATAGACAAGCAGATATCCAACTTTACGTAAGGGCAAGTTCCAGTTGAATCACTTCTATTGACTTGACCCAGTGTCTAAAAAAGTCACAGTAGGTATAAAATTCACAAATGGTTTCCTCTTTCACAGGAAAAGAATTTGTGGGGGTCAGTGTTTGCTCTCACCCTGATAATCATGATCAGATGGAATAATACTAAAAGTCTGATTCACCCAACCAAATTTAGCATGAATAATCAATGGACCTAAGTGAAGGTTTTAAAGTAAAATATATATACGACACCACAAGGCCAACTAGTATAAATTACTTAGTGTTCCATTCCAAAAAAAAAAAAAGAAGATTAATACAGATCCTAATAATATAATAGTTCCCTTTTTGTCATTATTCTAAGTATTTCTAAGAATATGCTGGCACAGAGCAGAACATTACTGCCTGGCTTTATGACTAATGACCATCAAATGTAGTGAGTAAATTAATGCAACTTACTTCAAATCAGGCCACTGCAATATGGATGCCAGCCTACAGTAGCTGTGTCATAACATTAATAAACAACTATGCCAGTTACTGAGAACAGTGAGGTAACATGTGAAGCACAAGGCACGAATTAGTAAGATCAACGTAAAAAGTCATAGTAAATCAAAAATCATAAGATGAAAATTAACGACAACCTGACACAAGTTTCCTAGACTTATAAGATATGATAAAGGACCAGGATCATAAATAAATTTATAAATATAAAATTCAAAACATTGACCCAACAAGAAACCATTCCATGCTTTTAATGTTATTGGTAAGAATCGTCATTTTCTTTCATGACTACTTTTTACCTTCATCTTAAATTATTGGTTGCTTTTTGCTCAAACTGATTTCCATCTGGCAGTGAGTGGATAACGATGATTGAAAAATAATTTTAAAAAAAAACCAATAATACTTCATCTAATAAGAATAAAGAAAAAAAAATAATGTTCAGAAGTTTGTCAGAGTAACAACTTGTCTTGAGACTTATTTCTATACCAGTAATGAGAATACATGGAATCTGCCTAGTAACTGTGAGAGTTTCATATTTACCCCAGAGGCTAGACCAAGGGCTAGGATTTTAATGCTGATTTTTGAGAGAGAAAAGCCTTTCCCACTTCAAAGATGGGTGCAAGCACAGACTTTATTCTCAAATTTCCCTATAAATTGCTATACCAAGCTCAACATTTACAAGAAAACTAATTCAATTAAATAGGTAGAGTTATGATTTACACATATAGTTCACCACTAATATTTTTGCAACTGATTTTCTGTCACCTATTCTGATCTTGATTAAATTTAAAGATGGTTCTTCTCTTGAACGAGAATTCCAATTTATTTTGCAATGCAAGTGTAAGTGATATAAAGTTTTTAAATAGATCTATATCAATTAAATAAAGATTTTAAAAAACCCTGTGTCTCTATTAGTAAGGTGTGTGACATCTATGGCAGCGTTTTATCAATGTTTTTAAGAGATAAAAAGGTAAAGGAACCAAATGCTGAAGTTCTATGAAAAGCTACTAAAGATAATGAAAATGCTGAATATAATCCTGTGATGATGGAATGGTAAATCAGATGTAAGTTATGGAATTGGAATTTACTTGACCACAATTGATCTAGTAAAATTGTCAATCTAATCTGACAAGGTCTTTTAATTAGAGGAATGGGAAAATGTAAAGAGAGCAGGATCCTATTTGAAGCAAAGATGAAGATTTTTTTATTTTACAGAGAATTTCTTTCACTGTGCAAAGATAACCCGGATAGGATATTGTGCAAAGTGCTTATGTGTAAAAAGTAAAGAAAAAGGCTATTAATCCATTCAAACTAAGCTTTTGAGACCAAGACAATGATATTTTCAAGTTTACCCATTTCCAATTGGACAATGAGCAAATTTGCACATTTTAACGACAATATATGAATAAAAATTAACGTGTATTTACACTAATGTTAAATCAAAGACATCACCAAATTTTAGAGGTGAGTAGCTTTTTGACGTTTATGATTGTACTGTCATAAATCACCCCCGCCCCAAAATCACTCATGTTCTTGTTATATGTTCCTTGGTAGCAGCGTGTTAAGTCCAGTCTATCTTGGTGGAAGCAATTGCCTTGCTCCTCTGTATAAACTCTCGTGGTTTTTTTTAATTAATCAAGTTGAGCGTCAAGAATATGGACTTTGAGGGACATTGTGCAGTCCATTTTGCTGTAGTTCTTCGCCATAGTCTCAACCAGTTCCACATAGCTTCCAGCCTATGGATTGCCCTGGAACCAAAGCTGTACCAAACTTCTTTTGCTTTCCTCGTGAGCTTCTTGGGGAGTCCTTACAATCCAGGATCTTTTTTATCTTTGGTCCAACTAAGACATAGGCTTTGACTTCCGCTTCAGACAGCTTAGGAAAGAAGTCTTGAAAATACTTGAAGGTTACAGACTCCTTTACTACAACTGTGACAAATTTTCTTTTTATGAAGCCTAATTATATATGCAGTGGTGGCATCAATAGCTCCCAGAGGTCCAGCAGTAGCCCCCATGTGACGTTGTTCATCCCCACAGAGAATTCAGTCTGCTGTGGCAGTTCTACCTGCAGTAGCCTGCCAGGATCTCTGTTGTCCCTAAGGCAAAGACAGCTTCTCTTCTGATAAATTGGCTGCAGACATATCAAAATGCATCTGCAGCCTCTAGATACCAAGACAAATATATATATATATATATATATATATATATATATATATATATATATATATATATATATATATCCACTTAAGCAGCCAGAACTGAACAGCTTAAGGCCTTCATATTCATACTACTATTTATATCACAGGAAAGTTCTAGAAAATTCTTTTGTTTTTTTCTGCATAACACTACAGAAAATGAGGTCTAAAAAAGGTCTTATAATCGCTGCTCAGCACTGAACCACTGGAATGTTCTGAAAAATAGGTACATTTCAAAATATCCCAATCCCGATCACAAAAGCAAAGCTTGAAAGAGATAATAGCCATTTTCTTTGCTTTTTAGACATAATCAATTATAAAATAACACTTATTACCCAGGTACAAAAAAAAGTAAAGCAGAGAGTTAACCAAAACCTCAGTTAGAAATATAAAAAATATTGGTAAATTTTAATGTACAATCAATAATAAAAAAATATTGTTTTTATAAAGGATAGGCTTTGGCTAAATTAGCTGGCTTGACTGCAGGCTACACTTTCACCCCTAGCTATTTTTCTAA
Organism: Thysanoteuthis rhombus; assembly: GCA_963457665.1. Classification (NCBI taxonomy): domain Eukaryota; kingdom Metazoa; phylum Mollusca; class Cephalopoda; order Oegopsida; family Thysanoteuthidae; genus Thysanoteuthis; species Thysanoteuthis major. The sequence continues at coordinate 17,155,347 of OY735209.1, forward strand.
ATTTCTAATAACAACAGACAGAGTAGCCTCTGTGGAGGACATTAGGCACGAGAGCTATGTCCCAGTGCTTATCTCGCAAGTGTTTGATCCAAAAATATTTATTAAAATAAAAAATAATCTAAGCAGCTTTTTATGGCCATTGATTCAATAAAAAGGTTTCCTTACATTTCATATATAATCATCAAATCTTGGTGATTACAACTATCTTGATATAGGATCTGGTTTGTTAGCTTCATTCAACAAATAATCAATATCTAAGTTGTGAATACTCAAGTCATATGCTTTTTTCTTATAATTACTTCAAAAGCACAAATTTAAGCTGTCTATTCATGCCGAGTAACCTCAGCCTACCAACTTCGGAATAATTTTTCACCAATGAATTTCTATAAATGTTATATTTAATATTGTATCATTTTCATAGTCTTCTACAAAAAGGTGCATTTTACAATCAAATCATTTAATAAAGAAAGATGATTTATACCACTTTTCAATCCAATTCATAAATTAAGGACATATTTATGAACTATGAGCATTTTAAGCCAAAATCTCAAGTAACAATTCATTTTAGCGGGAAATTATGCTCTTTATTAAATTGCTCAGAGTACTTACTTATATATTTTGCTTTTAGCCACACGTGAGGAATATGATACGTTACTGGTTCCTCCATTTACAGCATAATACCATCCTTTGCTGTTTCTTATGCTCACCGTTCCACCTGAGGCTTTGTTTAGCCATGACTAACAGATGGAACAGAGCTGCCATCAATCACAATAAAATGGAAATTTTTATCAAGTTGGTCATTAAGCTACACCGATAGAAATTCCCATCATTCACAGTAGATGGGTTACTGATTCATTGAATCTTCCCATAGAATTTACCCAAACAACTTACTCAGTAATAATAGTTAATCAATAAAATAACCAAAAGTCAATAATAATTTTGGGTTGAAATTTAGTAGAATATTTGTAGTTCAGCCATTTCCAAACTCTTCCGTGTTTCTCTATTGATTTATTGTTACATGTAAATAACTACAATACAAGAAGCTATATCCTGGTGATTAAAAGCATCAAATTTGAAAGCCACGCATTAAAGGGTTATTTTCCCCACAATGTGACAAACCAGTAAAACATTTGATGAGAAAATATGGCCGAATGCCAATCTGTGTAGTAACTAAAAGTTTACACAGCAAACAGAAGGCATTTTTGAACTGAAAAGCATTCCAAATAATTTATCATAAAATAAAATAGCACTTATATCATGAACACGCACAGTTTCTACCTAATTTCAATTTGGAAGTGCTGAAAAACAGGATACTTTTACAACCAATATTTCATTTTTCGTTCAGTTAAGATGAAGATACAGACTGATTGAATAATTGATATTGCAGAACAAGGAAATCCTTTTAAACACACACACACAAAAAAAAAAAATGGAAGCAACACAAGGCAGTAGAACATTCAATTCTGAAAAAAGCTGATTTTTTTTTGCATTTAAGGCAAAATATCGGCAGAGTATGACTAGAATTAAATGACTGCCAACCAAAGCTGTGCAGCTGAAAATAAAATCAAATTCAGTAGGATTTATAGACCCTTGGATGAACATTCCCGCCTAATTCCAAAGAGAGTTATTCTAACTGTATATAGATCCAAAAAATCAAATTTGCAACATTTCAACCGGTAATCTCCATCATCTCATGCACCCAAATAGAATTGGTTTCTCTTTTTGAATACTTTAAGTAACATGGCAGTTAAGTGATATACTTTTGGCACCTATCAAGTAAAAGGTATTTGCTGAACTTGGACAATCTTGGCCCGTTCTCCAAAAGAAAGATAGAACCGACTATAAACGGCTATTAAGATCAGTATACTGACCTATGAACCACAGCAAGTGTAAAAAAAAAAATTAAAAAATTCACCACTTTCCTTCAATAAAAACCAGTAAAAATTCCTTCAATAAAAACCAGTAAAAATTCAGATGTGTCATTACCTCTAAAGCTATGACAGGAAAAAAATAAATAAATAAAATTGGGAAATGATGTGTCTTGACAACTACAGTTGTGTCTACAAACAATTTATTCTAAAGAAGAAACAATGTAACTCCAATCTATATTAAAATCAAGATTCAGATGTTAAAGGTTGGGGTTACAATGATCATGCTGGCTTTTTTTTCAAATCAGGACCTGTCCACTACAGTAGTGCCAATGAGTTTGATATCAAAGTTTGCACATAGGGAACCTATCAAGGACACTACTGCCCTTTGCTCCAAGCTAAAATGCAGAGATGTCACATTTTGAACAGGGCCACAGGATACTGCACTCGGCCCCCAACTACAAGGCTGAGAAGCCACTTTTTGAATGGGGCCACAGAAATTTAATGACAAGTTATATTTGTTAGGGTACTAGCACTTTGCTCTGATTTTGAGAATTTCTCCTGCTTCTCTTCACAGAGTCTCAACAGCCTGACATAGGACAGGATTTCAACTCTCTTTTTTTTACCACACCTGGAATAAAGAATGCAGTTTTACTTCATAAACAAAACTAGACTGTCTACTGATGAAGATTAAATTCACTCACTTGCAAAAAATATAGGTCAGAAGTATGGTAAATATTTAACTATTATCATTCCAGAGCAGATCAAAAAGTTCCGTCAATAACGTGAGAATCTAATATAAATTCTTATACAAACCATAATACCAATAAAATTTGAATAGTCCCCAAAGGAATTCAAACAGATTTTAGATGATCTCACTACAGTTCTAGCCTTCAGCTGTGAACTTGAAGCATTCAAGTATCATCAGATTTGAATAGATTAAAACTAATATTATCTTGATTTTATTTTTTATTAGATGAAACACTGTCAACTGTTATCAATTTTTTTATTATTATCAGTTACTTTTAATAACAACTACCCAGATGTCAGTCTATGCTATTAGTGAACAGCACAGATTGGAAATGAAGGATAAGCTCACAGTGAGACTCAAACTCACATCCATTTTGAATTGGGAAGCTTTGTTTTCTGTATCAGCTATAAGAGATTTTAAGGCTAGCCGAAGGTAAAATCTATTTTTTAAATATAGACTCATCCTCTACCCCCACCCCCAGTCGCTCAGTGCCGAATCTGTTATCTTTTTTTTCTTTTTACACACACACACACACAGTAGTAGTAGTGATAATATTTGAGAAAAAATTTATTACATGCATTGTCAACATTTGTCAATTTTCCACAGGTATTTCTTTCGTCTTGATTGCTCAGGCCGCCAGTCTACAGCCATTAGCAAATAGCAAGACTCGAACTCACATCCCTTTTGCCTCGGGAAGCCTGATTTTCCATACCAGCCGTAAAATCGCCAATAGCTCAAGCAGCAGAGCAGCTGGTAAAGTCAACCCGGCTTCCCAAGACGAAAGGAATGTGGGTTCGACACATGAAAGTTTTCTGTCACATTGACATCACCTGGGTCATGTGATACCAATCGTTTGTCAAATATAACAGCAGATTTTCACCTTTTATTGATTTGCTGACACCCCCAGAAAAAAACAACAGACGAATGATTGGTTACATACAAAAATATAAAGCCGCAGATAATGAAGGAGAATGTCTACCTTGCAGAACGATACGCAAGATCATAAATCCCAACACTCTGCTATGTCAGCTTTATTTCACAAAATAAAAAATAAATAAATAACCTGAATGAATATCAAGCTAAAATTGTTCAGCAAACAAGTCAAAATTTCAATCTTCCTCTTCTAAGTTTGTAGACAAGCTAAATCATAATCTTAATAATCCAAATTATTACCATATTGATTCAGGTGAAAGAAATATGGACATTCAATAATTGACTGACTCGTAGTGGACACCTTCATTCACAAAGACACTGAAAAATTCATCAGCTTGGACCAACTAAGAATCGTACGATTATTAGAAAGAAGTCGTCTCGGTTACCAATTTATGTTATTCTAGCTTAAGAGTAAGACAAGGAAACTTGTAATAATCACACGCCAATGTTTTGTGTTGCAATCCAGGATATTAAATCCTAAGGTTAAAAATAAAACTAAAGCCAATATATGACACGTTTTGTGGTACATTTACCTTTTTCGGAAAGATCGGGTGGAGTCGTGGAGATTTTTTAAAAAATTGATCTGCAATTCAAATAAGGCGAAAAACGAAGAAAAAAGATGTGTAGCTAACCCCACACTTCCAGAGCACGAAAAGAAAAAAAATACGATAAAAATGTAGTTAAAAAAAAAATTAGATAAATTAAAGCTCGCATAATGGATGGTGAATGGGAAATGCAGCTACAGTGATTTACATGAAAGTGGACCGCAGTTTGGGGATCGCATTATTTGACAATGGATACGTTTAGGTTGAGAGAGAAAGAGAAGTTTTTGTAATTAAAGACCATAAAAGCTCTCTAGAGGTTTCCTTTTTCCAACAACAAGTTACACTGTAGTGTTTGTCAAAATGAATGAAGAACGGATTTTTCCGACTTCGCTCTCATTAAGATCAATTTTAGACATACAATTCTTTTTACTTCTGATTCTAAATGTTATGGGTTTTTTTTAACAGTGTGTGTTTGTTGATGGGGAAAAAAAAAGGAGATTGCCCTTAAGATTATAGATTTTACTTTGCTTTCCAACCGAAAATCAGCAGTTAAGCTACTGAACACATAAGAACGAGTACCTCGAATTGAACTGCAAAGCAAATACACTATTATTTCTTGTGAGTGTTTAATTACACAAAAAAAAAACGAATGAACGTTGTTTTAGGGTTGAAAACGGAAAATATGTGGAACACAAAACGGTGCAAAACCATATTTAGATCAGGTTGACTTGAAATGCAAAATCCTGAATGAAGGCGATACTAAGAATATGAAACTTGCCTTTTTTTTATTCATAGAAACAGAAAAAAAAGACAAGTGTAGCAGCATCTGGATATTTAAACTGTTGCGTAGCTTGGTAAGACGGAAGGCTTAGAATTTTTTTTTTTTGGTAGTCGGTGCTCCAGATTAGTGCGTGTCATTTGAGAAATTGCGAAACAAATATTTCTGTTGAGACATGAATACTGATTTTTTTCTTTTAAATACAATTCCTAAAACCTAATAATTTTGCGAAAATTACTATTTAAATTAAAGACCTGAATGCTAATTAATGTGGCTTTGTATCTGAAATACAAAAAGGAAGTGTAACTATAACTAGTAACTTAACACCGTACGTTATGTACTAAACATTTATGTGAAATTGTAGAGAAAAAATGAGGATGCATCAATTAGAAGCTATCAGTAAAATCAAATCAAAATTACATTAAAAAAAAATGAAGAGAAATCATTAAACCTTAAAGCTTAACCAACGACTAACAGATTATTACTGTGTTCAAAAACGAAAAATACTAAAATCAAAATTCAGCAAATTATATCGATTAAGATTAAGAATGACTGAACTGAAATTGTCATCATCAGAGCATTTGGGTCTCGATCAGAGAGCGCCTTTTGCGGTCTTTCAATCAAGATCAAAGTGTGCTATCTGTTCTTTTCACGTTCACGATATATTCATGGCATCAACTTCCCGTTTTCAATCATAAACGTCATTATGATTGTATTCTAATTGTTTTCTTGATGAATTTCAATTAGATTTGAATTTTTTCTTCAATTGACAAAAAAACAATACCGTCACTGAAAACAATGCAACATAGCATTTTTCATTAATTCTCTTATCTATTTCAATATCACAAAATACCACTACTACCACCCTGCTGGTATTATAGACCGGAGACAGATTATGACATGAAGATCCCTTTTAGACTGGAACTCCTTTGTTCAGATGAAATAGTAAACTAAATTCCTATTGTAACATGTTCCAAAACAACCTATCATTCAGAAGAAACTAACTCACTAATATCAAACAAGCACAAAAAAATCTAAGATAATCACTCACCTTAAATGACAACCCTTACATCTGTTCAATGTACAGTAGGTACTCTAAATGATAGCTTATTTGTGCGCCGTTTTTAACATCGAGAGAGCGAAACTTTGTAAGTTACCACCGATACCACCTTCCTTCCCAACATTATGCCGAATACGATCATCATAATAACGTTTAAATTGAAAACGAGAAGTTAATGCAGTTTCGTTAATGTGAGTAGAACAGATACTACATTTTGATCTTGAACTAAAGGCTGCTAAAGGCGCATTCCGATCGGGACCCCACTTCTGGTCCGATAGTGTCCTTGAATTATTAATTTCTACTAAAAAAAAAAAAAAGTTATTATAACCTAAAACACTCTAATTGGACCATAACTGCACTGTAACGCACTTTTTTGAACGGCATCATTTTATCTATCTTTATATATTTAAGGTCATTTTGCAGACAACGAATGATCAATGCCTTGAGTATGTTTGAAGAAATAAGGATTTTTGAGCAATAGTGAAAAAAAAAAGAGAGGAAAAAAAAATTTTGATCCGAGGAGAAATTCAGTAGTTCAGACAGAAAGACCGGGACATATGTTTATTATAATAAAACTGTTGCTTGTTGAAAAATCGAGTGTCAAAACTGCTAGGGAAGGCGTTAAACCATTTGATCGTACCATCATCATATGGATGGATGGATGGTGTGATGATGTAAAGAGAGACAGACTCTGTGGTGATGATGCAAAGACTAGACAACTGCTATCAGTTGCATTTGCATTTAACATCGATAGAATTAAAGATGAAGAAATTGTTTCGAATTAAAACGAGGAAAGATAGGCGAAATTTGATCAAAACCGTGAACAAAATTGAAAATAAAGTTGGAATTAATGTATAATAATGGATGAAGCTGGGAAGGAGGGATCAGATTCCGTTGTTGGATGAATGAAGAAAAACGAACGGGGGGAAAGTCACAAGGATATTTAGGGAAGAAAACTAACAGGTGTATGGGGCGACATATCAATTATCAAAAGGGATTATTTCTTCATTTATTTTTAAAGTTTGGCGTGAAAATCCAGGGAAACAATATTAGAATTAATTTCTAAACGTGTGGACCGAACCACAGTAACCGTTTTAAATGTTTTGCAATCACTACTGCTAAAACAAATGGTTTCAACGATATTCATTCATTAATAATTGGACCTATAGCAGAATAAAAAGAGGCTCATATTAATAATTCACTCAATAATAAAATAAAACTTCTCATCAAGGCCTTTTTCCTTAAGGAATAAATGAGATATAATCCGATGGAATTACAATTATGTATTTATTTAGGTATAATAAGTGTTTTGTAAACATGGGATTTTTAAACGTTCGGTTGTATCTATTTGGCAAATTGCTTATTTGATATTTGTTTTCTGAGACGTCAGAAGTCAATTTTTTTTCTATAGTAAAATCTTTGCCTCAAGAGGGTTAATTTCATCTGCAGGCATTCGGTGAATGTTACAGGTTGTATGAACTAAAACCACAAAAATAAATATTTAATTAGCGAGAAAATTAAATTTTATAATCATCGAAGACTGTTTTGTTATTAAAAAATCCTAACAATTAATCATGACTAAGATCGATCTTCTTTTTTTTAATGAAATACAGAGTGTTTCATAACCCTATATTTCTATGCTATACAGTACTCAATCATTAATATTGGAAAAATATAATTTCTTCTTAAAATTGTGAATATCATTATTTTTAAACGGATTACAGGAAAAAAAAACTATTTTTAAGATAAGATCATTTATTTCCAAGCTCAATTGTTAGTACGTATTCATTCAATTTTAAAAGCGGATTCAACAATTTTTGAACATACCCATTGAAAAATACATACATCATTAATTATTTCAACTTAGGAGTGTTAAAATTCTTTAATAAATCCATAGTAGTCAAGCCCGATGAGTTTTGGACCATGACTAACAACAACCCAGGTCATTTTTTTTTTTTTACCTACCACCTACCTTTTACCTACATGCACATAAACAGTAAATTACTACACACGTCTACAAATGCAAAAACAACGACACCAGATATATTAACGGTTTATTCTTTTTAATGAAATCGGAAAAAGAATGACCTGGTAATATTTTAAAATAATCATATTGTTTTAGAATATATTTAAACTAATGATGGGCGTGTCTGGAAAAAAACTGAGATTTTATTTATTTATTCATCTTCACAAGGAAGGAGTGTTAAGGGTGGACTCTTAAATAAATAGGTGTTTTAAATTCACCGTGCCGTAGGTACAAATTTTAAACACTCTCTTTAGAATCAGTAATCAAAATAAAAGACAGAAGACAATCCTTGAAGATTAAATAATCATAAAAATACCAGGAACATAATAATAAAATTAAGAATATAAGAAAACAGCCAGGGGGTAGAAATAGCCATTTTCTCATCAGGGTACCGGGTACATAACAAATAATTAGAAATAAAAATAGATAATAATTTGTATATTTTTTTCTTACAGAGATTTTAACGCGATCTGTTATGTGGTAATTTTTTTTTAATTAAAAAGAGAAAATTGTTAAATACTGAAAAGCCATTTTTAGAGAGAAAAAAAAACAACACACCCCAAACCATTGCGTTTTTAGTAAAATAAAATAAGATAGAAAATTGAATGTATCTATGGCAAATACAATAAAACATCATTAAATATGTATATGTTGTGGTTATAATAATAATATTAATTGATGTTTCGAATGTTAGTAAAGAGAAAAGTTACGACAGGTGTCGTCAGAAAACAATCATGAGAGAAGAGAGGAAAATGCATTTAATTTGGTTAAAACATCATAAACCGTAGACTGTATATTCCACTATAATCCCTAGGGTGCATTCAATAGAATCGTCAGACCTTCGTTGATCATTAATTCGTCTTTATTCTGTCATTTCCAACTAACAAGACGACGATATAACGTCATAAATAAACGTCGGTGTGTAGTAGTCAGTCGGTTTAAAGGCAAAACCACTATCCAATATGGCTACCTTTTAAAAGATCGAATAATTTTACTTACTCTGGCTTCCGAAAAAGAGAGTTTAGCTAAGAAAAATCCAGGTCTGCACAGAAAGTGGCAATCCTCTTTTCGTCCTCAGTATAACCCTTGATTTTTTTTAATATTCTTCTCTTTTTGTTGTTGGGCGTTACACTTTCACTCCAGGGTTCTTTTCTGTCAATCGACGAACTAAGTGCGATGTGTATGTGTGTATGATTTCGTGTGTTGTTATTCTGGTTCCTTATTATTGTTATTATAACTAGTGTGATAGCGATTATCACTTTTGTTAATATTGGGATTAGTATTATGGATATGATGATGGTTGTGTGTTATTTTTTTCGGTCACAAAATTAGAGTTTTTTCGACCCGTGGCCAACCAACAATCGTGATGTCATTGATACTAGTGACATCTAATAAACAAAGACCCATCAGGGGAGGGTAACTCCATGCACAACATTATCTTATGCGAGCCATAGATTTTTTTTACACACTCACAGCATACAAGCATTACACGCGAGACAGGAAATTTGGGAGAAGTTAGGCCAAGCAGAGAATGGTTTTACGAGGATCAACAATAGCTCTACTCAAGAGGAAAACGTTCATTTACATACAAATAAACAATATTACAAAAATATATATTCTCTCTTCCCCAACACAAAAAGAACCAATGTAGGAAGAAACCCATTCATTCTCTTGTAATTTTACTATCTAGTCTGAAATTACAGCTTCTATTTGAAACATAAAACCAGATTTTCACATTTTGTTTTGGAGAAGAAGAAGTAGACACGGAGAAAAACACTTTTATTCAATTAGTGGTTGACATTTAAAATCAAAACTGAACAAGGTTTATCAGCCTTGTTACATAATCATTAATACTCCTACAAACCAATAAAGCTGCTACTGACAACAAATAATAATACTTGTACTGAAAAGATGATTGTGTATCTTGACTGTGACGTCACTTACCTATACATAATGCAGTATTAAACATATCTTCTATCTGAATGCATGCGTGTCTCTTGTCTTATTTATCTTCCCTCTTAATCCCATCACAACTCATCCATACACTGTCCATTGGCATACAAAATTGTGTCTGAAGTCTAGAACAACCCATAAACTATAAGAATACTGGATTAATTTTCAAAATATGGAGTTTTTAACACCTCCGAAATCTCTAACTCTCCATTAAGAAAATCTAGCTGATGCAGAGAGCAAATGGAAAACAGAACTCAACCTGTTTCTACAAGTGTAAGAGTCTGATATCAGATCTGGTAGGGTTACGAATTCAGTTCTTTTAACATGCATAAGAGCAGAAGGCTGGAACATTTTCTTGACTTTTTTAATGAAAATGACAATAGGTACAATCTGGAAAAGTGATTGAAAAATTTTACTCATGCTGTCAACCCAAGAAGAACTCAAATTTTTCGATACATAAATCCTCCACTTAGAAACAAACAGATAGACAAAGGTCTGATGAATATGTTACTGAGCTCAGCCACAGAGCATCGCAATGCAAATTTTGAGATATTTCTGAGGGTCTTATAAAAAATATTTTGATATGTGGTATCTCAGATACCCACCCAAGAGAACATCTCCTATGGAAACCCAAACTAAGACAACATACTGGCAGTTAAAGCTACTCAAGAAACAAGATGCCAGTCTTAGCTACCTCAGCAGAAGTTCAAAATATGGATGTAGCTGCTATGAATTGTTGACAGAGACAAATAGGTGCTAAAGATGTTTGAAAAAAATACCAGTCTGGAGCTGATAACAAAAAGCCTGCCAAAACATAGAACTACATTCACTCCTATAAATTAGCACACCCAAGAAATGATTGTCCAGCATGACATGAAATATGTAGTAAATATTATTTCAAATAGTATGATTCAAAAATGTCAGTACATAAAATCCAAATTTTCTCAGAAAGTGAATCTGATACAGCAGACACAGAGTCAATCGTATCTGACTTCAATTATCTTCATCTAGAGATAAAATCTCAATCACACAAAGTCTACACAATAAGTAATAATGGAAATTCCGAGAGATGGACAGTAAACTTGAAACTCAACCTATCTGCAGTAAAATTTAAAATAGACTCTGGTGCAAAAATTAATGAGTTACCCCAAAAATACTACTATAATCTATCTCCCCAACCCGAACTAAAGAATACTTCAGTGAAATTGACAGTATATAATGACACTAAAATTTCTGTTTTAAGAAAGCATACAACCAAATTAACTCACTAAAATTTTCAAAGTACTATCCAGTACTATTCATCATTGCAGGTGCAAAATCTCAACAAGTACTTAATACAAATACATGGGGAAAAACTGAATTTAATCCAAAGAATCTGTTAATCAATCACTCAAATTTATCAAATCTTATACAAAAGTATGATGATTGTCTTGGTGAAATTGACAATTTAGTCTCCACTCAACACATCATTGTAGACCTTAAAGTAATTCCTATGATATATTCCTCTCAGAAAAATTCCATTAGTCCTGAAAACCAAATTAAAAAAAAAGGACTTATGATAATTGTTTCTGGAAGTGAACCCCCTGAATGGGTTAGCTCCCTCGTTATCATTGAAAAATCAAACAGGAAACTAAGACTATATGTAGATCCATGTGATTTAAACAAGGCAATAAAACACTATAAACTCCTCATAACAGAATAAATATTCATTTGAATGTATGGTCCAAAATTCTTCTCCAAAATGGATGTCTCTAATGGATTTTGGTAAGTTCCAGTTGATGGAGATAGTTCTTACTTACCAACCTTCAATACACCCTTTGGGAAAGTATTGTTTCACAAGACTACCATATGGAATACACAGCACTAATGACATGTTCCAAACCAAAGTAGCACAAGTAATTAAAGGAATCAAAGAGACAAAAACTCCCAAAATGACATTACAATATGGTCTAATACTCTAGAGAAATTAAAACACATTTTTGACCGATTATGTAGACATGGTCTAAAATTAATCAAATCAAAATGTATTTTTGCTCAATCTCAAATCATATTTCTGGGTCATCTAATCACCAGCAAATGATTGAAATCTGATCCATCCAAAGTTGAAGCCATCATCAACATGCCACTACCCAAATGCAAACAAGACTTGCAAAGATTTTTAGGCATGGCAAATTATCTCTGTAAATTTCTTCTAAACTGCTCTTAGGTAGCAACACCCCTACATCTATATCCTCAGAATGACACATCATTTGATAGGTTTCAAATTGAAGCACTTACAAAAATCAAAGAAAGGATTGAAAAATCACTCACTATACAAACAGGAAAATCATATGAGAAGAGTGACAAAGGCTGAAGTCATGACAAACTTCCAGTTCCAGCTGGGATCAAATTATCACTAAATTAATTCCAGAAGAATCTTGCTCATTTCTTTCGTTGTTTTTTTTTCATTATTTTGACCACAAATTCACATAGTTTGTCAGTATGGGACATCTAGTTTAGATTTGATAAAAAATTTTGATTACTTGATTGATTTTTACCAATTTTCATATATTTTTTTCCATCGGAAAGTAAACTACAAAGCATAACAAACAGAGCAAAGCATCATTATAGTTCAAAGTTCTGATTCTCACCGTTGCAAATATTACAGATTTCCTGATGATGAGAGAAGAACCTGGCATTAAAAAGCACTAATTATATATTCTTATATTTTTGAAGAAATATTTTTAGACAAAAATAGGCAACCCTTTTCTAGGTCATAAAAACCTAAAAGTATCCATAAAAAAACAATAATTGATAATAAATTGTTAGAACAGAAAGGGTGAAATAATTGAAAAATTTGCAACTATTAAGCACTTTCCAGAATCATGCTCTCACACTGAAATAAAACATATAGATGTAAAAAGACAAACTATAGTTTGTTCTGAAAACAAAAAGTGCATGGATTCTCGGAGTTGATTGTCACTCATATCAAATCTCCAATCCAGAACTGGCCTCAAAGGCTTGAATTCAGATAAAAAAATACAAAAATAACTAGGAACGTGAAAAACAATCCTAAACCACAATACACATCACTTATCCACAACACAAATTGACAAGAGAGAATAAATACCTCAATAACGAACACATAATCAAAATCACTTTGAAATAACCAAGGCAAATTGGGAAAATAAGTTCAGACTATAAGTATGAGCAAAGGAAATTCTATAAACAGGACCTTACCAAAGCGAATTGGAAATTAAAAGAAATTATCTCCCCTACATTATTCAAGTACAAATGTAAAAATATGAAATTCTCGCACACACTCATGCAATCATACTCCCTCTCTATCCTCCCGGCTCAGAGACAAAGCTTATCCCAAAAAGGAGGATGTTACGAAATGATATTAATACTCCTACAAACCAATAAAGCTGCAACTAGCAACAACAAATGATATTGATACTAAAAGACAATTACGTCCCTTGGCTGTAACATCATATTCCTATACATAACACAGAATTAAACATGTCTTCTATTTTCCACCCTAATCCAAGCACAACTCATTCATGCATTTACATTTTTTAAGCTTTCAATGAAAAAACAAACAACAAATTTATAAATCTAGTATTCAAGTACAATTGAACTGAAAATTGATTCAAGTTTTTAGTCTATTTGCCTGTTTACTTCTTGTATATGAAAACAAGATTAAAGTACATTTCTAAATACTAGAATCTAAATTTGAAAATCATATAGATTCAAACAAAGTCAACCCAAACCTTAATGGGACACCTTAGCAGAATTTTATTTGTGTGATCTCAGTGCAACAGCCAAAATATCACATTTGGAGGAGACAGAAAAATCAATTTTCCCTATTAACTGAATAAACTTCATGATATCAAATCAATATTTATGATGAATTCTTTGGTCAATGTGTGGTACACATCTAGGCAACCTAGAATACACACCCAATATATATATATATATATATATATATATATATATATATATATATATATATATATATCGGGCAACTACCCCACCAAACACTAAGGATTTGGTGAACAGTAGTTGCAAAAATATAATTGTAGTAGTGAAATGAAATGGTAATTCACTGATAGTTAATCTAATGGTAAATACCTTAATAAGCAATAGAATAACCAAGATCTCAACAATGAACCATTCAATTCATGTTTTAGTAACTATAGTCCAAGACATCCCAAGTGTTTTTTGGGGGGGGTCCTTTAGTATATATATATATATATATATATATATATATATATATATATATATATATATATATATATTAGCTAGGGTACCCAGCATTGACAGCAGAGATCATGTTAATATTACAGTGTGTCTCAAAATAGGGATCACAACCTTGAGTATTGGATGAGGGTAATTATTGATAGTATTGCACAAAAATGTTTTTAAATCACAACTAATGTTATGATTGTAATTTATATACATTTCTGAGAAATGATAATTACCTTCATCCAGTTCTCAGATGTCTTTTGCGGTTGAGCTTTTGCCCAAACCAGTTATGTTTTCCTCCATGGCCTCTTTTAATCTGGATACCTTCGAATGTCTGCAAGCATGAAAACCAAGCTGACAAAGCCTTATTCTTACTATACATGGACTGCACTGCACACCGCAAACCTTGCATATATTTGTCAAATCCTAAGATGATACTAACTGCTGTTCTTTGCAAAGTGCAACTAACCTTCTGCCTTGTCTTTGATTTGAAACACACTCTTATTCACACATTCCAACATGCTGAAGAGACAAATCTCACCAGGTTCCAGTTTCTTCTTAATGTTGAATATACTTCTCCTTGATATTCCCACTTTTTTTTGCAATTTCATTGTAACTTAGGGAGGTATCTTTCAGATAAACTTCTACTTGACACCTTTTCCTTGGGCTCAAATCATGACCAGATTCCATGATGACATTATTGGACAAGCACCCAGTGTAATTACAACCACAAGAGTAACATGTTTGATTTGATTTATGGCTGCTATGAGGTTAAATGGACACAGAGTAGGAAACAGGAAGTCTTTAAAGGGCATGATAGTTAATCTGATGTAAAACTGCCACCCTCGGGTAGGACTAAGATGTTAGTTTGGGGTCAACGATGGTTTAAATTCTCCTTGTACAGAATACCAGAATGACTACAGAATGCATGTGTTACTGTTTACATCTTTGTAGTTCAAATAGGGTTAAAAGTGAAATGTCAATTTTAAAAAAGTGCACAATGATTTTGTCAAAACTGTATCTCATATTTATCCTGAGGTCAAAATACCCTGATACACAAAGGTGCAGCCAAATTAAAATAAAAATGTTTTGTGCCTAAAAATATATTATTTAAATTATAAAGCTGAACATGATAAAATAAATTCCTACCTTCTGTGCAAATGTGACTTGCTATGTTAATAAAATTTGATTTGCAATTCCATTTTTTATTTCTATGATAATAATTTCCTTACCTTTTATACTTAAAATCCATTGTTAGGCAAGTTTTTTTTTTAAAATTATCCCATGTATATGAATATAAGCTCTGTCTAGAAAGTGTTCAGCCATTTGATATTGATGAAAAAAAATGGCCTACCTAGGACAATGGCACCTTAGTGCCCTTCAAAGAACTCCTTTTACACTTATCTCAGTGTTCCTTCCACTTTCAAAACAATTTGCGAAGTCCTCTTGTGGGATCACCATCAGCTGTCTGGTTGCGTTCTCCTTAATCTCCTTGACAGTCACTGGAAGCCAAATCTAGACTGGGAAGGAGGGTGGGGCATCAGCATCTGACAGACCTGAGTAATGCAATGTTTTGCCAAAAAACCTGCTGGAGACATCAAGAATGAGTAGGCTTGATTATCGGGAATGATATGGTCAAACAGTACGCAAGCTTGCTCAATGGCGTTTCACTGCCAACTGAGTAATTCCACAGAAGAGTGTCTGTTTATGTGCATGCAGTAAATTCTCACTGATTTGCTACCTAGTCTAATCATGGCTGCACAACTAGTTCTTGAGGTATTCAAATGGGCTAAATACTTTCCAGACAGACCGCGTTTATTATATATCATACACCAACAAAAAATCAATGAAACAAAATCATTGCAACAATTACATATATACATATATCATATATTTCGGCCAAATATTTCCTACGAATCCTTCAGATATTTCTCCTCATCAAATAACATCAGTTTGCCATGGTCTTGTATAGATTGCCTCAATTTAAAATAGTCTTCCATAATGTATATGTAACTATCATATATTTGGCCATATATTTTCCACCAATACTTCAGATATTTCTCTTCATTGAATAACATCAGTTTGCTATGGTCTTGTAAAGCTTGCCTCGATTCAAAACTTTCATAATATGCAATGCTTTCAAACATAAGTAGTGCATCATTTCTATTATTGTTCAAAACAATTCTGTGTTATTGTTACTTGAAAATTCATAAATTACTTTAATGGCAATTTCACAATTTTTTTCTTCATCGTACTGAATTGTTATTGTGCTTAAAATGCAAAATGTTACGGTGCATATTACATGCAGAGATATTTTTTTTTTTAAATCAAAGGAAATTTTGTGGTACTTTAATTAATTGGGAGACTATGATATTTAGGAAATTATTGTTGTTTTTTTACAGACTTGAAAACTGATAAATAGTAGGAAACTTTGATTTGAACTTACAATGCTGAGTTGATATCCTTGAATATAAATAACTTTTCGTATATTTTTTTAAAGGAATAAACAAAATGAAGGCAAGATATACTTATAACATAAGATTTATTGACACCATATAAAAGTTATTGGAATGGATAAAATAATCAAACAATTGGAAAAAAAATTTCAAGTCAGTTGCATTTGTCTTGTTGACTTCAAAGAAAGAAGAAAAAAAAAGAATTGGAGAGCCATTATTAATTCTTGACTAGAATTTTCTTTCATCTTAATCTTTGTTGCCTTTTATTTATTATCATTCATTTCCAATCTGCAATATTCACTCACTGCTGAAGACTGGCGGTCTGAGCAGTTTTGATAAAAAGTAACTAAAATCAAAATGAAAAAAAATACTAGTTAAAATTTATTAATGGTTGACAATGATTCTCCGAGCTAGGAAAATCAGGAAAAATGGAAAGGCTCTGCAGATCAGAACCTCAAAAGTTAAAAAGAAAGGAAGAACAAAACAAAACAGAACAACAGATCAATCACACACACACACACACACACACACACACACACACACACACACACACACACACACACACACACACATCTATACACACCATGCATGAATTAATTGTTATGTACATTAAAACTTGGAAAATTAATGAGCCGAGGATTTGTTACTATTCAGTGACTTTTTGTACAAGCATTTTCATCAATAAAAAATAACAAAAGGTCAAAATGAAAAAAAAAAAAAAAGTCATCACTTGAAGAAACCTGAATGGATACACACATTGCTTTTCTCATTAAAAGATAAACTATATTAAAAGATTTTCAGGAATGTAGATTTTAATTATTTTCATGTTATCATAAGAAAAACATACCCCTTATAAATATGATTAGAAGCAAGACTACCACCTACCTGTGTGAAGACACTGTTCCTTTTTTTAGTAACCTCTGCTATTTTACTTTAAGGTGAAACTTGGATTCAATGCTATCTTTTGCTATACTTTCATATACTTATAGCCATTACACACTCTGATTTTAGAATTCTTCTATTTCAGATTCAACTCTGATTCCATCCATTTAATAAATCGTAACATTTCAAAAATATATCTTCCTTTTTGTCATACTCTAAGTTCAATTATCCTCACAACTATTTTTTAATGCTTCCTAAATATTTTCTGCACAATACCAAAATTTAGTGAGAGACCAAATTCATGGGACACCGAGCTAGGAATTATCTCACTAATGATAGAGAAATTAGCAAACTCAAATTCTGCTTTATAGTTAAAGTTTCACATGCTTATTACATAATATATTTCATTCATTATTGCTGAACTTTTGTCCGTTTTTAATTACATTTAAATTTCTATATTGTGATGCACAATTAGAGAGAATATTTGATTTTTATTGTAACAAGCTAAAATTAACTCTATCTAATATTTCAACTATGACGAATTGTGAATGATCTAAGGGACATAACTATGTCCAATATTTTTGATACGCGAGATCTAGAATTCATTGTGTTGAAAGCTATACATATAAAACGTTTGTTGGCTTGTAAGCCTTCCTACAATATAAGAGACATAAAATTTAGACAAGTTTTGAAAAGAAATTATTTTATTTTGAAAATTTTGTTGTGTATTCATTTTAGGAATCATTAAACTATAATGTTAAAATAAATTATAAAAGTAACACTGCAAAAATACCAGTAGGTAATATTACAAGAACTTTTCTATTTCAGTACTTCTTCATATAATCCTCAAAACATGATAATCTAAAGATGATAGAAAGATACACAGGTATATTAACAGACTCAATTAATTCATTAACTGAACAAAGATGTGACAATTTTTTATTAGAAAATGAATAGTTTTATCAGAAAGTTTTGTATCTGGAAATATTTTTTCTAATTGTATCTACACTCCTCAAAATCTAAGATTTGAAAATCAAACCAGCGGGAAAACTAAAAGAATATTCAGTAAATTCAACAAAACTCAAATTATGAAAAGCGATACGAAAATAAAATACTTAGTTATATAATGTCTTATTTAAGATTCCTGGGAGCAGATAAGTTTTAAAATTTGAAATTATTTTGATTTTAGGATGATAAAATATACACACGTTTGCTTGATAATAAATTGGTCTTTAATAGGCCAACTGTTTTTGGACGATCTGAGAAACCAGTAGACTGTAACATACTTGGTGAGGGTCAAGGATAGGTTGTGTCCGATTGTGTTTAACACTGTCTCATCTTTGAATAAGGTAGAGCTTCTATGTACAAAAAAAAAGTTTTAAAAGCTTTCAGTTGAGAATTTTCTACCTGTAAATAAAACTAACATCATGGAGAAAATGTGAATAAAAAAAAAAATTAATTAGTAATAGCAAGGGAGGCAACTCTGAGCGCTTACATGGAAAATGGTGTCTATTGTCCCCAAACATATATATATATATATATATATATATATATATATATATATATATATATATATATATATATGAAATGATCAGCCGTTATAAGTGCAATCAACTATATCTAAATTAAGAAACTTTATATTTTTTAAAGAAATACAAACTTACGATGCCTTTTGAAGGAGTTTACATCCATTTTGGAGTGAAGCAAATTTTTTTTTTCAAATCGTTATTAATAATGAATAATTTAGTTTTCTTCTCACAAACTGTCCTCTTTCTTGAGCTAACATTTTTTTTAGCAATCGAGTGTAAGCAGATTTTCACAGCTGTATCAGACATTTCGGGGCTATTATCCTGGATACAGGACATAAGGATGCAATCATTCTCCATTGCTAATGTCAATCAGATTAAATGAGAGAGTAGACATAGATGATGCATTTTCTCCCATTCTCTTTCTTGTTATAAGTTCACTGCTGGCCAAAAGCCTTTTCCATCTCTTCACGAACAAGTATTACCTTAACTTTCATTGTTTGTATTGTTTCCATTGAGCAAGTGTATTAAGTGTTGTTAAAGCTGCTCAAGTAAAAAGAACATTATGTAACTAATTATGCAAAAAAAAAAAAAAAAAAAAAAGATATTGCATATCTATGCGTAACTACTTTAATTATGTTAAAGCTTGTGGAAGATTGATATAAATAATTTTATAAATTTATCAAATACATTTCTTTTTAAATTGGCCAGATTTTTGGCTGTCATACATTTTTATCAGCTAAATTGGAAAAGAGATCAGCCAGATCTAGCCAAAAATGGCTAATATAGCAACCCTGATGTGATTCTTTGCAACTAAGGCCATCGGTCATTGGTTCATAATTGCAGGCTTCCTTATCTGACTATTGTTGATACTAGTTGATTTGAACTTTGCTAAATTATTTGACAAAGTTTAATTGTCTCATTATTCTCTTCTCTGATCTAAACACTAAGATTTTGTAAAATTTAATAAGGATGATAAGAGGTTTAATGACAAAATTAATATTTCCATTCTGTACGGAGCTCTAGACATAAAGTGCCTTGCTACGGCTTGGCTCTATTAAATTCATCTGAATAATATATAGTTTCAAATTGTATTTTTGCTTTTAGTAATAATAGCCATTGTATTTTACTGATATAGATTTTCAAGTTTTCTTCACTTTAGTAATTTTTTCAACTCAGCTTCATTGATAAATCATTTGTATTTCTCTAGAATTTAACCAAACATGAGAAACAAGACATTATTATATAAACTAAAATCAAATTCAATCAGAAATTTTATGGTTTTTTTCCCTTTGAAACTTGAAACTATTCCCCCAAAATTGGCATATAATAATGAATATGCACTCACTTATTTTATACAGTTTTCAAAGAATAGATTTTTTTTAAGCAAATGATAAAATAAAGGATTCATTATATATATATATTTTTTTTTTACATATTCAGTCCAAACAACTTCAAAATACTGATGACTTTGCTTCATCCTGAGTTAAAAACTAGTTTTGAAAAAGAACAATTTTTAAAATCATTTTAGGGAAAAAGTTTTTTTCTAGAAAAAAAATATTAGATAGAATAATCATGTTAGAAATATGAAGTGTGTCTTTTCTACCACAAAAAATATTGTGCTTCTGTGTGTGAGAGAAAGAGAGTTGAAATTATTTGATAAATATAAAGCTAATTCCCCTAAACTTTAAAAGTTCAATTCTTATTTATAGTTATTTATAATTTTTCAATGAATCTTGTAACTAAAAGCTCAAAATTTGAGAAGAATAACAAAGATTCACCTCGGTAGAAAATAAAAGCGTTGACTAGAAGAACTGACTCAAACTATTATCAATACCGAACGTTGCAAAGCATTGTGGGATCATTTGGGTTCTATTAAATTATTCATGCCATTCAGGGAACAAACCAAAGAGAAACAAGTCTTGAAAAAGTTTTAGTTTCAAGCTGTTTTAGGAATTATGATGAACAATAATCATGCGCATATGAAAATAAATGTACAATTACTGCTCATAACTTTACATCAAATTCAGATAAGTTATCACTCAGAGTTTTTTATGCATCAGTATAAAAAGTCACAATTACAAACCTGAAACTAAAGTAGAATAAAAGATAATACGATATCATATTCAGGAATATTATTTAATACAGATATTTTACCAACATCAAATATTATACAACTAAGAGACTTGCTTGATCTGACATTTCCATGTTATTATCACAAGGTTTTTAACCAATGTTCATCATGAAACACTAGTAAAATGGACAGGAATGTTATGCCATTATATCATAAATTTAATCAATAGCCAGAGTGCCAATTTATATACATATATGTCTGTGTGTACATATAAAGTTTAAAAAAAGATTTTCAACCAGTGTAGTGTGGTAGGAAGATGTAAGAATGCCATTCTCTTACTTTTTTTTATACTACTAATATTCTCATTCTGCTTATATTGTTGCACCCTCAAATTAGCCAGAACGGTGCATTGTAGCTATGTATATTGAATCGATGTATCCCTAAAATGTGAACTACCCAGCTGGAGAGGCTGGCTTCACTCACCAGATCACTGCTCATTAGAGCAGGCAGCCTAGACCTTTTTTTTTTACTACTACACCACTGCATATGTAAGATAATAAAGTAAAGGCCTTTCAACAAATGATATCTTGTAAGCAATCAGAGAGAAACTAAGATAAAACTCATTAAATTCATCTATTTTGGTAGAATCAAAGAAAAGCAATGAAATCAAAATTATTTTAAATTAGTTTTGTATACATTTATATTCTAATGGAAGACTCACAATAACTCTATCTTAAAATTAGTATATACATATATATTTACTAACCTTAGCTTAGTCTGGCAGAAGACTATAATAGTGGAATACCTTGTGAGAATCAAATGTGATTAACTTTTTAGCCCATATTCTACAGTGGGTGACTTTTAGCAAGCTAATCTCACAGGCCATTGCTAGTAAAGAGAATTCAATCTTCACGGAGAACTCAGCTATTTTAGCTGTGAGTCAAACTAAGCTAAGGTCTATTATTAATTTTGACTAGTTTTCAACCTTCATCCTAATTTTTGATTGCTTTTTATCACAACTTTGAATCAGACCGTTATAGTTACAGCAACAATTGAACAGTGTAATCAGAAAACAAAGAGCAAGCTCATGATGAGAATTGAACTGACACTCTCTAGCCAGATGGGGTCCAGTATACACCTGGCTGCTATTAACCATTCAGTCACAGGGACTTTATAGTTGAACGGAAGCCAATTTTACACCTTAAACCTAACTCCTTACAACTGATATTCCAAGCTGATGATGTTTACAATTGAGACCCAGTCGTCTTTTTATTACAATGTTATTGCTAATTTCAAATTTTTCATTCTTGGATGAAGTATTGCAACATTATCATTAATTCTGACTAGTCTCTACCATCAATCTAACTTTTAGTTACTTTTTATCACAACTCTGAATTGGACCATTATCCAACAGCAAAAATTAAACGTTTTTTTACCATTTGCTCAAGGTAAACAATCAGGTCCCTCTAGACCTTTGCAGCAACAGCGTAGGACAACATACAACTTCCCATCTTGATGTGATTGCGAGATTTTAATCACAGAAGTCGAACATCATACAATCAAAATCAGGTTTTGAAAATTTGTTGCGGTTTGATGAATCAATTCCTGATCTCAAGATTTATGATTGGATTACCATATTCCATAAATGACGATTGGTTCTGAAAAATTTCCTGAACGTTCAGATTGGCATTTATCAGGATTTTGTAAATCTTCCGAATGAATATGATTTTTCCTACTTATGACATTGAGATGGAGGGGACTACCATAGACCATGATTTAGCAAGCTTGACTCTCATTGGTTGCTTTACTTAAGAAAAGAGCTTCTGATAAGTGACCATTAGCTAACTCTAATGGACTATTGCTAGTAGAGGGAATTTGGGTTCCGATTGGTTTCCCTACAATTGAGATCTTGTGACAGAATAAGCTTTCATTAGTAAATACCTATACCTCTACCTATAAAGTCAAAATTTTAGTTTCCTGGTTTATTAAATATACTAAGATAGAACCCATCAAAAATGATGGGATATGTCTTTGCTGTATAATGGTTACAAACCACTATTTACTGAGCAGGAACAATATCAGTTTTAGAGTGTGTGATCTATTTGTTTTAAAAATTGCAGCAATAAGAAGATATAATACAGATTTTTAGCTTCAAAAAGTAGGGATTGCATTATACTAAAGTGAATACATTAATAAATATCAAACATTATATTAATGAAATTGAATATTAAATTAATAAAATATTTTGTAATTGTAAACCATTGCATGTTTTTCAATTCATCGGTAATTTCCTTGTCCAAGTTATATATGATTTTTATTTTTCCAATTGGGCCATCAGTCTAGGGACTTTTCCTGCTTTGCTATAGTCAGGTGATCAATTTGAAGTTACCTTATCTATACATAATTTTATGTATCAGTTCAGAATAAGGTGACAAGTGAACAGACATCTGCACTAAAAAAAAAGGACAATGGTACTTATATAATTAGAATATTGATGTATCACGATTCATACAAGATGAAAGCGAATCTGAAAAATTTGCAATTTTATCATTCAAGTTTCTAGTCACAGATTCACACTACAGTGTGCATAGAAGCATAATCTACCTCCACTGAAAGATGGAACCACCACGGGTTCTTAGAGGCTACCCCTTAAATCAAAACAACACTCCTAGGTAAATGTGGAATGATGACACAATCAAAAGCTTCAAATTTGGTAGGATTTCCTTAAATGAATTTTGAACCTCAAGTGATTGTCTTCTAGGAAAATTTGAATGAAATGTTCTTAAAACAAAGAGAAAAAACACAAACATTTTGGCTTTATATCACAGCTTATCATTTACAATCAAATCAAGTGAAAATTGATTGTGTAACCAAATGAGACAGTTCTCAAGTTATAAATTCTGGTTTTCTGTCAGTTATATAACAGTAATTTTGAATATTTAATGAGCTTAGATGACTTAATTGTAACTTATTTTCTCAAAGATAGATAAGCTTTAAAAAATGCACAGTTATTGAGGTTCTTTCTATCAATTTTGAGAGCATTGTAATAAACAAAAATAGTCAAATTTGGTCTTCAGAAATTCGGTGTCTTGGAGGTTAGCAAAGACAGGAGGATTTTATTTACATTTCAACATCTATTTTGTATCAATGTAAAGAATCAATATTTTAAATGAAAATTTTTATTTTACAGATAAATTTAGGAAAAAAGAGGAAAAATTGAAGTAACAACAATATAAAACTTTCTTTGTGCCTTTCATATGATGGTAGCATTTTGAGAAGTAAGAAGCACAAAAATATTAACAGTCATAGCTTTATTTTCCTTTACTAATGAAAGACTCACAGTAGTTACTTTCAATTAGATTTCCTAGAAGATGACATGAATAAACATCAAAATAATAATGACGTTTATTATCTAAAATAAATAATATTTGATCATTACCTCAGAGCGTGTTTATCAAAATTTCTTCAAGTTTCTATTTTTAAATTGTCTGATGAATGATTATCACCATTTATGTTGGCTGGATTTTAAAAAAACAAAAACAAAACATTTTCTGATCAATAACAAATTAAGATTCAGAGAAACATTCCTCTTGCATATAAATGTATGTAAAATATGACAACCAGAAAATGACTAGGAGAAAAAAAAAGTACAAAGTTTAAGGGTATAGCCAAGAATAAGTGGTCCCCAAGTTGGTTGATATTGACTCCTATAGATCAAAAAGATATTCCAAGCTTATAATATTAATAGGGAATTGATTGAGCTTTTAAAAGAGTCTCAGGTAAGAATAGTATAATTCATGATATAACATAGATGCGTAGGGCTGATTTTAGCCATGTAAATACTGTACTAACTCTAGGAAGCATTCAGAGAGTGCATTCCTCTGCCAACACCACACACTAACTAAAAACTGTACGTAAATCAGAGCATATATAGCTACAATGAAGATGTAAGTTTCAACTTTTTACTATTTTGGACTATCGTTTTGTATATCTCTAGCTGAATACATATACCTCTTTGAACTTTGTTGACAGGTAAATAAAGCAGAAGAACAAATTGAACCAAGAAAACTGTGGTGATTTGCGTGTTAAAACTCAGTAGATTGTGATCAAATATCAAGATCATCAACCACATTCCTTACATTAAAGATGTCAAATGATTCATAATAAAGTAAGGTTAGTTTATTTTGACTGTTTTATTATTTTTACTATAATTAACTATTAATGAGAAATGATCAATAACGCCTTGCTTGTTAATATTTTGAAAAGAAGAAGGAAAACAATTTTTATTTTCTTTAAAGAACACATCATTCATGTTTTGAGAGATTTTTTTACGTTTGAATTTAAATCTGACAGATAAAGATATATATAATATTGAAAATTTCCAGTATTGCTGTATATTATTTTTTAATAATTCAAAAGGGTTTTGTTTTTCTTCTTCCATTTTTTTTATCATCATTATCATTATTATTATCAACTATATGTTTTTGTTGAGCTATTCTCCATGGTTTTGGTAAACTATTCTCCATTTTAATGTCATTGTTATACTTGATCTCAATTATAAGAATGGAGGGAGGCTGGTGAAAGATCATAGATACTACCATTGAAATAAACAATCAAAAAGTTTGGTGTACCTCTGGTCTGAAGCAATGTAGATGAAGCTGTCACTCCTAATTAATCACAGAGTCATAAGGTTACTTCAAGTGAAAAATATCAAAACTTGATGACAAAAATATAACGGTGTTTTTCTTTTTTTCTTTTCTGTCTGTGGTGGTATCAACGGTAAATGGAACAATGAAATATTTAGAGACAATGAACACACACACAAATACACATTAAAAAAATAACACCGAGTACTCAAAGTAAATTTATATCTCATGGTTTGTTTGTAAAAGATGAAACCTTTTGTTTTTAAATTCCGATTAGAGAGAGAAAAAAAAATTATAATTGTTAAGGGTTATACACTTCCCTTGATATCACAATTCCTTCAAATGTTAGCCAAAGTGAAAATGTTGCCATGTTGCATAACTCAACACCTTCGAAAACCAAAATTAGCCGGGGGATTAATAGAGAGGTATGTAAATCTAAAAATTTACCAACAATGGATCTACTATATTTCCTACAAGTCTAGAGCGGGGAATTTTTTTTCTTTAAAGAAAATGAAAATGGGATAATTGTTGTTGATCCAAGAAGTAAAATTAATCTTGAGACTTAAATCTCGCTCGGTATGTATGAGTGAAGAAAAGTCAGAAGTTGATCATTTAGAAAAAAATTGAAATTTATTCACAAGATATGAAGAGAGGATGAATCCTATCAAGCCACAAAAGCCCAACTTCTTATACACATCTGTCATTTTAAGAGTTAGCAAAGATATCCTATAAATCTACTGTCTTGAAGGACTAAACTCCCAATCTTGTTAATTATTGTTACATAGACAGTTACTAAGCTCAGCTTGGTGCAACACAAAGCAGAATAGGGAGAAGTGGGAGGATAGAATGATTGTGTTGCACCAATCTTGGGAGGGTGTCTGCCTGCCCTGAAAATCAGCATATTTTTTTATCATGACTTCTGGCACCATTGAGAAATATGCAGCTACCTCAGCTGTCAAGCAGGCTTACTTATATAAGTGATATCTTTATTTTTTTCTAAATAACCCCCCCCCCCAAAACAATGGAATCCATTAGTACAGAAAGTACAGTTTACATTTTTAGTTTTTACCATACGAATAAACATTCAAAATAATTGATAGCAAAAGAATTAACAGAAAAAACAAATAGTATACAGTTTTATAAGGGCAGACGATTTGATAAAATCTGATTCTGATCCTTTCTGACAGGCATTTTTAAAATCACACCTACATCGTCATTTATCAATTGTGGTTGGATAGTGACTGTAATTATGTAACCATGCTGTCGAAAACATTTTTTAAAATCTTGGCATTTGTATGCGAGTGATTTTCCAAAATTTTTATCTATTGATAAGAATATCAAAAAAAAAAAAAAATGTGAAAGTAAAATTTGAAATAGTCATTTTTGCAGACTGTTGAGATAACTGCTGTTTAAAACAACAGCAACAACAAAAAAATGAATATCAAACATTCATTTTAGGGCTAGAATTAGTCAATATTTCTACCTGAAGTCCCCTCGCCTCTTTTGTTGTTGTTGACAATACTGTCAGTGAAGAACAAATTGTGTCGTTTCAGACCACTTGAAAAACAATTACTATCAGTCTCAAATGAAATTTTGATGAAAATATATTACAAAAAAATTCAATGGTACACTGTATTCATCTTTTCTTCTTCGGGGCATTCAACAAATGATACCATACAACAAAAGAACCTAATGTCTTAGTATACACAAATAAGTTTTGATTTTCATAATAGTATACTAAAAAAAAAACATCAATTACTCAGAATGCAACCTTTAAAATATAGAATTAAAAAAAAGATTGATATTGGATTAACAGTAGCAAAAATTACACAAATATAATTTAGTGACTCTTAGTATTTTACGGGTGTGATTATTTGAAGTTTGTGATGTCAAAGCAAAAAATAAAGTTCACGAGTTGAAATTTAAAGAGAATTAGCTTAATTTTATTGTATAATGGCTAAAATGACAGGTATAGTTTATATTTGTACAGGTAAACCACTGATTTTCCAGAACTCTCGGTTCTAAAATTGTACCAGATTATCTGTTTTGCCAGACCAACAGAAGTTGGGCAATGATAATTCAATGATACACACCTGACCCACTAATCTGAACGCACATCTTATATCTTTAAAGTACTAAGACTGTTGGAAACTTAAATTGAACAAATACTAAATATGAATTTAAGGGTTAATTGTAACAGGTACAGTTACATTAATTCAAAATTTCCTAGGGGGTAGATCACCAATATGAAGCAGTTTCATTTACATTATACACTTGTTTGGAGCTGAGGTTCTCCTTCTCAAATTCGTGCACCTTTGTAGTTTGCTGCAACTGTTTTCCTCCACATACTTTACGCATATAGATTCAATGGCACTTCTTGAGCTTTTGAAGCCATCTTTCACTGTAATTAGACTCGTGTTCATAATTAAGTTATTTACGGTACAACACACTATACCACCTGTGGCCACTCCGTGAACTAGTTTGAGAGTCATGAGAAACTCAAGTTTCTGCATAATTTTGTGTGGGTTAAGAGAGGTGCCAGACCATCAGATGCCAGAAAATTGGTGGTGTACCTGTTCTTACAGAATATACAGATAACTGATGAAACAAGTCGGGGAGACATTTGGCAAATGTTATGAAAGATTGCTGTGGGCATAAACCATGAAATATTTCGTCTTTTCTGCGGTTACAGAAAGCAGACATCAAATGACCACAAAATTTTAACCTTAAAACATAACAGCAAAAATTCTTTAGACGCTAAAACAACATTGTGTTTAGTTTACAGAATAGATAATAAAATTGAAGAAAAATTTGAAAAAGGCCTAAAAAATACTAAATTATGAAAACCAAAGAAAGACAATGTTTTGAGTTAAATATACTATTTTTTTTTTCCTTACTGGACAGCAGACTTGATGTGGTTGGATTCTGGAATAAATGTTACAACCAAATTTAACATCACAATTTTTTAAATCAAAACAAGAATAGATACACTTTTTTCAAGTAATCCTTTTTATCAAATGATTATTTTTGAATTATATTACTAATCCATCCCTCTCTCTATCTCTCTTAGCCATATTCCTCGAAGACGTGGGCAATCATAACTCTCCATAGCTTTGAACTGTGCATTGCCATGATTGTTCTTGGAAAGAACAGTGGAGTGGTTTCCTGTTGACTTCTCCATGGTTTCAAATTCAGAGTTGTTCTTCTCCTAGACTGGTTGCCAACTGAGGCTAGAGAACCCAGTCCGCCCTCTTTTTTTTTACCCATAGCTGGGGGTAAAAATATGGAGTCTTGCCCTTTTCAAGGGCATTAGTGCAAAGTGAATGTAAACCGTTTCAACCACAGTTTGAACTCAGCTCACCGATTCCATTGTTCACACCATTAACTGTTACGTCACTCTCATCTCCTACCAAACCATACCTTCTGCAATTATCAACATTATAAGTACATAAAAAATGACAAAATAAAATCATGCAAGGAATTATTTGTTGGCTTAAACCAACTTTGGCACATTCATGGGATAATTAGTAATAAAATCAGTAGCTTGTGAGGTTAGAATGCTAACAACCACTTAATGGCAGCTGGTCTAACATGAGGAATTTATATTCCTGGCTAGAGGATATTTTCATATAAATTAACTTATCTGATATTTTAGTGCACCCAAATTTTATTAGTAGAAGTTCAATTGATAATATTTGAGATAATTGATTTAGACCAGTGATTCTCAAACTCACGATCGCAACCCAAATGAGTGCTGCAAAGATCCTCCTGAGGGCTCACAAGAAGGTTTGAAAAAAATTAATAATAATGATAAAAATAAAAGGAAAAATGTGAAGAAATAAAATGAAAAAAAACGTTAAGCGTAAAAAATAGTGTAAAAATATTTACATCACAATTTCGGAATATAGAACATCATCGAGACTCAGGAAGAGGAAAATAGTTGTGAATAATAGTGTTGATAATTGTGCGGAAAACTCCTGACCTATTCCAGGCTGTATTCACATCCAATACTTGTGCTTGATTATTAAAGTAAAATTCAGTAAAACATATTGGATAAAACTAAATGAAGAAACACTGGAATTATGTTTCTACCCCTGAGTGATGCCAGGCCAAAAGAATTCAGAGTTCAGGGTTGCGGTCATAAAAGTTAGTGAAACACTGATTTAGATAGACAGATCTATTATTGAAGATAGTAATAGAATACCTGCACTTTTTGGCTGGAGTGGATAATAATGCTGTCTTAAATGCAATGTAAAACCTAGCTTAACTGAATCTGGATCAGTGTGGTTATTCAATATTTGTTTTCTCTGACATCAAAAAACTTAACAACATAAATAGAAGCAGAATTTTTTTTTTTTCTTAAAAGAAGGCTTCAAGGTGGCATCACACAAAGAGTGACTGAATTTTGGTTTGATGATTTCATACTTGTTGATAAAGAGTATGAAAAAAATAAAAGTATTTTGTAAACATTAAAAAAAAAGGCATTTTTGCAATATGGTACACAATGAGAAATGACCACACGTTTCCCACATTTTGAAGTTTTTTTTTTTTGCTTTTTCTTTTTATGAAATGAATTCCATTTGCTATGAATGCATCCAGGAATATCTCTCCCCATCTCTCCACTCATTTAATAATTACAAATAATAAATATAATAAAAGATGACACTCAGGAACATTTCCATACAACAATGGCAACATTGCCTCCAAAGAACATATACAATAAGTTTTTCACTTCATGAGTGATCTCAAATCCATAACCTTCACCCACCACTGCATGCCAAGAGGCACCAAATTTCTTATCCATTGTCTCTTTTATCATTTTAGCAGCAGTCTGAAATTCAAAAAATAAATATCAGTGAAAAGAAATAGTTTACTAAACGTTTGAAAGAAGATGAAAGTAATCGTGAAAAACACAATCGTAAGTGAAAATATTTGATTAACAAAAAATAAAATTTGCTAGATTTTGTTTCTTTCACTATTTACTATAATTGATAACATAAAACAATCTCTTATTTCAACAAGAATATTTAGCAGAGATATTGACTAAGTTTGGTTTAGTCTGATACAAGGCAATAAATATGAGGCATTTAGTGATGATTGAACTCATAACAATAGTAAAGGTCTGCTTGACAAGTTCACTAACCATTACTCCATGGCAAGACATCCAAAGAATATCCAGTATGTATCAGTAGACTGCGTTATTCAAGGCTAAGTATTAGCTAATAGAAGAATATCACCTCCATATAGACAATGCGGGGCAAAAGGTGGCTAAGCTCAAATAAAAATAAAGATTTTTCAAATAATAAGATAAGTTCTTTTCAAATAGACCACCGGACTAAGTTAGGCTTTGTAAGTATCGAAAAAATACATTTACATCAGTATAAATGGTTGTAATAATTCAACAATGTGAACATGAAAGATTGAGAAAAAAGTGTGTTGAATCTGAAATCTTTTTTATCAGCATTTAGATAAGGCTTTATGCATTACGCCGTGATTCGATCACCGTCTTCAGAAGCTCTTTTGCAATACAGAAAACAGTAGAAAGTGCAGTCCATTGAGACAATATATGAAACAAGAAATGGTCTCAACATATAATGGACAACACTTTCTACAGTTTTCAGTACTGCAAAAGAACTTCTTCAAAATGCATGAAGCCTTATCTTAAGGATAAAAAAATTTTTTTGAGATACAACCTTATCAATGTTTCACTTCCACATTGTCAAATTACTACCAAAATTCTGTTGGATCACCTTACATCCATTTAACAAACACCAGTATAAATGTGTGTGTGTATTAACTTTTATATAGAATAATACTGAAGGTAGACAACCAGATGTCATGTCCAAATGGTTTAAGAAGTGTTTAAATGGGACATAGTCAGTTCTGATTAAGAGCAGTCATTTGGGTGATGGACATACCGGTTTTATAATGACTTCAAACAGCCCCACCCAAAGAAGATGGTATAGACACTTCAGACCAATATAGCACAAGAGAAGACAACAAGATATTTGGTGAACTCAACCCATTTTTGCCTTCCCCCCAAGACATAACTACATTTGGTTGTTGGCTCTCGATACACTCTTTCCCCAGATTCTCAAAATAGGAAATAAACCAATAAAGAATAAAAGATAGATTAGATTTGATTGCCTACTTGGGTTTCAGTTCAAATTTTTAACTTTTGTGACTCTGAACAATGCAGAAATGAATGAGAACAAAATCAGATTAATTTTATTGTGTGGCAAATGAATTTCTTGTGACTCAGCAGCTAAGACAGGATTAACACAGTAGCCAAGACAGGATAAACTCTAATCCCCATTGTTATTCTATGGGGTAGGTCCTTGGCTATTCTAAAATCAGGCCGACATTTTTGACAGACTTTTTAAAATTATTATTTCTTTTTAATGTTTCTCTCATTCAGGATAATGATCTGGGTGAAGGTTTGCAATTAGTTCATAAATTCAGGGAGTATCAGCAGTAGTAGTAGTAGATGCATAAGACAATGTAATCAGTTATCTCCCTTCCATTATCATCATCATCAGTCTTTTAACGTCCGTCATTGGACATAGACCTTCCCAAGGATTCGCCACAATTCTCTATCATGGGCGTCGTGGAGCCAGTATTTTCTGAATTTGTCTAGTTCATCTCTCCATCTTGTATTCTGTTGGCCTTGGTTTCTCGAGTGATCTCTGGGGATCCATGTTGTGGGTTGTGATATCTCCCTTTAATAGTGGATTAACAAACTGATAGTAAACCTTTTACCGTGTTCTTCTATTTAATTTTTCTAAAACCAACTTAATTATGTGATTTTGGTTGATCCTAGCAGAAGATCATACTATGTATGAAATCAAAAGAAACCTTCCTTAATCCAAACTGTTGATGACTTTTATTTGTTATATTTTGTTACTGATATGAAAGAATATTCAAAATGTATTTGTTCCGACAGAGGCCATAATTCAAAAGCATTAACAAGTCACTGAAGACATGCAAAAATTAATTTCAAACAAGCAGAAAATATCCTTTACAAATAGTTATGAATCCTCATTTTTTTCAATTCAGATATCGTTCTTTCCAATGAAAATTAAGAAAGAGTAAACTTTCTGCAAATTACAGACATGAAAGTGAAATACGTTTACTTAAAACATGGAAAATATAACTGTCCAAAGAGGAGTAAACAGCTTAAAAAAATCAAATTGATAATAAATATGGTCTAGCTACAGCAATTTCTAAAAAATTACTAGTGAAGCTTGAGTGTTTTTACATTATTTGCAAGTAACAAAGAAACTATAATTACAACTACTGCTAATAAAAATAAATTCTGGCTTGCATTGTTCAGTAAGAATTACATCCTTTCTATCAAATAAAACATGCCCTAAAAAGGAACTAAAATAATGGAAATGTGCTCAGTATGAAACATACAGTAGAGAAGCAGCTATTTCAAAAGAGAATTTTAATCAAAACTTATATTAAGAGTGAAACCCTATATTTTGATCCTCTATCTCAATTATTTGAGAAATAGGATCAAGACTTTGTCCAAAATCTTGCATGGGTCATATATTTTCAATTTCTGCTCAGCCCTTGGTGCCATAGTTTTTTGGTGTCTACTATGAAGTCAGACACATCCATGATAATTCAAACTATATAGTGTTTCAGTGAGTAAAACTTTTTATGTGCCTGATATTTTTTCTAGAATTTGAATTGAAGATAAAAATCTTAAAATTCAACTAAGTGAAAAACTTTTCAGCAGTGTTATTCACATTTGATGAAAGATTATTCCCAAAAGGGCTGAAAATGTTTACACACACACACACATATATATATATGTATATACATATACACAATAATTAACGCTCCTCTATTCAGGGTTGAGCACTCTTCAAGTGAGGTAACTCGTTCATTGTAAGCTTATGCAATGCTCTTCCATAGGAATAGAGTAGTCTGGTGGATGGGGAATATATGCTAAAATAAATATATTGCTTATATTCAACCTTACTGACCGTCCAGTTCCCTGGCAGAGAGGTCTAAAGCGAAGGCTTCAATCCTGCCCCATGGTACTAGATGGGATAATGGATAGTCTATAGCCACACTGAAGAGTTGTAATACAACGAAACAGCTGTCAGTTGATGACATAATAATATATATATATATATATTACACACACGTATACACACACACACACACAGTGGCAAGCAAAAGTATTCGACTGCCTTGGAATTTTTCCTATTTTGTAGCATTACATCCTGTAATCTAAATTGAACTTTTAAGGGAAATTATGACATGAACCTATGCAAGTTAGTCCAAAATGGTGAGGTGGAATTTAAAAAATCTAGTTTTCAAAATTTTTAAAAGAATAAAAAACTGAAAGGTGGTGCATGCACAAGTATTCAACCCCTATTCTATAAACCCCTTAAAGAAGATAAGATGCAATCAATAACTTTTACTAGTCAGTTAAATGAAGTCCATCTGTGTGCTATCTGAGTGTTACATGATCTCAGTATAAATACACCTGCCTTGAAAGGCTCTAGAGTCTGTAACCAAGTAAGTGCCATCATCAAGACTAAGGCACTCTCCAAACAGGTCAGGGACAAAATTGTGGAGGAGTGTAGATCAAGGTTGTGTCATAGAAAAAACTCCTAAACTCCTTGTCTGCCAAGTTGAGGGTAATGTATAGCACCTGAATTAATGATCACCAAGAGCAACTTAATGGCCATTCTAGAATGCTGAAAAACACATGACAGAAAGACTATTCAAGTCACAAAAAGTACATAGGATTTTATCTATGTGTGCTCCCTGAACTAAGGAGAAATAGAAGACAGAAGATAATCATGACTGTTATGTAGTGAAGAGCATTGTCATTAACGGGAGACAGAGATGTGAATATGCTTTTTTGAGCTAGAGAAGAGGACCTTTGATTTATTAGCTGAGTGTATGAGAGATTCCTCAACATCTATGAAAATGAAATCAGCAAAGTTTAGAATAGTGATTGATCACAGTAGGAAAAATGGTAAAATTTGAATCGACTGGGAAACTGGCGAAATAATACCGGACATAGAGAGAAGGGAAAGATGAGTAGGGAAGGAAGTAACCGACAAAGAAATTCAGGGCTTCAAATGAGTGTTTGTACACATGGGTCTAGGTCTTTTATGGACAGTAGATAAAGATAGTGATGTATAGCATAAGTGGCTAGATTTAAGGTTTTGTATCTAAAGCTAATACTTTTTTATTTTCGTACTTAATTTTGACTAAAAAAAAAAGGAGTCACTACACGTACTCTCCCCCAAGCAGGCTATGAGTTGAAAATTATAAAAAATGTAAGACCTAGACAGTTGTTGCTTGTTTG
This sequence comes from Thysanoteuthis rhombus, assembly GCA_963457665.1. Lineage (NCBI taxonomy): Eukaryota > Metazoa > Mollusca > Cephalopoda > Oegopsida > Thysanoteuthidae > Thysanoteuthis > Thysanoteuthis major. The sequence goes on from OY735209.1 coordinate 17,190,409, forward strand.
TATCAGAGTGGCTGTGGTAGCTGGCTTCCATAGGAAGAGCATGGTTGTGATCGGTCAAGGCGTCAGTGGTGAATTTGAAAAACATGTGTCCGTCATGGTATTTTTGATGAACATCCGTTCGATTCTTTTGTGTTGGAACAAGTTGTGATTTTGTGCATTTTTGTGTTGAAAACCTTAGAGACAGTTAAACCATTGTTATAGACCAAATTTCCACATTTAATCAGTATACATATTCGAATAATCTAAATTATACCTGTACATACATATGATTTATGAGTTATAAATATCATTTATGATTTTTGAAGCATTTATCAAGGACTGTAATTTGTAGTTGGTTGATAAAGACAACAGATCTCTTGTATACTTACTTCATTATTATTTGAGAATTTTTCACATGCAGTCACACACAATTCCATTGTTTCTGTCTTCATTTCATCCATCATGTCCGAGTGCTGGTGTAAAGAAAGTAAAATATATGAAACCACACTTATATGAATTTTACAATGTGCCTTTCTTTTACCATTAAACTGCTGATGACCCAATCTAGGGAACATGTGTTGCTTACTTTTCATAAGGCTCAACATGAACTCAGTAATGAATAGGCCTCCTTTTGAAAATCATAACTTGTCATGCCTCCTTTTGAAAATCATAACTTGTCATCGTAGTCAATAATTGAACAGACATAGTATCTAATTTTGAAGTCATGTAAAAAATTTCAATTGAAGGAAAAACATGGTCAGAATTATGACATCACTGGCATTTTCCAGTGAAAAACGATCAAGATATATCTAAATTCTGAAGAATCTAGATGTGATTGATAAACCTGTCAAAATAAAGACCCAAATAAGATGAAAAAGTTTTTTTTTTTCATAAATCAAAAAGAACATTTTTAGAAAGGATCTGGTGAAGTACTGATGCCAATTTTCAAGTCTGTAGATAAAATAGTATGGCCAGGAGCACTGAAACACAAAAACAAGTAAACATACATGCATATGAAAAGAGGACAAAATCCTTTGCTATCTTTGATGGCTACAGTTGTTCAATGACTTTTTTCTATATTATTGAATCCTTTTTTAAAAAATTATTTGTAAAGTACATTGTTGGACACAGACTTAACTCAAGGTCATAAGACATGGAATTGATGCGCCTTACCCTGGCACATGATGAGAGAAGATGGACACATACCTTTCCCAAAGTCATTAGGGCAAAGTAATCAAAAACTGTCTCAGCAAGAGTTTGAACTCGGCTCCCCAAGTCCATGTTCTATGCCGTTAATAACCTTGCACCTCCAATTAAAATTCATGAATCATTTGATATTCTATTACCAAATTGTAAAGATGGACTGCAGAATTTCAACAGACCCTGTTAGTCTACAGTAATCTCTTGCGGATGTGTGAGGGGTGCCATGGAGGTGCCATAAAACCATAAATTGTATAAAACTACAGTACCATGAATTGGAAAAGAAAATTCACTGTCAAGAATACCATTCAACTAAACAGCTTGCGAGTGTAAACACGTTTTGTATTGCTTTCATAAATAATTTTTAGTTGATAATTTCCTATAATCTTTCTTCTTATCAATAACACAAAGACTTTTACTATAAAATGAACAGATTACAATTTCCAGGCATTTTTATTGAAACTTGTCACTTTTTGTCAAAAGTCTGCGGTAGTTGCTTTTTTCATAAATATAAATGCAATTATGATTTCCTAAACTTTTTACCTTTTGTTTCATACTGCACAGCATATTTTCTATGATGTAGTTTTCTACAGTATGCCACAAAACTCCCATAAATATTCCCATGAAATCATTCAAGACAGGATCGCAAATTATTGAACCCATGAACAATAAGAGACAATTGTATGTTAATACTAATGACTATGGTGTGTAGAATGTTCGATTCTCACTCAGTATTTCACTATTATGGCCTTGTATCAGACTTAGCTAATATTAGTAAGTGTTGGGGGTATCTTCTATTGAATGAAGATTAGTAAGATAATCTTGAAAGCCATTGTTAGCCATAAATCCAATCTTCAATGAGCACCCTATTGTTGTGGCCTTGTGCCAGATCAAGCTAAGTTTAATAAATGTTTATAAATGACAATGAGGAGTATGGGCATCTGCAGTCACTTTTTGGGGAGGAGGTGGTGCAATAGGATATACATCCAGAGATGAGCAAAAAGATAGATTTGGAATATATTATAATGGCAACCATTACATGATAGGCATTGAACTCATGAGGAAGGTGCTGCACTTACCGCTATTTGTAGTTTAAGTAAGTATGACCTACTGTATGTCAGATATTTCATTTGACCAATGACAGAGACGCACCAGCAATTAATAATTCAGTCTTTCTATAGGTGAGAATCAAGTTGGCATTACACGAAACAAATGTTACCAACTTCGCTGTAAACTACAACACAGAACCAATAACGACATACAATTCTATGTATTTATCAAAGCCAACAACAAAAACAATTACATTAATTTCTACTCCAACTACACAACCACTAAACACCTGTACCGCAGAATTATCCTTTATTGATTATGAGGTATACCCTTCTTTTAAGGATTATTGGGATCGTCTTGTTTTTGAAGGTTGAGCTTGCTTTGCCAATGGCTTGTCATCCAAAGGTGAATCTCTGCTTGATTTCTTCTTTTGTTGGTTTCATAGAGATTCGTTGTCCTAGGTAGATGTTGTGGTCTACTTTCTCCAATTTTGCGTTGTCAGTTATGGAGCTGAAACATAGAACCTAACCAAGAGACAAACCCACAAACTGAAAAGCATGCAATGCACACATGAGAGAATCGTGCTCAACCTCACATGGAGAGATCACAAGACAGTACAATATATCAGGAAGAAAGCATGGGTCCGAGACATCATAGAATCTATTAGAAAACTCAAATGGCAATGGGCTGGTCATGTTGCGAGAATGAAGGACAACCAATGGACAGCATGACTCACAACATGGATCCCCAGACACAACATGTGAAACCGGGACTGACAAAATACAAAATGGAGAGATGAACTAGACAAATTCAGAAAATACAGGCTCCGCAATGCCCATGATAGAGAAATGTGACGGATCCTGGGGAAGGACTATGTCCAACGACAGACGTTAAGAAACTGATGATGACGATGATGATTATAAGGTTCCAACTTTCAAACCCCCACAGGTTCTCCTCAGTGAGAAGACTTGAATGGGTTATGGAGAGAGGGGCAATGCCCTATTCACACCCAGCAGTGGATGCCCATGATGACGAGATAAAAATTTTGGTTACATTCATGTCTTCATAGACAGTGAGTAGAGATTATCTTTGTCATCTGAGTGAGCACTTACATATACCTTGATCATCATTATCATCAGACTTTTAGCATCCATTGTTGGACACAGACCTTCCCCAAGATTTTGCCAGACCTCTCTAACATGGGTGTTGTGGGGTCAATACTTATTAAACTTGTCTAGTTCATCGCGCCATCTGATTTTATGCCAGCCATGGTTTTGCATATGATCTCTGGGAGTCCACATTGTGAGTTGTGATGTCCAGCATTCTGATCATATTGATCATACTACAAGATGTCTGACACTCTTGCAATATGATCAGCCCGTTGCCATCTGAGTTTTCTAATGGATTCTACAATATCTTCAATATACTGTATGCTGTCTTGTGATCTCTCTTTGTAATGTTGAGTATACACAGTAGAAGTCCCCAAGGTCACTGACGCTATCATTAAACAAGGCATAGATCCCAAATATGTCAGAGTCTTATGACATACCTTGATCCCCGAGGATGAATTGCAGTGAATGTAGAGTAGATACAGGGGTGAATCTAGTTAGAAAAAATGATTTTTTATGAAGAAAAATGTACCCCCCCCCAAAAAAAAATTTAAAACAAAAAAAGCACAGAAGCAATACATAAACCGGCATTTTTCGCTTACATTCAAGTCATTGCTTTTCAGCCGAAGAAATTACCAGAATGTAAAGTAGAAATCTGAATCAAAGAAATTTACTACAGAACCAATGAATAAAAAAATTTAAACAGAATGAGATGGATGAGATGTTACTTATGTTAGATGAAAACAAAATAAAGATTTTTTTTTTTTGTTTTTAAAAGTAAATTCATGATTACTTGGGCTTATTTGCTTCTTTTGTTTTTTTTTCATAAAATTTCTTCATCTAGATACGTAGGAAAATTTTTAAGATTGTGCTCACCCTGAAAAAAAGGGCTCCAGACCCCCTCATCCCAATTGACGCCCAAGATAAGAGCATCTTGAAAATTCTTTGTAGTTGCCAAGAAGACTCGACCTGGATTTATATCGACAAAGCTTTTCCCTTCGTGCAATATATCATACATTCCACAACCCTTTCTTAGATGCACGAGTATCTTTAATAGCAATCACCATCCCTGACTGACTGACATACCAAAATGTGAGTTACATCCCTTGCTCACTGTTGCCAATCTAGATGTTTTTCATTTAAATGTCAGAAATTGTTATTTAGATGATAAATAATATTCTTTTTTAATTCAGGAGTGAAATTTTTGATGAAATAAATGTTGAAGATGAAAGTCACACTCAATTTATTAATGATAGGCAATGAATTTCCTAGATTTTGAATACCTGGAAAATCTAGATGTTTCTAGGATTTTCAAGAAGTTTTTTGTAGCTGTAAACTTGAAAATAAAGCTGGCAACACTGCCTTTGCTAGATCTTCACACAAGAAAAGAATTAGAGCATCTATGGTCTGACTTTCAGACCTGTCGAATATAGTTCTTCTGTTGCAAATTTCTAACTGGAAAAATTCTTGAAAATTTGAAATTGTGTGCACCTTCCCTCACTCATTCTCACTGAAAAAATGAAAAAGTCATATCATTGGTCACCTATGACGAATAGGAAGTAATGGTGCAGTTCAGCATTATTCTTCAAAACTGACAAGTCTCCAGAAGACTTGAAGGTCAAATAGATTGAAAGCAATTAAGGGTGAAAGGAAAACAAATCAAAATTTCTGAGTTGAAATTAGAACTTGGTCCATCCATAACATATTCTGTAGCTCCACCGACTTGGCTATTTAGCGACCATGATTTGAAGCCTACATATATGTGCCCACAAAGAAATAAAAAAAAAATGCAAAGACCTCTTCACATATGTGTACGTTCAAATAAATGGTATGAAAACCTTCTCAGGATGATGTCGGTTCAACATTATATATATATATATATATATATATATATATATATATATATATATATATATATATATATATTATATATATATATATATATATATGTATATATATATATATATATATATATATATGTATATATATATGTATATATATATATATGTATATATATATATATATATATATATGTATATATATATATGTATATATATATATATGTATATGTATATATATATATATATATATATATATATGTATATGTATATATATATATATATATATGTATATGTATATATATATATATATATATATATATATATATGTATATGTATATATATATATATGTATATGTATATATATATATATATATATATATATGTATATGTATATATATATATATATATATATATGTATATATATATATATATATATATGTATATATATATATATGTATATATATATATATGTATATATATATATATATATGTATATATATATATGTATATATATATATATATATGTATATATATATATATGTATATATATATATATGTATATATATATATATATATGTATATATATATATATATATGTATATATATATATGTATATATATATATATGTATATATATATATATATATATATATGTATATATATATATGTATATATATATATATATGTATATATATATATATGTATATATATGTATATATATATATGTATATATATATATATGTATATATATATATATATATATATATATATATATATATATATATATATATGTATATATATATATATATATATATATATATATATATATATGTATATATATATATATATATATATATATATATATATATATATATATATATGTATATATATATATATATATGTATATATATATATATATATATATATGTATATATATATATATATATATATATATATATATATATATGTATATATATATATATATATGTATATATATATATATATATATATATATATATATATATATGTATATATATATATGTATATATATATATATATATATATATGTATATATATATATATATATATATGTATATATATATATATATATATATATATATATATATATATGTATATATATATATATATATATATATATATATATATATATATATATATATATGTATATATATATATATATATATATATATATATATATATATATATATATATATATATATATATATATATATATATATATATATATATATTATAATATATATAGTTTTATAGGTTCAACTCTGGCAGTTTTTGAGAAAATCCCAGATTAAAAAACAATACAAAAAAAAAAATATTTGGATAGAATCTCTTTGACAAATTTTCTTTTTGATATAACTAGAAAGCATTCAGTAACAAAGAAATCAACAAATTTTTCGTTTTGCAAAATTCAACCTAGGCTCATGTGATGGAGGTAACTTGGGACTGCTAATATTGGGCATGCCTTTGCTTTTGTTCCCTGAAGTATAGTTCTCAACATCTTGAAGTACAAACATACATATTTTGGTAATTTATGACATGGATATGCAACCATTGTTTTTGTTTTAGAATGAAAGTCTATTCACATTTATTCAATTTTCAATATCATTAAAATAATAATAAATAAGTGCATTATAAAATCTGAAGATGTAATTAAAAGGAAAAATGACTTTGATAAAAATCCTTTGATATCACTAAAAAGCATTCAGCGAGCAGACACCTCCACCAATACCATCGTTGCTGAAAACTGAATGAAAATTAGTTTGTATGTAGTTATGATGCAGGGAAGATCACTAAATATTCCTGGATCGGCCCCCAAATTCAGTCAATTTTTCATTAGCCTATATGGCTCACCCTTCCACAAAATGTCATAGAAATTCATAGTGAACTCTTGGAGATATTGTGTCGACAAGCATGGATGAATATATGAATGTATCAAAAAAATTCTAAAAATCTCTCTTGATTGAAAAAAAAAAAATTCCTGACTCTTCCCCCAAATTTAACCAGTTTTTCCTCACAACATGACCTATCCTTCAAGTAAATCTAATTGGACCTTTGGAGATATAATGTGGACATATGCGATGCAGGAGAGGTAACTGTAAGAAATTAATTAAGCCCCCTCAAAATTTCATCACTTCTCCAATGGCCAATTGCCCACTCTTACAACAAAAAAAATTGATTGAAATCGATTGAGAACTTATGGAGATATCGAGTGGTTTAGAAACATACCTATGATGCAGAAGAGGGGAAAAATTCCTGGATTCGCCTCAAAATTCAATTTCTTCTTAGCCCATTGCACCCCATAAGTGGCATAAGTGAATATGTTGCCACAGGTAAAATATCTCTCAGTAGAAAAATATATCCCTGGATCTGCCCCAAAATTTGACCGATTCTTCCTTACCCTATCAAGAGATTTCATTGAAATTCATTGAGAACTTTTGGAGATATTGTGAAGATAGAGAGACACGCTAGTGAATACCTTTTCCAACTTCGTTAGGAGAAGCAACCAAGAAGCACTCGGAGAGCGCATACCTATGCCAACGCCATATACGAGGGAGGGGAGATTGGATTGTGCATGGATCCACCCCAAATTTCGATCACTTCTCCAATTGCCTATTGTCCACCGTTCCATAGAAATTCATCGAGAGAACTTTTGGAGATATTGTGTAGACAGACAGACAGATGGACGGACGGAAAGACACGATCGAATACATATACTTTTCTGACTTCGTTAACAGGGGTACAATAAGGCAGTTCCAACCCTTTCACTAGTGCACAAATTACGATTTTGATGAAAAAGGTTCGTGATTTAAAAAACGAAAACTAACATTTTTCATAACTGAAAACAAAACAGAACATTTTATGGTGAGATAGTGACATGACATAGAGACAGCTTGTTTATTTAAGATACAAATACCTTATTTTCTATGAATAAACGAATAGATTGAGTAATTCAATGCCACTGAACGAAGTACTGAGTAATTTTATTTCGGTAAGCCCTAATTATAAAAAGGAAAAAAAATGAGCATTTTTATGTGTCGAATTCGGAAATGCTGTTAAAATATCTTTTAAAGGCGTGTAAAGCAATATAAGATATGACGATCTTTATTGCTCATGTTTACAGATTCATTTGTAATGTGTTACGACTGGAAATAATCATGAACTTCCGAAAATAAATAATGCCCTTAGCTTAACTTCTCTGAAATGATAAACATGAAATTTAAATAATAAAGCAGTGATCATTCGGTGCCGGGTTCTTATTTAACACCGGCAGCTTGTTTATTATAGGAAGGATTTCACATGAAAATGTGAAATAATTGCCTAGTTGTTCATATCTTGCACTTATATATATATATATATTCTTTAAAATATAATTCTGTATTCGATCAGAACGATAGAAATAGGAAAATGAAATAGAATTAGCTTTCTTTTTTTCTGACTCGTCACCATCAGGGTTATTATGAGTTTTCTTTTACAATTAACAGCACCATACAATAAGGATGACGACACACACACAAATATGAGAAACCCTAAATTTTACGTTACGGTAGCTGCTTTTAGTAACCTTCATAAAAAAAACAGAACTTAAAACAAACGAACGAGAGGGGCAAACCCCTTTTTTTTTAAATTTCAAAATTAGAATGAAAAGCGAAAAATCCAATATTTACAAGCATTACATAATTAAAAGAAATTTTGTCTTGGAGAATATTTAAGAAATTAAAGATTAAAAATAAAAAAAAAAACATTTAGGAAAACTAGAAAGAAAAAAAATAATAAAACAAAAACAAAATAAAATACGCACTCCCGGTGTTGAGTGTAGCCATAGAAATTATTTTGAAGGTAAAGAATTTAGGGTAGCTCTTTATAACCCGGGAACCCCTGTTCTGTGAAAATATAGTTCTTGTTAGAAATATTCAATTAACCAAATTAACCAAGCAGCGATGCTGTGAATAAAAACAATTTAATCATTCTATTTTATTTTTGAAAATAAAACTCTTTTTCGAGGTCTTAATACTAAATCATTTTTATTTAATGAGCGAGTCTGAGTCATACTTCCATAATACAATTTTTAAAAGAATTAAGAGAGATTACTACACAGTTATTTTTTTAAGGAACCGAAACTTATAAAATCCACCAATTCATGATGCATATCTAAATTTGAAGTTGAATTTTTGGCAAAGTGTTTTCGTTTTTATCGCTACCGGTTGCTAGGAACACTCTTTCCTGATTAGTCGCTTCTTAAATTAACTTGCCTTAATACAAGCACCTGCGGCTTTGGCTCAGCGGTAGAACACAGAACAGAAAGTCTCTTGGTTCCATCCCAATTGTTGGGTTGGGGAAGATCATTACGATGCATCCACTTAACGAATAAAATAATTATTTTAAACAATGTAACAGACTTTATTGGTCAGTCAACTTATAGAATCCAAGATACTTTTAAGGAGACGGTAAGCGGTGTTGCAGTTCATTCAGGGGGTTATTCTTGATGAGACTTAACACAGATATTCAGAAAATAAACAATAATGTAAAAGCTAGCTTGTCAAAACCAGAAAGAAGTGCAAGTGATTAATCACCCGACCTAACTGCTGTGGCTGCGGAGTAAGGAGAATAGAAAAATCCACGTATGTTTTCAATTCTCTCCTAATTCAAAAATTGTAAGTTTGTACGTACCCGTATTAAAGGATAAGTGTGTGCCGCCCGTTTTGTCTCCGGTTCTTTTTTCTCCTCAGACGTCTCAGCCATCGTTTTTTAGTGCAATAGTTCCGACGATTTGAAATGAGTCAAGTACTGAAGAAAGGTGAAAATGGGAAAATTAAAAAATATAAATAAAAGTGAACGTTGATGGTTCGTTGAAGCAGCAGACAGTTGTTCGCGGGTTCAGCTGAGATTTTGTTTTCTCAAGTTATGTTTGAGTTTGGAGAACCACTTGCCAACGTTTTTTGTATTTTTATTTAGTAACCACTGACGACGGTGGTTGTTTGTTGATTGTGAGGGAGAGAGAGAGAGAATATGAGTTTTGACTGTTACCACCCAAGACAAACAAGCAGCTGCTTGTTGTGAAGAAGAAAGAGAGGAACAATACCGACTCTTCCTGACCCGACAACAACTCCATTGGTTGGGTTCAGGTTGAAGAAAAATTAAGTCCCCCTTTTTTTTTATTGCATTTCAGTGACTGTCAAAGGGGGATAAGTCGAGGAGAATAATGATAAAAGTCCCCAGGAATTTGAGAAATTTATCAGGGAATTGGAACTGGAACGAAAGGAGGTAGAGGAAGAGACATCATGTTATCAGTTCAGAACGGATGATGTTGAAGCAATAATGCATATATGTGTGTGTGCTTGTCTCTGTCTATGCTTCTCTGCTTGTTCTGGAGACGCTTAGGAAGATTTTTTTTACTAGGATTTATTGTCTGCAAGTATATCCAGGCTTCCACTTTCACTTTTCCAGGGGTACATGAAAGGATATATTCGGTGAAGGCTTGCTCTTTATTTCTGATAATGCATTATCATCAGGGTGATCATGTCAAAATTTTCCATGGATTGGAGAACCCCCAATTAATGTGTTTTTTTTTTTGAAAGGGCAGTGAATGTGGACTGGAAAACTTGATTTTTTTTTCCTAACAGCCCAAAGAAATCAAAAGTTTTATAAAAATAAAGTTATGAAATTGTTCAGTAATTTTAGAATTGAGTAGACTAAATGAATTGTAGTACTTTTCCAGGTACGAGGGGTGCATTCGTACCCAATTAAAGATACCTATGGCAGTTTTTCAATAAAATGAATATTTACAAATTTAATGTAGATTTAGTCAGCTGATTTGATAAATAGACAAACTCAAAGAAAAAAAGTACTTGTAGGATTTCCATTAAGATTACAAAAGACAAATCTTAATCATAAATATGAAATAATGAAGTTGGAAATCTTAATATCAGAAATTGTAATCTTAATATCAGAAATTGTAAAACAATCCTATAATGAAATATAATAAAGCTTGATGTTAGAATCATGATGATAAAGCCTGGGTATAACCGATTTTCTTTCATGGGTTTATGCGTTCGATCTTTCTGGCATCTTTTATTCCCGGAACTCCTTATTTTGGATAGTTATACCAACATGATATACACTCACATTGATTCATATATGTATTGATCAAATTATTTTTTAAATATCAAATCTGTGTAGTCCTTTTCCATGATATTGTACACTTGGAGTCACCAAGAAAATTGACTTGAAGCGGGCAAGATTCAGTTTTTAACTCCAAGTATGAAAGAAAGAAATGAACAGACACAACACTAAACGTTGTATGAGATAAACTATATATTAAAATCATTGCTGAGAGGGAGGTGGTGTTTGATCAACACTTCTGGGGTGCCATTTTAATACAACTGTTTTGTTTTAAAATCCCTGAAACAGTCACATGGTAAACAACTGATGATCCTAACAAGAGAGAATTTATATATAACACCATAATAACAAAGTATATGTAAAATAGAGCACTGGGAAAAATCACATGAATTGCATTGGCTGATATTGGGAAATATATCACCGGAGTGACACAAATCAAAAAAAAATGGAAACACTGTATTAGTCAGAGACCTCCATTCTCTTAGTCACGATTTCCGTGTTCTACCATGACATCTTCATTTGTCATGCGTGAAGTCAACTTCACCAAATCAAATCAACCAATCAGTGAATTTCTTTTCATCAAATGTTTCATCTTATTCTGGAAATACTGTTTTGTTTCACAACAGAGACGGGAAGGACAGAGGTCAGGGAACTGATTTTTTGGTTCACAGATGATACTTTATGGGCTTCATGAAATGTCCTGTTGATTATAGACTTTGGTTAAAAGAAAAGATATGGAAGAATAACAATAAAACCACATGCCCATTATTTACTAAGCTTAGCTTAGTCTGGTACAAAGCCACAGTAGTTGGGCACCCACAGAGAATCAAACTCACAACACTTGCAAATAGGTCTGCAAGATGAGCTTGCTGACCATTGCACTAAAGTAGATGCTCTTTCTCACTCTCTCTCTCTCTCTCTCTGTCTCTCCCTATATATACATATAGTCTACAGAGCTTTACTGCTTTAAACACTGAACACAGGACTTACTTATTTAAGGTTACCCCAAAAACATTGTTCGAGTCATTTCTATTGAGTGTTCATCCAAGTGAATATTATATACATTGTGTTGGTTTTAATCTTGGACTGCATGCAAACCAACTTATGACAACAGCTTTAAGAATACTAATTACACAGGAAAACTTCTCAATATATATATATATAGTATACCGAAAAAAATCAAGTGAAAATTTTGAATAATTTCATTATTATCTGGAATAAATTTATTACCATTTGTAAATGATTCTAAGGTTTGTCATTTTGTAATCAATGTATAATAGCAGAGAGTTGAGCAATGGCCATCAGTTGAGTAGTTTTAATGGAATTTCAATTAATGGAAAATTTTTGTTGTGTCTAAACTTTAAACTTATGGACAATGGTCGTAATATAAGCGGTTCAAATTTCGATTATTCAATTTTTGTTGTTGAAAAACAGTGTCAAGTTTATGCAGTACAGGAAAAAGATTAAAGCTGTCCAATTTGGAACATGGTAGGATAATTGAACTTCAGAATAAATTTTGGGTAAAATTTTTTCTTATTAATAATACATTGATTATAAATATAACATTGACTGGTTACTAGTTTTGGGCATTTTTATTGACATGTCAAAATTCTGTTAGTGTAGCAACTGCTAGTAATGGAAGTTTCTAAGAGAAAAAAATGATTAGAAAATTGGTAAAATGACCAAAAGTTATAAAAATTTCTCATTCAGTATAAACTGGCTGTCTTTTACTGACAAACTATGTGAAATTGCAGTCAAATTAACCAGAAATGATGAAAAAAGGAACAACCAAGACTTTCTTCATGTGAAAACAGTAACAGAAAATTTGTTTTGAACTGGAAGTCAGCAGATGATTCCACCCGATATT